>JADMLL010000007.1:10663318-10923102 GCA_016920875.1 Columbicola columbae
TTGAATTAAAGGAGAAATACTTTGATGCCAAGTAATGTGTTCGATTGTTTCGTTTTTCGTTTTTCTTTTGTATAGTGTTGAAACCATCAGATGTTTTTGTGTGTTTTATTCGGTCGTTTGTTAAAAGGTCATTCGTACACATCAAAATTAAAATGTATATGTAAAATTAAATAGTTTAGTTTATTTCCTTGAGAAAATCTTGCATTTAACAATACGTAAAAACAGTATTTGGTAGTATTCACATTCATTCAAAAACATTTTGGTCCTTCGAGCCGGATTTACGAAGAAAATCCACCACCAGTTCATCCAAGTTTCAGTTAGCCACACGGAGTCAACGTCGCACAATTCGTCGCATAACGGATAAGTTATTTTTAAGTTTATGAACAATTATTTATTTATCATTTGTACAAGTAATTAGTTAATAGTAAAAACATGTTGGGTGACAACCAGTCACAAGTGCAAAAAGCAGAGTACTTGCGCTTGCGCCGCGAGTCTTTCTTTATACGCTTAAATAATGGTATTAAATGCATGAAGGCACTATCGTCTAAAACGAACAAGTACGCAGTTGAGGCTCGGTTTTCAATGGGACAAAGGGTTTATACAGACTATGATTCGTTGGAAGCAGAAATCATTGAATTCAACGCTTCAACCAAAGAACACAAGTTAAGTTATATAAAGGAAAGAGCTGCAATTGACAATATGTTTGCAAACATGCTGGATGTATATGAAATTTTAACTGGGAAGAAGGTAGCGACCATGGTCACCCGGAAAACCATGCCTCCAAAGGTGTCATCCAAGGAAGAGATTTCTACAAAGGAAGCTGTATTGAGTTGCATTGCCAGGATTTTCGACCTACCCACCATTCCTTATAAGAATTCTACACAGATTTCTTTGTGTTCAAAGGCTGGGCGAGGAAGATCCTCCAAAACGGTCACAAAAATGTGATAAAATAGTTTCTGAAACCCAATGTTTCCCTCAAGTTTGCATCTCTGGTCACACTACAATTGACATTGATAATAGATTACAGGTAGTAGATCGCTGCGATACAAAGGGTAGTTTCTCCGTTTCCTTTAGTGTTCACTTGTTAGGAATTAAAAGTAAAGTAAATTTTGTGAAACCCTTTAGAATCCCTCGATGTGAGCTGAACGAAGCTTTCCTGTTGCCAAAAGTTCATGGATCATTCAAACCGTTTTTGAAACTCCTGTCTGAAATTTCTGTATCAGCATTTTTGGATCGTGACTACCTGACTGCAAACATACCTCTTAGTATTTGTCGATCGGAGCTAAAGGCAGCTCCCCCGTTGATAAAGGTTTATGGCCCAATCAACCCTTTTCGGACTCTTTGCCTGAATTTTCCGTATCTCTTCTTTTGGATAGTGGACACTTGATTACAAATGTATTTTTTAGCATGCCTCGGTTGGAGCAAAAGGCAGCGTTTCAGTTGACAAAAGCATATGACCCGTTCCAGCCTTTGTCCAATCGTTTTGTTGAATGTTCTGTATTACCTCTTCTGGATCGCGACGTTAGCATCCCACGACTGGAGCTAAAGATAGTTTTCGTGTTAGCAAAATTATACGACTCATTCAAGTCTGTTTTGTTTCATTTATCTAAACGTGTAGTATTCCATGTTCCGTATCCCGTTTACTTGAATGCGAACCTACACTTTAGCATCCCCTCTATTGAAGGTAGACGTAGCTCCCCTGTTCGCAAAGGTGTATGAGTCAATCAAGCCTTCTGTGAATCCTGTGTTTGAATTTTTGGTTTCACCTTTTTTGGATCACATTTGCTCGATCACAAACATATTCTTTAGCATCCCTCTGTTGGAGCTAAGGGCAGTTCTTCCGTTGCTAAAGGTCTATTACACACTCAAGCCTGTTTTGGAGCCTTTGTGTGAATTTTCCATACCCATTTTCTTCAATTCCAAAGTTATACTCGAGTGCTTTCGAACTACGCCACACAAATTAAACAAATATTCTTCCAATAAAGGAACAGAAAATATGAATCGGGTTATTACAACCTTTTGGACTCACATAAAGTTTAGGGAAATTGCCGTTAATTATCCATCGTATAATCTCGAACTTCGAGAAATACTCGAGCACACCCCACGGAAGAAGGGGCTGCAGTTTTTGGGTCAAAACGGTCCTGTTAGGGTGGGCGGTACATTGAACTATGCCCCCACTGTGTATGATACAAATCATCTCTCTTCGATCCCAAATAAATGTAAAGATTGCCGATATCAAAGCTCTCAATCTCTGAGACTTATAATGGCGGGCTTGCCCCCTCCAAGACTGGATCAGGCTCGTTCAGCCTTCAAAGTAGGAACGGACGTTACGGGATCATTCAAAATTAAGGAAGCTTCTAAGGGCGAAGCTCTTTGGTTTATGGCATGGTGTATCTTCTTGTATGTTGTAGTGCAAAGGCAATACTCATCGAAACAATCCTTTCTCAGACCTCTGACGCTTTCTTGGCGGATGTCAATCGGTTCGTGGCACGGCAGAGTCTTTATGGCTTTATTCGTAATAATAATGGTACTGATTTAGTAGGCACAGCCCGTGAACTCTCCGAAGTGGAAGAACTTTCACCAAAGAGTTCTGCGTCCCTCGCGGAACAAGGGTCAGTTAGATACATTGAGTGGGTTTTCAAGCCCCCGTCTACTCCGCATTTTGGTAAACTATGGCAAGAAGCGGTAAAGATTTATATGTTTCATTTATATAAAATCATTTTCGTTCACACCTTCACACTAAAGGAATTTGCTACGTTATCCTGCCGTATCGAACTTATACTAAGTAGTCAGTCATCGTGCTCTGTACCTTCGAACCCTTCCGATTCGAAAATATGTTTAACGCCTGGGAATTTCCTAATTGGCGCTCCATTACTCGGTACCCGAAATGCCCCTAGTTGATACTAAAGTCAATCATTTGAATCGCTGGCAGTTAATTGCACAATGTACCCAAAACTTTTGGGAAAAATGGAGCGTAGCATATCTACAAATCCTTATGCCACAAAAAGATGGCAAAGTGAACAGGATTGTGTTAACGTAGGAGACATCGTATTTATGAAAAATGAAAATACCAATCCCCTGTCGTGGCCCTTGGCCAGAGTAGAGGAGCTCCTAAAAGGTCCAGATGGCATATGTAGAGTCATAAGAGTTAGAACTGGAGGCCGTACTCGAACTCGCCCAGCTTGCCCTTTATGTAAGGTCTTCAAAAATGTAAAATGTAAATACAAGCAATAAAATGAATACATTTGTAAATCCAAGCATAATGTGTAATCCTAGTTTTAAGTTTTGTAGTATATAGTTTCGTTAATTATCGTTGCATAGAATGGTAAATTTTGCTTGTATCTTTAATGTCTAATGTTAAGTAAACACTGGAGTCATGTTTCAAAAATTGTCATGGATTATCAATCCAAAATCAATAAGTTAGTATAAAAATAAATAAATAAATGAAGTATATGGGTGATGAGTTCACCAGCGATAGTTTTACCGTAACTCTTTCTAATTACGTAGTACAAAAAATATGAGAAAATATGTATGAAATTTTCAATGTTAATACAATTGCATATGTAACAGGACACTTAAGTTAAAAAATATCATGTTTTGGTTTTCAATATGTTTTTTCCCTTTTATTTCGTATATGTGTTATGGATCCATACCACCGTTTCGCTTATGTTTTAAGTTTTTGGTCTTTCGTACACAGAAGTGATGCAAGTCTTGTTCTAACAATATTGCTTTTCGATGCATCATTTAGTTATGGTTCGAGTTTGGCATTGCTTGCACAGGAGTAATGCAAGTTTTGTTCTCCAACAACATTATGTTCAAATAGGTTGTTTTAGTTATGTCTTGGGTCATATGTTTCTTGCACCAGCTGCAAGGTTTGTGAGGTCCAACTACATCGCGTTCCAATACTGATGCCATGTTATTAAGTTCCGTCATTGCCTGAGTCGTGCAATGACACCTGTCAGTATTGAATCCATGAGTTGGTCATGTTTTCGTATGTTGGGGCATTATTGGAGCCATGCTCAATTTTGCCTTCCTTTCGGACCCATTCAATGTCATGCATATGTTGCCACTGTTGTAAATGTTATAAGCTCGATCTTTTCATTGGAACTGTTTCGGCTTTAGCCTCTATCATGTGCTTTTCGACTGTCATTTAGCAATGAGTTCAATGTGAGGTACCATTATTACCTTAGTTCTTGTTTACATGTTAGTTTAAGTTCTTTAAGTTTTTCAAGATGTGAAAAATAATGATATTTGGTGGGCGTTACGAATTGAAAGGGAAATAATGTAAACTGATCAGTTATAAGTTATGTTTTGAGTTGGTTACGTATGCAATTTTAGTAAGTTGTCACTTCTTCAGTTTAATAATTATTTTCGTGTTACTTCTTTGATAAGTTGTTAATTCCATTCCATTAATATTTTTGTACTTTAATTACAAGTTAATATCAAATACAATAATTATGTCGACCAGGTCTTTCATGTAGTCCTACCGCCCTTCCATAGTTATGTAAATAATACAATGTATGCAGCCTAGTATCTGAAAATGTTGTATTTCATGTTGGTAAGGACGCCATCCCTGGTCTCCATCCCTGTCATGTCCATGTATTAAACGAATCGTTAACGTAAGGATTTCATTGTTATCTACAGTGTAGTATTAAAATCCATGTACTGTATTGTCTATAAATCTAGTTTGTACCAGTCCTGATTTGTATAACATAAGACGTAAAATGTGAATTTTAAATGTCAAGTTCAATTCATTACTTTATGTCATGTTCCTGTTCTTTGTTTTTGGTTTTCAACAATGTAAGGTCATATCCTGTTAGTTATGTGATATCATCATTATTAATAATGTAATATGGTGTTTAAATTAATTATGTACTTTCTTATTGATTTTGTAAAATAATGTGTTACCCATTATTTTGGTGGGCGGTGTCTGTTGCAAATTGGAATTAAAGGAGAAATACTTTGATGCCAAGTAATGTGTTCGATTGTTTCGTTTTTCGTTTTTCTTTTGTATAGTGTTGAAACCATCAGATGTTTTTGTGTGTTTTATTCGGTCGTTTGTTAAAAGGTCATTCGTACACATCAAAATTAAAATGTATATGTAAAATTAAATAGTTTAGTTTATTTCCTTGAGAAAATCTTGCATTTAACAATACGTAAAAACAGTATTTGGTAGTATTCACATTCATTCAAAAACAAGGAGCATGTTTGGGTGTCGAGTGTTTTGTTTCGTTGTAGATATCTTTGGTCGAAGGGTTTAGAGAGGAGTGAGGACACTAGTCTGGAGAAGTATTTGCGAGTGAACCTTTCGATTTCCAGGTCATCGTAAGAGTTTTCAAATCTTTCGAGGATCTCAAGCTGGAATTGGCAGAGGAACTCCAAAGCTGGATCCTGTTGGTCCAGATGGTTTGAGGATGGGATTTGTGTTGTTAGTGTGATTGGCTACTACCCCAGTCAAAACCCAACACTTAGGTAGAATGGGTTGGAGCTGGAAAGTTAGCAAAACGTCTGGGAGGGTTAGTATAAGGAGAATTTATTTTCCATAAAACTCACGCAAGCATTTTGTAACCTTTTCTTTATGGAATTTATTTCATAAATATTGTACAATTAGAGCGAGACTCATTTCAAAAGTAATTCACACTTTTACGAAGTTAAAGCTGGTTTAGAGAAATGAGATAATACAAACTTCATTAAAGGATTCGTGCCAAAAATTATGCACACATTCATGACGTAACTCACCCAAAAACAATGTGTGTTTAGTTTAGTTTAGTTTTGGTTTGTTCATTCCGTTTTTCACGTTTGGGAATAACAGGATACGGGAGGAGAGATTTGAACTTACGACCATAACTCCTATAGTTGAGCATAACCACTACACCAGCCCTCCTGTACTCCTAAAAGCAATTAAAACTTTCTCATTTCATAAATAACACTGTTACTATTTCATATGTTCTTTTCCGAACTTTAGAATTTTTACAGAAACACAAGGTTCCCTGTTATCAGTTAGTGTCATCCAAAAAAGTAGTGTTTTGTAGTATCACCAAAGAGAAATGTATTTCTATCAATTTACTGTCTATCTAGTCGACGAGGACCACTTAATAAAAGTTTCACAAATTTAATAGATAAATGAAAAGAGATGGGGGAGAAAGAAGAGATGGATAGATTTGGAGTGTTTTAACAAGACAAAAGGGAAAAGAGGTCATCATGATTCCATGAGATGGAACCATTATCACTTGTGGTGGTGGGTGAGTGAAAATTGCAAAGAGAGAGGAAGAGGGAGGAAAATTTTACACGGTCACAGATAAACGGTAAAATTTTGCACGTGCAAATTCAATCTATCGTAAAATACCTCAAATTAATATTTGGGAATCGGGGAGGGGGGTTGTTCCAAAACAAAAGGAAAATGACGGTCTTCATTGTGATTTAGTCAAATTGAGCGAAGCTTTGACCAAAATGATGTATTGCGTAATTCAATAACAACTCGATTCATGTTTTAATATCGATCAACAAAAGAGAAAGAGAAAGGTATTTTGTTTAATTTGGGATATTGTTCAACGGAATCAGGTTCCAAATGTGTTTCATCTGATTTACTCTCCTCCCCGGACCGAAACCGGGTCCTCCTTTCAAAGCCAGCCAGAATATTTCGACGAAGATTAAGTTTCAGGTTCAGGCAGCCACGTTTCAAAGTAACACCTATCGTGATGGAGGGCTGTGGGCCCTTGAATCGCCTCGAAGGAATCTAAATTATCGATTACTAAACCAACTGGCACGCTAACGCCCACTCCATATGAAGAAGACTAAGAGTCATTGTCATTACTTGATTAGGTCACAAGTCAATGGTTGACGGAAAATAGGAAATTTCAAGTTTGTAGACGGTCGAGGATCGTTGCTTACACGAGATACTTATTTAATATAATTTAATAAGTGAAAGAGTCTGAGATTTCAACCCTCAACCCTCTCACGAAATTTTTATTCGTGTATGGAACTCACGTCTGTGATCTTGTCATTGTTTCATCTTTTGTTAGTACCAAATTGGTTTTTGGATTTGGACTCGTTTTGATATCCGCTTTAATTCGATCAGTATATAGTGTAGTTTGTAATTGAGTTTTGTCACCTTTGGAGTTAAGGTTGTGAAGGGTTGAGGACTCTCGAACTTTCAACTGTTACTAGGTTAGGTGGGCACTTTGACTTCTGAACCACATGACTCAATCATTTTTGTGTGTACACCTGCG
The DNA here is from genome assembly GCA_016920875.1 of Columbicola columbae. Taxonomy (NCBI): domain Eukaryota; kingdom Metazoa; phylum Arthropoda; class Insecta; order Psocodea; family Philopteridae; genus Columbicola; species Columbicola columbae. Next base: position 10,670,548 of record JADMLL010000007.1, read on the forward strand.
TAAGTGTTTTTCTAAGTTTGAACGTAACTACTGAACTCATAACACACTAGACACATAAATTGTTTGTTTTAAACAGAAACTGTTACTTCTTGAGAGTGAGATTTGAATACCCCAGTTTTTGTCAGTTCTTAGAGTCTGTCACTCTTATCGTTGATAGATATTCCCAGAGACAGTGAATTCGGTGTTGTAAAATGTAGGCCTACGGGGTTTGTACTGTCAAAGGCCTTTCGTTTTCAGGCTATTAAGAAAATTCAGATTTTCTGTTCTGATCTATAATAAGTCTTAGTCTGGGAAGTGTAACCGCAAAGGATCAAAATTTAAACTGGAAGGCACGTGTCTTCCGTGGCTGCGTTTGCTGGCTACTTGCAAATACATTAACACATACAAAGGTGTTAGATAAGCCAAATTTTGAAAAATATAACCGGAAAACAGCAAAAAACTATGACGTCACTAACTTAAAGCCCAAATTAGTGGTGGTAAATCAAAATTTCGGACAAAATTTGACTCGACTTTCACAAAAGTTCGTCGTTAATGGCCTAACAAAACAAAATTTTGAACCTGAAGAACGGAACACCACCCAAAAATCACTTGATACGAGGCTGCCTCTTTAAAAAAAGTATTAAATCTGAAACTAGACTAAAACTAGACAATTTAGAAAGAAAGATGTAGATCAAAAACCTCCCCTATCCTCCACCCTTAAATTAACCGAAACACAAAACGCCAAAAGCTACACGTTAGCGATATGAGATTTGTGAAACCCCTGCAAAGTTTGGTTTATGCAACTCCCACTAATGTAGTGAAAACAGTCTAATCAAATTTACGAAGGCGTTTAAACTACAACTCGAAGTGAACATACAACACCGATTGCCTTCTCACTTTTTTCACTACAACTACCTTAACAATCAATCTCTTTTGAAACCAAATAGGTCTTATCAACCTTCACACAGATAATATCTACAACACCAGATAAATAATTTAATAAATAAAAACTTTAAGAAATGCAATTTATATTTTTAGAAAACTGAACAAAAACTTTAAAAAAAAATTTTTTTTGTTTCATTTGTCTGACTTACTTTAGCGACGAAAAGACAAAAACGAAACCTTTTGGTCTCACCATTTTTGCTTTTTCATGTTAACTTGTATTATTATCATCGATTAGAAAACTTATTACAATTTTTAAAGATAACATTAAAACTGAGTCCTAGATAAAGTACACCGGGGATGTGCACACTCTTATTTGATTTATATTATTATACAAAAAAAAAATATTTCAAGTTCACAAAGACTGCTGAGTATTTGTTGTCAGCGTTTTTTATCTGGAAATTCCAGATTTCCAGGCTTGAAGCTCACAAGTATTGTAGTGGAGAGTAGTAAAACTTGGTTTTGTAGTAGACTGGCTGTCGGTGGTAGTACAGAACTCTAGGTCGTGGCTGAAAATAGATAAATAAATAAATTAAAAACTTTTAAAAACCAAAATGTGTGGGAAAAGATTTTTAGTTCCGATTTCCACCACCAGGGGGAGGAGGGCTGATCAAACCAATATGGCGTCATCGTGAAGACAAATTTTCAGTTCCAAATTAATTTTCAGAACCAAAACAAAGTCAAATTAACGCAGAATTTTACATAGAATTTATGGAATTTATTTAAATAATAGAAATTTGAATTGTCGGTTATAAATTTCGAGTTAATTAGTTAAAAGGAAGGCGTTCAAATTAATTTATGGGATGTGGAAAGAAAGTAATTTCTTCTTTTGAGAATAATATCGCTGAAAATTTAAATTTGTAATTTCCGCTAGATAAAAATTGTTTTTGAGAGATTTCCTTGTAGGAGGAGGAGGAGGAAAAAAAAGTATTGAGACCTCGCGGCTACTCGTTTCATACTCCTTGCAACTCCTCTTCTTTGTGTTATAATCGACTGTGTCGGTGCAACATTCTCTCGAGTAATACCGAATTTGGTCGACCTTCGATACCTTCGAGTGAGATTTATTATTGACTGAAACTTTCTTTCGACTCGCTTTTTCTTTTTAAACTTCTTCCTCGCTCAAGTCTTTGTTAATAACTTGACGTGAAGTTAATGAAGGAATAACAGCTCAGAAGTTTGACGTTTAACATACGTTCGAAGTAAGGAAAGCGTTTTGATTGGACGCGGTCGTGAAAATTGGGTTTCCGAGTGCAATCTGGGATTGAAGATGCAGCCCCACCCACCTCTCGGAAGTTTTGAATCTCGGAAATACAGTTTTCAAAATATTTCAGGAATATATCCAAGTAATTTTGGTTTTAGGCTGTTTACCCCCCGCAAGTTTGAAGTTATGCTATTATTATCTAATTCACTGAATTTTTAAATAAATAAATAAGGTAAATAAAATAAGATAAAATAGATAAATAAAGATAAATAAAATAATAAATAATTTTAAATAATAAATAAATAGATCTTCGACTGAAGACGGGGAAAGCCTGGTCGGAGGAAAGAAAGAAAGAGCACAGCAAAAGAATGAAGGAATATTGGCGGAAACGGAAAGAAGAAGAGGCAAAGAGGAAATGTTGACAGCGTGGTCCAAAAAGCGGCTGAAACGGGGTAAAAAATAAATAAATAAATAGATAAGGAAAATAAATAGTACGATAGGTTAATTATAAGATGGTAGTACAGAACTCTAGGTCGTGGCTGAAAATAAATAAATAAATAAATTAAAAACTTTTAAAAACCAAAATGGGTGGGAAAAGGATTTTTAGTTCCGATTTTCACCACCAGGGGGGAAGAGGGCTGATCAAACCAATATGGCGAAAATATGATTTCAACTCAATGAAAATAACATTGTATTTTTCATTATATTATTGATCATTATTTTTATATATTATAACTCTTATAGTCGTGGCCACTCGCTATTTTCTTTCCTCCTCTTCCATCCTTTTACTAACACTGTTCTTCAAATTTATACAAATACACTCAAACCTGTTTTGTGCGGTGAATTAAAATTTCAATCAAATTGGACATAATTGATGAAGTTATCAATAAAAATTCTTAGGATTGATCGGCCCTTTAGTTTTTCCGATTTTTGATTTGAGTAGTCCATTTCCGAAACTCTCTTCAACATTAAAAACAAAAAAAACAAAACGAGATAATTATGTCATATGAAAGCTCTCAGACTCAGATGTGAGTGTATTTCAAACTATATTTTATAGCTATTCGTGAAGTTTTGTGCATTTTTTTATGCGGTCCCTATCCACCGCAGAAAAACAGGTTTGGTGTAGAATGTTTCTTCTTCTTATTATCCCTTACACTACTTCTTCCTCTCTTAACTCTCTTTTCACCCTCGATGTATAGCTTAAGCTTATATATATGTGAATGTTTGTACAAAATTAATCAAATTTGGAGTTATGCGATTAAAGTATAATAAATCTGGGGATATACTCCCAAACGTATCAACGCAAACGCTTAGTCTTCATCTTAGTCATCATCTACCGCACAAAAGAAATATATTTGAGAACATAAACGACACTAAATTTAGGCAGACTTAATCAGCTTAATGTCACAAGAAGCTGAATAAATAAATAAATAAATAAATTTTTTACTAAATTTAGAGATCAGGATCCCCGTTTAAGAAATCGCATCTCGAATTATTCAGATTCACTCAAGAGATTACATTCAAAGGAGTAACGTACAAACTCAGCAAAGAATAAAAACAAATCGAAGAGAGAGTGATACCTGAAAAATCATGTCAGGTATTGTGTATACTATTGATTACAAGGAGGAAATGAAAATGGCGTTAGAATAACGGTTTTTATCTAAATAAATAGAAAATGGGAGAGAAGGATAGCGAGAGAGAGAGAGAGAAGAAAAGATGATTTCTACCAATGAGAGTAATTAGAAGTTATGAATAATTAATTAATGAGAGAATAACGAGCGTCCGTCTTCTCTCTTGTCTAGCCTGACTAATCACGAATTAGTCTAATCCGTTAAGAATGTTAATAACTCTATGTAATCAATATTAAAAATTTAAATGAGAACACTGAAGGACGGTTCAGATAACTTTTCTCCTTCTTCGTCTTCTGCTTCATCTTTCCTCTTGCGAAATTTATGACGAATGGAAAGGAGCGAATCGAATGCATGGATGACTCGAGGGGAAAAATACAAAAACCTATTTCTTACAACGCGTAAAAAAAAACGTGCTGTTTTCCTTGTCATTCAAAAACAAAAGCAAAAATTTTTCTAAGGAAGAGAAAGTTGGAGAACAGAATTCCTATTGAGTATGGACGACGTGTGTTTAAAATTAATAAGTTGACTTCGGGAGCGATTTGTCAGGTACCATTGTTCCGACCTCATTGCCCTGTCTTCGACGTGGTTTTGTTAATTATCTTCGCCTTTGTCTGAAAGCCTTCCCTTTTGCCACCTTGTGATTACATCCACCCGTCGAATTTTTTATTGACGACGTTCTCTATCCGAAAACTGTCTTGCTCCTACGTGACTTGAACACGGTTCTCATATTTTCATTGTTAAATATTATGTTTATGCGTGTGTTTTGGAGACTATGCGGAAGACTTTCGCCACGAATCTCCGCGCAACGAAATTATTAAAAATAATTGTGATTTATTATTTTCCCACATTCTTAGCCGCCTGACAGATTACTCTTTGAAAGGGAAAGCATTTTCTTCTGATACTATCTATCGAAGAGGCCTGTTGGGTTGAGTGGTAAGCGCGACTGACTCCTCCATCCTCCTCCTCACATCTTATACCCTTAGGTGACAACACTATTAAAACCCAAACACACTATCAATAGATAATTTTCATCGCATTAGACTCAAGTACAGATAGACCCCTAGATAGCCCTTAGTAGAAAACTATGTGAAGACGTTTTATATGAAACAACTCTTCGACTTGGAGAATTAAGCTATATCGACTTATTAAAAGAATATTCTATATATAGTTAATCTATAGCGTAGTCTAACGTAACTTATTCTCTTTCTTCTTCTTCCAGTTTTAGCCGAAATTGGGCCTTTTTATATGAGGCTCCAGGTCCTCGATCCAGTCTCTGATTGTTATATATTATATTTGTATATTGACGTGCTTCCTCGGACTAATCAAAAATAACATTCTCGGTTTTATGTAGCTAATACTAAAACTATAACTAAACCTAAGCTTGAGACACATAGCACTATAACACAAAACACTAACATATCATACTACACTAAACTATGCTGGCACTATAACAGAACCTGTACTAAATAATTTGTACTCATTTTAGTTCCGATTTCTTTTAGGAAGCGAGCCATTTTGGGTGTCTCTGCTAGTAATATTAACTTTGCATATTAAAAGTATTTTATATTTTTATAATATTACATGTTGTAATATCAATACTACATATTAAAGTAGATAATGAAGTTAATTTATACACAGGACACTTTTTTGTAGAAATTAAAAGTTTGTGGGTGGTGTGAAGGGCAGTTATAAAACTTCCAGGTACTGGCAACAGTAATTTGTAAACTCAAAATATTACAGTACCTTTTGATTTTGGTCCACTACAACCAAAACCCTCAAATGAGAAAAGGGCCATAACTTCACTTTGATAAGTCGTAGCTAAGGAATAAACAGCTGCTACCGTATCGTAGGTGACGGCTCGTTCAAATTTCGCCAAATTTGAAATCCTTCATATAGGATACCGTCTTATATAAGGCTTCTTTTCTTTCTCTTCATACATAACTCTTCTCTAACTATGATTAAATCGAAAGTGTAAACCACATTTCCTTCCTCCTCGTACCAAACCTCACAATTTCCCTCTTAGTCAAGCCTTCATGGCAGTTAATTGACATAAGCATCGCTTGATTAGAGCCAATAACTTAATTTCGACATTCGTTAATCAAAAACAATTTTTTTTTTACCCGCAAAAGTTGGCAACAGCTAATATTATGCAAGTTTTAAGTCAAATAAAAAAAGGAAATCGAAATTTCAAACAACTCAAAAAACCGAAACCAACAAAAAAAATGAAGGATGGATGACCGTGTTATCTTTAACAGACAGTTGAGGCAGCAGGGACCCAAGACGACTGAGTCACCAAACGAGTTTTCTGGCAAAATATTTTCCGGGAGAAGTGAAAGAATGCAAAACAAAAACGAGGCGTCAACCCAGTACTCCTTTTTTTGTTTTGGTTGAAACAACGCCATTTGTAACCATTCGCCAACACTTTCGAAACCGATTCGTACAAAATGACACAGTAACCGACCACGTGACAATTTCTCTCCCCGTGACAGGTTTGTAGGAAGACAAAGTGAAGAAAAACATCCGCAAAAGGGAGACGAAAACGAGACAAGCTCTCATCAAAAAAGAAGAAAACATTGGAAGTCGAATTTCAATCTCGAGAAAGAAAAACTCGTTTTCGATACATAAAAACTAATTTTCTTGTCGGAACTAAATCAAGGTGTTTAGAAAACTTGAAATTAATAAATTCTAAGCCCCCAAAAATAACAAAACAAAAACATAACAACAAAGAAGCAGAAAATGTTAATTTATCAAATGTTACGACGACAAAGATATTTATATTCAGTATCGCATAACGCATAAACACATAACAATATGATATTACGAAATCCAAAAACTATAATTATGTATAAATAAATAAAAATTTTTAACGAACCCCCCCGAGTGCTAACTTTGTCGACTGTTGCCTCCATTTCCGCCATCTTGGTTTCCAGTACTGTTTTCATTCCCACAACGCTTATTTGTTAAAATTATCATCGGTGGTTTCGATAAAACTTATTTATTTGATAATAAAATACATAAATAAATAGTTGGGGGTTAATGATAAGTTATTTTAATAATTTATGCGTTTTTAAAGATTTTATTTTCATTCTTTGAGGCCGATTAATTAGGACGATTGCCTGTAGGGGGCGAGTGGGAGAGCGTTTGGAATTAAAAATTATTTTATGAGAAGAGTGGGCTTCAATTCGTTAGTCTTTTTATTAATAATATAAATAATCATTAGTGAAAGTGTTTGAGGATGTTTTAAACTCATATTCATTCTATAGGGTGTTTCAAAACTAACGCGAGATTTGAATTAGCCGCCATTTTTGCAGCAACAACCCTGAGGAGGGAATAATTTGACAGCTGAGAGTTTAGGATTAGTAAAAATGGATGCAGGGTTTGGATTAAATAGAAAATAAAGTTTTTAGTCTTTATTGGTGTTTATTTAGTGAACCATAAAGTACATAGATTGTGGTTGTATATGCACTCTTCTGTCGAGATTTGCGGCCGCCAAATTTTCGTAGTTTTGGAAATAGTCTGTTGTATAGTATAACGCTCCATTTTTACTTACCCTAAACTCTCAACTGTCAAATTGTTCTATTATCAGGGTTGCCAACAATTTACTGCAAAAATGACGGGAAATTCGAATCTTGTGTTAGTTTGGAAACACCCTATATTTTTAAAGAGGACAAGAATCAGTGAGCGGGAAGGAAGAAGAAAATTATAGAATTTGAAATTTAGTCTTTAGTGACAAGCCAAGGTTTGCATGAAATTGTAACCATGGACGCTCTTCAAGATATAATATTAATAAAAATAATTAGGAACATTTGATGTGAAACCGCGTACGTCTTTAAGGCCATCACTTGTCTATTCATCAAGGATCGGGAGAGAGAGAGAGAGAGAGAGAGCACGAAAGGGAAAATAAAATCCGGACAACAAATCGTTGACAACATTTTCATATGACAAACACGTCGTTGATAACATCGTTTCTGGTTTTCAGAAAAACCGCTGGATTTCAGAGGTTTCGGATTCGCGATGACCCAAAGATAAAAGTCCAGTCATTTTGTTGTTCGCGAATCACTTCCTCACCTTCCTCTCTCTCTCAGGTTTCCTTGGTCACGTAAATTCATACTCACCCTGTAGTATTCTTCTTCCGGTGGAGGAATCAACGTTTTCCTTCCGTACTTCCTGGCATAATCGAGAAGAGTGTATTTATAGACTGGAGGCTGGTATGGGTTATCGCCTTCGTCGACTCTCTCCCAAACTTCAGCCGGCTGTCTATAAGGTTGTTGTACGGGTTCTTCCGGTATTATTTTCCTAGGAGTTATCGGACCCACTTTACCCGTGGGAACCATGATGGCAAGCGTTCGTTGAATAATAGCGGGAATAATCTGAAACGACAATCGCGAAATCTATTAGAAAACCTTTGCCGTTTTTATGTGACACAGCAGACATCTTGTCCCTCGTGATTGACCACAACTGTCTCTCTCAACAACAGGAAATGAATCAACTGCGAAACGACTTATTGAAATAATGTTTTCGCCAAACAAATTGACAACCTTTAATTACTTTCATCATAATTTTCCTTATAATTTATATAAAAAACGCGGTGAAAAAGTTATTTGACAGGATATCCGCCCGGGGCCTGGAAAAGCCGTGGCGCTTTTTTTTTATGACTTCGAGAGAGCCAACCGCGAGTAAACATGACAGTAAAACAAAACGCTCATCGAACCTTACTAATAAATATTTCCGCGAGGAAGAAAAATGATTTTTTAATAAATTTGAAAAAATTAAAAAAGCAGCGGCCGACTGGAAACTTTCTTATATCCGTTCCTATTAAAATGATAATCAATTTATTTTTTTTTTCAATTAGTTTTGTTTTCTTGAATTAATTCACTGCCCCCCCGGGGCGACCCGAATTTGAATTATTATAATTTTTCTCCTTCTCGTTATTAAATTAGCATCCGGTGTGAGTAACGACCGAGATTTTTCACCCTGTCAATAACCGCCAGTAGGAAACTGTTAAATACCCGCTAATAAATTTACCTAATTAAAATGAGTGATAATAAAAATAATTAATTAATTGTGACTGCCTCGAAGGAGACAAACTATAATTAAAAGCTTCGACTGCTGTAAGCTAAACGCTCGAGAGAGAGGCTGTTATGTGTTTTGACAACTTCAGCCTTTTGGGATTTAAATCTTTTTCGTGTGTCATCCGCGTTTGGGGCGTATTTAAATTTGTTCCAATCCTATTTAATATAAAATATTATCTGTTGTGAAATTTGGGAAGTTATATTAATAATAGTTATTTCAGTTACCTGACAAAATGTTATCTCCGATTGGTTTCGTTACTTTGTCAGCTTACACCCTTCAAGTTTCCGAATGATAAATACTGGAATCTTATAGTGTTGTTTCATTTCATAAATACTGCACACTCTTATGGGAAATATGGGTTTATTTCATAAATAATGCACAGATGCACATAGAATTTGTTTCAGAAGTAGTTCTTAATAGATATTTTAACTCTCAGTTTCTCTATTTCGTTTGCTAACAACTGAAACTTCTGTTATCATCAAAAAATTCTGTTGGAGCTTCATAACAGCCCAAAAATGCCAGTACTAACTGTAAGTTAGTCGTTTTTATAAAATTATTAGAGCTAACTATCATTCTCAAAATGGAAACTTCACGTTTGGATGACTAAAATTGTTGAATCGACAAAGCTTCACTCTTGCCCTGCTGAATGTTAATGAAACCAGCTAATCAGCAGGAGAAGAAAGATGTCAAAAAACGAGACAAGTACCAGTAAGACATCTTTAATAAAAAAGCTTTAACACAGATCCATCGAGGATAGTGCTAACGAGAGCGAAAATTTCTACGGATGGGTGACTCGACTTTATCTTTTATTGTGTCAAGGCTTCTTACTCGAATTTTAGTCCGCGTTTAGTGAGACTGAGGCGGTATTCGAAAACGACAAACGAAAAAAAAAGTTCCCAAAACCCATAAATCACACTAATTGACCGCCAAAGGAAAGGAGAATAAAAGAAACCGAAACTGAAACCGAAAAGAGGCTACACATCTCGTTGTATAAAGTTGTTGGTAAAGGTCAAGCTCAAGCGCCGGAAGACACCACCGAAAAAACCTCGGATGGACGACTATTTTAATAACTCTTATTTGCGAAAGACCTTAATTATTCCGTGAAGAGATCTTTTCGATTACAAAAGATCCTAATTACCATTTATACTATTTGAATTGAAATTTATTTCAATAAAACTCATGACGAACAAAAGGGAAACGAATCTCCCTTCGGCCAAATTTGTTAAGTTCAATGCCAAACAAACAAAACCCAAAATGATTTTCTCTCAATCACTCTTCTGGTTTTATTTCTGAAAATCCTCCCTGACAGTTGCCTACGTGCCAGAGAAACCTACGTCAAAAAGTGTTAAAATCCTCCCCGCCCAAGTCCATGTCCCTTCTCCGCAAAAATCTTCCGACGTTTTTAGGCACGCGACAAAGATATGCCTACGCGTTATTCTAATGCCAAGTAACTACCGTGTGCACTAACCTAATTTAAACTTGTTAGAGTCATTGAAGTTAGGTTTAAATTCAAGGTCGTTTAGATCATCATGGATCAACCATTGTCACAGTCAAAACATCAAAAACTGGAGTAGAGTAGACGGTGTCGGAATCAAGTCGGGAAAAAGAGGCTAACTCCCAAAATTTTCTAACCGGTTTTCCTCCATCCGAGAACCTGGGCTTTAAATTTTTGGGGACCCAGAAAAAGTTGAGGGTCTACTCGATGAAGATGACATTAATTATATAGTTGAGTTCGCGAGTTAAGAAATATGATACAGTGGATTCTCCCCAAAATCATTTTCTTTAAGGTTCCTAATTTTTATTATTACAAGTGCTAACAATAATTTTCGAATTTGATTACAGGGTTCTGGTACTTCTCTCGACCTAACCTGTGCTTTTGATATTTTTAATTTTAGGTCGGCTGAAACTAATAATACCTTAAAATCTTTTTTATTCAACTGTACCTCGTATAACGCTGATAAAAAGCTAAAACAAGGGCTTGTAAACGATGTCATTTTAATCGATTAATTCATGAGGTACGTTGCTATGGGTTTCAGTACTATTTGAAACAGCCGAAAAACCTAAATGAGACTTGAGGAAAAGTTGCATCTCTAGGTGTTACGGTGATGGAACGACGAGTGCGTGTGAGTTATTATCTTTGTCCTGTGCACACCAGTTTAACAAACACCCGAAATGTCGACTGGTTAGGCTGATAAAGGTGATGTGTCGCCTCTGGTCAAAAGCCTTGAAAATTCGACTTCATATCTTGCATTAATAATTGGGTATCCACTCGGGTTAGGGTGGGACCCGAGTCGTAATTTTTCCATTTTTTTTTTATTTTCCCCGAATTTCGCCTGTTCATTGACCGTGTCCAATGTGCGAGACAGCGAAAATCCAAAAATGTCACAGACAATTGCCTAATAACGACATGGACTCTCGTGCGCGTGGTTTTAGGGTTTCGTGCTGTTCACGAAAAAGGCAAACCGAGGTTGTAAACTTGTCATTTTCTCTAACCCCCAGTTTTTGGTGGAACTATCGCAATGAGCCAATTTGACTCAACAAAATTTAGTTTTAACTCCAACGTAGTGTTCCAATACAAAATGATATAGTATCGCTACCCCTAAAGTTCAAAAAGTCATTAGTGTTTACAAATTTAATTTTATCCAGGCAATACGCACATTAACGGCCTTTGTATCGTTTAAGTAGTGGGGAGGGAACGAGAATCTGAAACAAACAAAAGATAACAAAAACCCTGATAACCTTCCTTCGGAGTTGCCCATACGTGTATCATTCATCCGAGGCAAACTATTGACCATTTTAAATTTTAAGGAAGAAAACAAAATCCGGATTCTTTTGTGTGCGGAGCCAAATCTATTCATCTTTTTTGGTTCTTCAACTCCCGAAGGTTCTCTTCATTATATGGGAAGAGGAGTGTTTCATTCCATTGGAAGAAAGGAGACCGGTGAAATGCACTTAAGACAAGACCTTGGACAAAGTTTGAGTCTGGCATAAGTCGGTTGAAAGCTTCAATCTAGCCAGCGTATAATTTTATACTAATTACGATCAGTGATAATGAAGACGTTCAAACGTTGTAACTACATTTTAATGGATCAAAACTTTCGTTTTAGGACATTTTTTGCATAATTAAAAAATTTTTTTTTGCCGCCAAAAATTAATTGAGACAGTCACACCGATTTTTATATTTTATTTGTTTATTTTACTTAAATTTTGTTTATTTGGATTCCCAACCTGGGGCATGGAATTATTTTGGTGGGTCATGGGCGGGACGTTCATTCTTTGAATGAGTATACCAAAGACTAGGGGGGTAGTTTGAGAATGAGTTAGTAATAGTGAATTGTCTTCTAGTGCAGTGGTGCGCAAACTTTTTCCGACTGCGACCCTTTCAGTTGGGAGAAGAATTTTGGCGACCCCTTGAGGTAGATGTTCACAAATACGATGTATAGTTCGCGTGTGTCTTTTATTTTATCCAATAAAAACACCATCAAATATGATATATATTAATTTTATTTATAATTTTAAGAGTATACTTTTTATACAACAGGAAAATCAGTAGAATTCCCCTTTAATGAGGCTGCAAGTTTCTACTTATCTCATCCATGTTCGACGATAAATTTATACAAATTTGGCGACCCCTAGTTTGCGTTTGTTCTAGTGAGTCTGTAAATGTGAATGTTCGTGTTTATGGATACATAAAAATATTTTATGTATGCGTGTAATTGGTACACAAGATATTTCCGGTTTCCCTAGTCAAAATTTAAACATACCGAGAGGAGGGGGGGAGCATCATGATTTTATAAATCCCTAGACACGACCCAAAATTTGTTGGAAACCACTGGATAAGACAATTTAATATTTTTATCTTGTGGCGTTCTCCATTCCTAATTCCGGAATGGGTACAGTGAAATGAAGCAGCCGACAACTGAAGCTAAATTCATTCAGTCCCGGAGCTCCGCACCATCAGGATCCTTGCATTTTCCTTTTCAATTCTAAATTATAGTTATAATAACATTTTATATATCAATATACATATACGTTCGGAATTAGTGTTGTCCATCATTCGTTCATCTACAACGACACAACCTATTAGATAACTCCCAAAAGACCGGTCTTTGAAGGTTATTTAAAAAATACTGCACACTTTCATACGTAATGAATTTCTTAAACATTGTACATTACCAAGATAATTGTTTTTCCCTTACTCCTCCCCTGCTATATTAAGTTACAGACCCTTCTCGAGTTTTTAAATAAGTGAAAACACCTTTTATCTTGACAAAGTATAAACATTTAAATCTTATCTTTGTTAGAGAGCCAAAGAGAGAGACATATTAAGCTTTGCTCTGAATAAATAAATAAATAAATAAATGGACATAAATTACTTTCTTGTCGTAAAAGGGTTTTTAACGAAGGTCGATTCATCTGATTTTATAAAAAATTATTTTCTCTCTCATTAGTTTTAAACGATTTCTCACTCAGAATTATACTTTTTCCTTCTTGTTCACGGCTAAAACATAGCGTTATCCGAGGTCATTGTCATTATCGTGATCATCTCAACTCGTTAAATAACTTTTCATTGACTCCGGGGAAAGGTGGTTAACTTTTCTTTAACCAACTGCTCATCTTAGTTAAGAAATAATTTTCGTGCGATGGTGATGCACTTCTAACTTTTTCGTTTCGAACTAGATTCTCTCCGGTTTCCGATCATCGCGTAAACCGAGACCGGGCTTGAAAAAGCTCGATAAAAATTTCCATCATGTTTAAACACTTCCGCTCTGGCCTAGAAATGATTTTATAAACTTCTCACCGTCGAAATAAAATTTTAAAAGTTAGTCAAGTGTAAATACAGATGCATAGTTAAATCCATAAAATAAGTTTTGCCCGTTTTCCATGAAATTCGATACATTGTTCTGGAGCCTCACGTGACACTCTCGAAATTGAGAAACTTTGAATATTTCGAACATCAGCAAGTTAGGGTAATCTGATTGCAATACTGACGAAAATAACATTTCACAACACCTCCTCACTTGTTATCGAAATTTCGAGAACTAAAAGAAAAAAGATTCTAAATCAAATTCAGTCAAACAAAACCTGATTTTATTTATTTCTCTCCGTTTCGAAGTTAGTGTTAGGCTTTTCGTGTTCGTTATATATCCTTGTATAACAAGACATTTAAAGACTTTTGGGGATTTGTTTTAGATTTACGGCATTATTATTGCCGATAGATTTATGGGTTTCAGGTAGATACCCAAATTGGTTTTAAAAAGTGAGTCTGTTTGGCTCAAAACAAAGTTTGGAATCGGTTTAAACGAAAGATTTATTATTAATAACATATTGTTACATATAATCTCTATTTTTGGATAAAAAGACATCTCAAGCGAGTCAAACTGACTCAATCGAGTGTTTAATGATAACCACAGCGTATGAAGTTCTAAAATCTTTCCAGGAACTCCCAAAGACTTCAAGATATTCGATTTTTATAAGGAAGCTTCGCTGTTTACTTTATTATCGTATTGGGATTGAAGTTACACGACTTCCTAAATTTCGCAAAAGTTTTATTATAAACCTAAATTGGAAGTTATATGGCCCCCAAAAAATGAAAGAACAATCGTCTGATATAATTCAAACGTAACGCCATGTCTTCTTACATTTACAGATTGAGTAACATCTAGCATAGCAATTCTCAAATTGTGAGTCAATTTGTCTCTATTTATTTATACATTCATGATACTTATAATTACTTTGTTGGGTATCTATTTGTAAATAGCTGACTTAAATACCAATTGGATTTGCAGAAAATTTGACTCATTCATCAAGTTCCATGCACATTATCTAGTAGAAACTGGTCAAAGTGTGAATGAGATGTTTGATGGAATACCATCAACGTTTTTATGATAATATTAGTATAATGTTATTTATTTATGTTTTGATAGATAAAGATATAAGTTTCACCACGAAAAAAAATTTAGAGGAACCAACTTTTGAACTTTAACTATACCGACGCCATTATTGGGTGCGTTAAGTAGATAAAACACAGAAAACCGTTAATTTGAAGATCAGTTAATCATCAGATTAACTAAATAACATTCACAAGAAGTAATTCATGCACTTTAAGGGTGACACATACATTCAAATGAGTCAAATTGACTCAGGTAATAAATTTAATAAAGCAGAAAAAACGCTTCACCACCTCCAACAGTGCTTTACACAGACGAGACGGGAGGGCCCCCACTTTCCATTTCAAAACCTTACATAAACTCGAACCAATTATTTCTTATTTTTTGTCAAAAGTGAACCGACTTTTAATAAATTATGCCAACACGAAACAAAGTGAGAACAAAAAATGATTTAAGCGAGGACAATTATTTATTTAAATTTAAGTTGGCACGGATTCGAGCGTCAGGGCGGATTCCCGTTTCGGAATTTTTCGACTCTGGCCAAGTCTTCGTCTTATTATTTAATAAATTATTAAATCGATCTCAAACCACAACGATCCAACAAATCTGGACCACATTCTTGGTGTTTCGCTCTGATAAAAGTGCGACGGGAATAAGGTGAAAAATTTTAAAACCGAAACCGGAAGCTGAGATGGAATCCCAAAAAGAGTTTTGTCTGATTGGTTAATTAAAGCACGGGGGTGACATTAATGAGGACAAAATCTTCGCAAAATTTTAGTTATTAACTGTTACTTCAGCACGACCTTTAATTATTAACTCTCGACTGTTACTAAGTTAACGAAATAAACTTTCTCATGAGGGTGTGTCTATAATTATCATCACGAAGATGTTGGTATTTAATATCTCGAGGGATTTCTTGAATTGAACCCAATGTCACACCTTGTAAAGATTACGAGGAAGGAAGAGTCGATGAAGAAAGAAAGTTACGGGAAAATAAGGAGAAAGAGTTAACTAATAACTCATTAATACAGAGTCAAATACTTAGACCTAAGGCGTCTATGTACCGAGGAATGGAATGAAAAATGGCCGAACCCCTATGGCGTGATAAACAATAACTTGAGTTATCTTTGATATCAATCAGAAGATGTCAAAACCATCAAAGGATCCGCAACCGAAATGGTTTAGTTCTAAAGGTCGAGGTAATCCTCTTGAGTGACAACGTCAAAAATCTCAGATGGATGGTTTCCGGACTACCCCAAACATTTTTTTTTGACTTCGGGTTTAATCCAGAAGGCGGTAAAAGTCATTCAAGTGTGTGAGAGATTTAACATTTAAAGGTTTTTGAAGTAAAAGTTTGCGATTTTTTTTATGCGAGTGATACCGACAAGCTAAGAGCCAGTACGAAAGGGAACCCGCGATTTCGTTTGTATCAAAAGCTTTGAATTCGGCTTCTGAAATTAAGATGACAGATTCACACTAATCTAATAAATACTCCCACACAGTTTTTTTATGTATACATAGGGTAACATAATAATTAACCGATATTTCAAGTCCGGCCAACCGAAGTCGGGAAAAGGCCCCCGGGGGAGAAAAACATAATAAACAATAATCCGATGATTTAAGCGGTGAGTTATGTTTCGCCGTGACTTATGACTCTTGTTTTTGGTGGCTCCCCCTCAGGGACATCTGGACAAAAAGAGGAACAAAGAGCAGTTGGTCGTCCTTTATACGACGGGTACGCACGCAAAACCCCCCAAATCGCCTACAAATTCACGAGTTGTGACGATGATGTAGATGATAGCCCGGGTATTATGTAACAGACATTAAGAGTTCCTGGACCACCTAAAACCTGATACGTTTCAAGACTGTTAATTTTTTTTCCGTCACCTAATTGCTTTGTCTACTCTTCTTCCTCCTCCTCCTCTTCCCTTTTCATCTAGAATGACAGCTTCCGACGGCTCCTAATGTCCATAGTAAAAGGCGAATCACCGCGGAGGACGAATCCCACTCAACTACAGTGCCAAATAGCATTAAACGAGGTCGTCGTAGCCCGTAAAAAAAGAGTCAAACAAGACACAGAACTACCAATAAATAAATTTCTAAATCCATAATCACTATATTTACGGGCCTATTGACTTATTGAAAATCTTATTTATTTAAACATAATAAAACTTCAATTTACTACTCTACTCAAAAACAAATACATAATCAACGACCTTTTTAACATCAATCTAGTGTCAATTAGAGGAGTGTTACTGTATTGCACTTCATTTTATACCCGATCATTCAATCAATCAAATAAATTAATAACATTGCATCCGAGGAAACGTTAACCTGAGATTTATTTATCGGATAAATCGTAAATTTTAATAGATATTCACAGGCCATTACCCTTTGAGCTAAACCAGTCCGTTTTTTCGGAAACATTTCCTTAAACCTGATTGTTTAGATATTTGCTTGTAATTTTTAACAATAATAAAAACAAAACGCCTCGAGCGGAAACCATCTGCAATGGTTAAAATTTAAATTTTTTATTTTAAGTTTTATAACTTTCTCCGTATTCAGATATATTATTGTTTTGCTTTGGTGAAATTGACACAATGAACCACTCGAATTTGTTATTTGAATGGGTGTATTAGATAAAATAATTTATACATAAGAAAGATGTCATATGTAACCGTTAACTTATTTTTATTGATGTGAATAAATATTGAATATCAGTAGTGGATTGTAGACAAATATCTACTTCTCCACAGATTATAAGATAAATGTGATCTGAATATAACTGAATATTTTTTTATTTATAGATTTTCTCCTCCTCGAAGTCTATATAAAAGGATTCAGTGTCAATTCTGCTGACTCTGGGCTAGAGACTTGTTATTTCATCTGGAGTGTAGTCATCTTCCTTTTAAGGTAAGGGGATAGTCCAATTAAGCCTCTTTATTCTAGATAGTATGTATGTATATATAAATATTTTTATTTTCTCCGTGCTGACTGTCACCTGTCTCTAAGCGAGGTATAAAGCAGTTGGCCTGGCTTTAATGGGGGTTTATATAGAACATATAGAGCAGTATCCATCTCCTCCCGTTAAAGGAGGAACCTTGTTTAGACTATTGCTAGTGGGGTACCTAGAGAACCTCAAGGAGCAGATAATGAATTGTTAAAGTAGTGGAGAGGAGACAGAGAAGTGTCAAAGTTGAGAGATATTTACGGAACAGGCCAGTTAACTCTAGGAATCGGGTAACCGAAGTACAATCTACAGAATGAATACATAGCCCTGTGGTTAAGGAGTTATAGAGAAGTAGTGATTGAGGGTTTGAGCCCCTTAAACTGATGACACAAACTCATATTGAATAATATCTATTCAGATAATTGTCTGTTCTTTTATAATTATTATATGTATACTGCTTAGTGTTTATTTAACTATTCGTCTACTTCTTATAAAACTTTAATTCGTGTTTTTCACACTTGGCTACATTATATATAAAAAAGGAGCTCGAACTTCTCTAGACAGACGATTTAAATCCTTGGTACTCTACTGAGTGGCCCAGTGAAACCGATTCAGTGAAAATTTGTGAAAGGTCGATTGCTCATTGTTAAGTCTGAACTATAGTGCCTGACCAGTACGAAAAAGTTCAGGCCTGTGTCCAGAAACTGCCGCCATTGTTTGCCTCAACATATCTTCGTAAGGCAATATGCAGAAAATACATACAGACTGACAGATGTACATGTACGACGCGTCTTAATCCGGATTTGTAAAAACTCTTTTTTCGTAAGTTATGTGGCCCAGTCGCAATGATCACAATGGAAATTTTGCCCGGGAAGGAAAAAGCTTGAGTACCAATGATTTAGATAAATAATCACAGTGAACACTATTTATCTATCTAATTGAACTTAATTCCGTTCTTCACCCTTGGGTATACTAGTATACAGGGGTATTCACAACCATAACTTCTTTAGTCGAGTGCTTTAACCACTCCCAGACCTCCCGCTATTTATTTACTTATTAGTATACATTCTTAGACTGATTAATATCTGTTTATAATTATTTATTTATTTGAATTCTTCTTTTAAAAGATCTTTAAATGGTTTCTTATATTTAATACTTATTATTCAATAATTATATTTATTATTTATTTCATGTTTACTCTCTACAAATATATCGGTAGCGCTTTGGGAGAGTTTGGTTGTGCGTTTGGTGACATTTTTCTCAAACTCTATTGTTACTTTGTGGGTGTATTTTAACGCCCAAGAGCGGTTCACGTTATAAATAAATAAATACAAACATCGGAAAAATACAAAGACAAGATAAAAGACAAAGGAAAATAAAGAAAAAAAAAGATATTTGGTCATTACCATAATTAAGCCTTTAATAAATTTTTTATAATACTACCAGGTCAACCTATTAAAGTGTTCCTCGTTGCCTCCGCCTGGGGGACTTTAATTTATTTTAGGTAATAGCTCGATCGGAGAATATCTGCATACTGCCAAAAATTTTTTTCTCCGACGACTGGTTTCTTCGTGAGTAAGAAAAAAAATACCTGGATACCTGGCTTTTATTTTATTTTTTTTTCGCCAAAAATTCACCACACCTAAGAACGTGAATATAAAATTAAGAAAAGAGGCAAGCAACCGGTTCTGAAGTATAACTCCTTCCGAATTCATTAAAAGTGCCTCGATGACGTTCTCACAAAACCCCCGAAAAGAAAAAGGTTCCAGGAACCTGAAAATCTTTTTGTGTGTTGTAGCTGTTGATCGAGTAAACAATTAATCACTCAAATATTCAAATTATTTTTTTGTTAATTACCGCGTTGTTGGGGGGTGGAGTGGGAGGAAAAATTTCTCATTGTTATGTGGCATAAACGAGTTCGAATGCGGATCTTTGTAAACAAGACTTTCGACTTACCAATAAACATAATCTTAAGAAATTTGAGACTATCATAATAGCCGTTTTAAGCAATTATCCTCTTTATAACGATGGTAACGTCTTTGACAATCCTAATTTGGTTTGTTTCGTTTTTCATGTCACCGGCCTATTACTTCATCGCAATTGATTCTTCAGGTACGTTCTGAAACATAAAAAAAAGAAAACGAAATTTAAAACCATGAAGATGTGTGTTAATGGGCCCAGGGTCTTATGAAATTGTTGTGAATGATCGGTTGTACATTGTCGTAAAAATGTTTTGAAGTGTTTGGAGGAGTGGGAGGTCATGATGCGATTCAAATTTTGGGTTTTGACATTTGGAGATATAAATTTTTTTATATACCGAAATTTTGAATTAAATTGTTTTTGGTATCTTTTAGTCAACAGCCACTGTCTTCAAGTTCGAGACGATAAATTGTTAGTCCGGCTTTAAGGGGTTTGTGCTAGGTCCAGAACTGAAAAAAAGAGTTTTAGTGTGCATTATTTATGAAATATAGCAAAGAACGTCGGGAAAACAAACTGTGTATGGGATTATAGACCTACAATTACTCACAAAACAGTACAAAATAGTCAATCGGCTAAGAATTCTTTCCAGAGTTAGTTTCTTAAAACCTTCAAATCAAAATTCTAAGTCTTCATTAAACTACAGGCTACACCGACTAAAACTTGATTTCGCACTTATTAACGATCTTATTTATTGATAAGAATTAAATTGTTGACTTCATACTTATAATAAATCATAAGTTGGTCGTTTATGGTAAAGCCGCACACAAACAAACCAAAGAAAGCCGCAAGTAGCCCGCGAACCGCTCTTATAGTCTCTTCACTTTGGAATTCCGAATTTTTTTTTGGTCCCCCTGTTAATTACCTAATTTAAAGAAATAGAAAGAGAAGTTGTAAAAGGTTTAAAGAATTGATTGCAGATAATAGTTATAAATTATACGGTTCCACGTGAAGGTTGAAGTCGAATGTGTTAATGATTCGCGCTTGGGTCCCAAAAACCTGAGAATCATCTTTTTACAAAATTTTCTGTAAAAATGATATTTATGACGTGCAAAGTTTCAACGGCCCTGGAATTGAGATAACCACTTAATGCACACCGATGAATGTGTGAGAGAAGGGAATTATTACAAAAATGCTTATTCAGAATTATTTTGATTGGTCCCTCAACCGATTTGAATAAGTCATAAATGATGATGGCAATTATAGTATTCAATAGACATCATTTAACGGTCAGAACTACCCGGTAGACCTGATATAAAGCATGTAGCCCCAAATACCTAACATGGAATCCTTATTACGAACCCATTTTCAACTAGGTACGTAGTCTCTCATTCACTCATCCCATCAACTTCTTTAGCTACTGATATGTTTTTAAAAAACCGGTTGCTTCTGCAATTCTTCCTGATATGAAGGAGATAAAACGAGAAGAACACAGGAAGCTGTGCTGATTAAGTTTCCTGATAAGTGTCAGGCCCTCGGATTTGCCAGCCGATCGAAGCCATCAATTAACTTGATTTACAATCGTTTCCAACGGACATGTGAACTACTTTTTATTGGGAATTAGTTTATGGTATAACCTCTGAATTACGCTGTTTTATCGGAGGGCGGCCGGGGGCCCGTAAATCATTGATTATCTTCATCCAATTTCGACTCTTCATTTTGATATGTGGCTGAAAATTAGAAATCGCCGCGATGCAGATTTCCGTTTACCGTTTACCTGTCAGTTTGACTCGCTGAAAGTTCTTCCTACCAGGAAAGTTAGAATTTACCCTTTGGACACGCTCGTCTTTACTTAATTACATAACAGAATGTGTAAATGGTGATTTCTTTTTGGATCCTTTAATTCTAATAAATTTCTTACTTTTCACCTAGAATTTAGTTTTTGTGAGTCAAACTGGCTCACTTCAGCTAAAGTAGGGTGATTATAATTAACATCTTTAAACGTTTAATCAGAGATTCAAACTAAGACGTAGCATTGTGTGATATATATTAATATAAACAGTCAAAACTTGAGAGCTTAATCAAACAATTATTTCAAAAGTAATGCACACTAGAATGAAGAATTCAGTTCATAAATTTATGTGGAAAACTTATTTTAAAAGTGATACACACTTTATGCAGAATTTATTTCATCGATCATGCACAGTTTCACAAAGACTACATTTCATAATTAATGCACATTTATATTCTCTAGCAGGTTCTGGCGAACCATCCAAATCCTTCTGCGTCCTCACTCCTCTCCGAACTGCTCAACCAAAGACGTCTCAAACGATACAAAACACTCGACTCCCAAACACGCTTCTCTTAGTCAAACTCCTTATTCCTCTCCTGCTTTCCTTTGTTTATTGTACTTCTCACAAAACTCCAGTCTTCCTTTGGGTTCTTCCAAACCGTTCCTGTTAAGATGCTGGTCTGCTTTAGACACAACCCCTCAAGAAAGTCCGAACAGCTACATGGTGTCTCATTCTTGGAGACAGGTGGTTGTTAGCAACAGGAGTTAAATGTATATTGTATGAGTCCAACTGACTCACCTTAGAAATACCCATATAATCAACATCCGCAAATCAAGTATTAAATTACTCACTTCCCACTAGCTAGAGTGATTTAGGCTGGCCTTATCTTTTTCGGGAGTCTTCTCCCACTTCCCTTTCCCTCAAGACGGTGTTTAGGCTAAAAACCACGCCCGATACGCCTTTGGTTCCTCGCAAAATTATGAGTAACACTCCTAATAACAATAAAAGAAAAGAACCGCACCAGACCGAGTGTCGCTCATAACCAATTATTCATTCCGGAAGGATTAATCATCTAGATAATAGCTAACAGAAACGACATAGACAAATGAATATCAAGTGTTGATTTAATGTTGCTTACAAAAGGGCCATTTATAAAAATTTTTCAACTCAAAATGTTTTGACTCATCAAGTTTAAAAATGACTTAGAGAACCTGTTTCTAGTTTCAACTTTTCAATATTTGATTGACAAAAAGTTCTCACTTCCTCAGAAAAATCTAAAAAGGCCGATGTGACACATCAAATAGGAGTTACGAGTGGCATGTTAACGCGAAGTGTGTAACTGCTATAAACTCGAGGCGTCTAAAGATCAAAATTATAAATCTAAAAACGTCAAGAATAATTATTAACAATTATTCAGAGAATAAAATGGCCCGAAACAAAAATTGTTTTTACTTTTGTCGACACCCATGTGTTGAAAAATTGACACCAGGTAGAAGTAACCATGGTAGACTAATTATTTAAGATGATTGCATTATGTAACCTTGAATTTTCTTCTTTTTACGCAGAAGGAAAATGAAAACGGAAGGCGATACGATCTGAACTTGTATCTACTCTGATGTGGGCTGGATGTACATATTAATTTACATCACATGACAGGTACTGTAAACGAACAAGATTATCTTCTAAATTAATAAATGTTTTACATAGCAATAACACTTTTTCTAAACGAGAATTATTAATCAAAGAACGCAATTTGTGCGACTAAATAAATAACGACAGCAAGAAGACTTTTTCAATAATTCAAGGCGACGTATAAACGACTACAAACCAAAAAGAAGCCGAAAAGCTTTCAAATCGCAGTGCTGAAATTAGAACGAACTCAGGTCGTGTGACTTGTTAAAAAGGAATTCAGAGCAAGACACGAGCATTAAACAAAGGTAAAGGTCAGTGCAGAAGTTGCTGGTTAAGGGTTTAAACAACCGAGATTCGTCTTAAATGGTGCAGAAGGTAGTAGAGATTCTGGAGAACGTGTTTACACGTGTTTTGGAGAAGAATAAAGACGTAGATTCATTCCATCATTTTGTGTGTATTCAAAGTTGCATTACTACCTTACTGCTTTATTAATGGAATGATTTTTGCTTAAAAGCGTGCAATATTTATGAAATGAAAACCTTCCTACACGTGTGCATTTATTATGAAACAAATAAGAGACCAAGGTTAGAGGTTACTAACAATACAATAATTAACGAGAAACACTCAAAGAACCGAAAACTGGTCAAGTCAGACTACGTATTCACAGACTAGCAGATAAGCTAAAAGCTCACACTATCCCCTATAGAGACATGGACATAAATCCTCCGTTTTTTCTAAAATTTGACTTGGGGCCATTTGCAAACGATACGGACAATTATCAGATAATAATACTCCACGTCTAAAACAATAAGTCTTGATAGTGTGTTCACTTCCAATAAATAAAATAAATTAGATTTGAATTCAAGGTTATCATAAGCTCTTACACGAATCCCTGGGATTTCCTCCTTAACCAGTTTTGACTTAATTTTGATTCATTTATCCAAGTTACGCGATTTTGTTGATGTTACGAAACATCCATTCAATGGCAAAGCAAAGTCCTTTTCTTTACACGACAATTAAATTTCGTTAATTAATATTTCCACGAATTCCATCAACTTCAACCCGGCTCTTATTAACTTTTTATTTATACAAATATTAATACATAAACCAAAACGGATGCGTCAGACAATAATTATTTCGACAGGAAATTTATACCTAAAAATTTTTAAGAAAAAGGCTGATTCACGCACCGATCCCCAAATAAGGGAAAAATAGAATAAAGTAATTAAATCGAGACAAGAAAATTATCATAATTGCCGCTTTTCAAGGGCCCTAAAATTTGACAGGAACCAACATTTTTCAAAGCAATAATCTTTCCACAGCTCGAAATTCAGGATGTCTTCATTTTTATTTTCTAATTAAAACTTGCCAAAATGTAAGGAGTCATTGCTAACCACTTTTGGGCAGACTTTGATCGTGCTCTCGACTTGGCCCCCCCTCCCCTCCTCCGCAGACTCCTGATGGTCTTTTTTTCTTAATATTAATATTTCCATATTCCTTTATAATTATTACACAACGTCAATAACACGTCCACTCGACGTATGGTAATTATCAATAAAAAATAAATTTACATTTTCGTCGCGAAAGTAGGTTTCTCGAGAATAAATACCCCCCCGGGTCCTCCAAAATGGCGACTGGAAAAAATTTGAGGAGTATGAAAATTATTTTCTATAAAATATAAAGGCATAGATAAAATGAATGAAATCTCAGATGGCGGTTAAAAAAAAAGGGAAAAGAACATTCTCAAAGGTAAAACTAGATAATTAATTAAAGTCCAAATAAAAAGTAAAATGGCGGACAATTTAAATTCTTTGCTTACATCAGAGAAAGTACTTTTGGCCGAAAGGAAATATTTTTATCGTTGCCTTGAACTTGAGATATAGTATTTAGGTCCTTGGCATGCGATGGAAAAGACAACTGACTCATTTCCTTCTGTTTTTATATAATATATATGTATACATTCTACTAGTATTTACAATTCGAAACGGTCATTTTATGGCTTTTTTTTCCTACCATATTTATCTTTGATGAGCTATTAGATAAACGACGACTTCTTTTTCTACGGTTAACGTAGGCGTAACCTTTTCGTTTGTTTTCTACTTTTTAAAAATTTCTTATTTTGAAACATCGTTAGTGACGAACAAGATAAAGTATATAATAAAAAAGAAATTATATTGACGTGATTAAAAACGCGATGTCTTCATTTCTTTTAAATTCATGTGACGCCATCTTTCGAACCACCGCCGAGTGCATAGTAATTTGTGATAAAATGTTTTCGGATTTGAATTATCTCTTAAAGTACCTTCTTAGCCTCGGTGATACGAGTTTTGTTGAAACACCAGAAGACCAATCGATTTTATATAACTATTTATCTATATAAATAAAACGTATAATCTAACTCACTATAAAACCTGTCGTTGTAGATGAACGAATGATGGACAACACTAATTCCGAACGTATATGTATATTGATATATAAAATATTACTATAACTATAATTTAGAATCAAAATGGAAAATACAAGGATCCATCTTATAATCATTCAATTCGTTTTACGAAATGTTTTCTAAAACCGACGCTCTTTAGGTAGACCAGAGGTTCCCAAACTTTTTCTGTCGTAGACCCTGCCATGTTTTTCGGTATTGGGTAGGCCCCCTAATAACCTGAAATTGATTTTTGTAAATTTCGTACTGTAGTGAAGTAAATTTTTTACTTCATGGGTACTTTTATAAATAATGTATATGTCTTTATACTATAAGATAGTATAATGTAAGTAAATAGGTGCTATCAGTGTATGTTGAGATCCACTATCGTGGGCCCCCATTTTCATTTGATGGACTCCTAAATTTTTTTTGGCTGACGTGGACCCATTGCAGGTTGTCATAGACCCCAGGGGGTCGATATATACCACTTTGGGAATCTCACCTGATCTTTTCTTCTTCTTTATACTTAAAACAGCTTCACTGAGGTCCGAATTTAAAACACTGAGGATATTGTAGTTAATTAGTAAACAAACTGTGTGTACCTGTTGCATCTTTCATAAATAATGCACGGTTTGAACTCATTTCAAAAGTAATAAACACTATGAAGAGCTTATTTCATAAATAATGCACAACTTCACGAAGAATTGATTTGCACACTTTCCACGCTAGTGGAAGAAATTCATTTCAAAAATATTATGTGAGGGATAGTGTAGTGGTAAAAGTACCTGGACGCAAATGGTTGTGAGTTCGAATCCTCCTCCCGCATCCTGTTAAACCCAAAAACACGGTACAAACCACTACATCATTTCAAAAATATTGCACAATTTTGTCAAAAAATTATTCAAAAATAAATTACCAGTTGGTAAACACACACATACAAGAAATCTGAAAAAATTTTGCAACCCATCCACATATCTCAGGGCTATCAGGCCACCGAAACTAAGAAACGATTCTCAAAGCTAACGATGAATTAACATAGAAAAGTCACATGTCAGTTTTGACACTAAAGAAAAGGCCCGAAAAAAAAAAGACGAAAGAAGATCGAATTTGATAAAATGGAAATATTATCTACAAAAAACACGGGCCCCATCAGACTCGTTTTCATGTTCATCCAGGTCTACCGAAATAATTTACCAGCGCAATCAAGATTAAGAGAAGACAGAATTAATTAAAGATTTGTTACACTATAACCCGGTGGGAAAACAAACAAACCGACAAGAAAAAAAATTCATAAATAAATAAATAATCTTCCATCTTGAAAAAATATTTTTGTTTTCTCGTTGGAATTCATAATAATAATAATAAAAGAATTCAAGTGCAAAAACTTTAAATCATCTTCTCATGTTAACATGATAGGAAAAGATAAAAGAAGAAAAGTGAAAGTGGAGGAGTAGCCGTATAACCGAACTCACTTATAAAGCACCTGAGTGCTAAAATCGAGATGCTACCGTCTTTTGGATTTCCGTGAGAAAATGAATTTTGGGACTCACATCAACCAAATGGTTGATATTATGCATTCGCACAAAAAAAGTTTTTCCTTTTTTCACCGCAAAAAAATAAAATTTATGACGTAAGTTATGTCAGAGAGTTTCATTTAATGTTAATGTCAGGTGAATCCAACCTTTAATGTCAAATTAATTTCTTTCCTTTTTCTGCAAATTCACATCTTTCACTTATCTATTGAGAGACGTTTTTTTAATTTTATATTTTATTTTAATTTTAAATTAAATTTTTATTCTCTCTCTCATTTTCCTTCATTTGTTTTTAATTCTTGAAGATGCATTCGAGGTATAGAAATGACGACTAGAACAAAACATAACACAGACAAAATACATGCAGTTTATCATGTATCAAAACCACAGATTTTTAGTGTTCTCTAGTTAACTATTATCTGAGTACTTTGTCTAGCTTTTAAAGTTTTTATCTAGTCAACAGACTAGTGTCTTAGCCCCAGGATAGTGAAAAATTCGAAGGGGAGTAGAAAATGTCGTCTAAGTCGCTTGAATCGTATCTATTTCCATGAGGAATTCAGTCATAACTATTGCACACTTTTGTAGAGAATTTATTTCATAGATAAAACACAATGAGTTCGTATAAAAAGCGGCAAACTTTCGTTGATAACGTCGTATAACTGTTACGGTAAAAGTGATAAACCGCACGAAATGTACAATTCCCGGCGATTATTCATAATCACCAGGTAAGCCTCGCAAATGTGATTAATTACTAAATATTTATCACATTTACCGACTAGTTTATAAAATATCCAACCCATAATTTAATAAAAGTTCTCTCAGATCACGAGTTGGATATTTTGTGAACTAGCCGGTAAGTGTGATAAATATTCAATTACTACTCACCCAACTTAGTAGGTGGTTATGAATTCAGTGTAAGGCACAGACCGACATTATTTTCCGGTCCACCTAATATTTCGTTTCAGGAAAGAATTTCTTTCGTAGCACACTTAAAGGAAGAGTTCGTTTCAAAAGTACCGCACACTTCGACCAAGAACTCATATCTCATGATTGGCTTGCACTTTCGTGTGGGAATTTATTTCATGACTATTGTCGAAAGAGCTAGCTTATTCATTAAAATAAAAAAAAATTGTTACGTAAGTGTGCATTATTTATGAAATGAATTCACCATGAAAATGAGGGTATTAGAAACGAATTCTAAAACTCTTCCGACAAGTGTGACATTATTTATGAAATAAATTTTTCATTGGAATGGTCTCGACCGAAATACCTGAGGGAAAGAAACAAAACGGAAGTTATTTATGACTCCACGTAATACGAAAAACATCTTCTTTATAAATTCCAAAAGTAAGAAAGTAAAATAGGAAGTAATAAAGAATAAAAGAAGCTCAGGCCAAAGGAGAACTTGAAGAAAACCAGTCTTTTAGAATTCAGTTCTGAGTAAAGGGTACCGCTACTGGTTCTGTTACGGATTTTATGGCTTTCCAGGTGCACAGAAGAAAACCAAATCGTTTCTCAATCTGAGGATCATGTCAAGAATCATCTTTCACACATCACCATAATACCCAGCGAGCGAGAAACGGTGCGATTATGTCAGTGAGTACCTTTTAAGAAAGGAAAGAGTCTCCTGCGACAAGAATTTAATGGTGTTGGGAGGAATGTGTTTCAAAAGAGTTATGTTCATGGCAATTATTCTCTTTTAGTCACGGCTATAGAAATCGCAGTTTACCTCAAAATACATTTTACGCTTATGGTTGCCTCCCGATTCGAACATTCGGTACCTGGGAGAGGTGGAGGCGGGAGATCGGGACATAAACACACTCTGAGGAAGTTCTCATTTCGCATAATTGAAACGTTTACACAGAATCGTTTCGAGTCATTCTCAAACGCCTCTTTAACACAATAATTGACTCGGAATATTCCTTTTGTTGGTCACGCACAAAACCAATGTGTCTTTCGCCGTTCACATGACATGAATAATGTATTACGTGGCAGCAACACAAAAAAGTTAGTCGTTTGATCTTCCAAAACTGTTCTTGAATGAGACGACCTTCATTGGTGAACAAAAATTTGCATGTGATAACCACATCGATGCCAAACGATGAGTAAGAGTACCTCGAGGTTCTTTGTAAGCTAAACTCCAAAGAAAGAAACTAAGAGGCCATTTTGTACAGAAATCAATCTATCAGACAAATATATCAAAGAACTTCTTTTGTTATTCTCCAACAACTTTTTAAACAATTTCAATATTGCGTAAGGAACCGGAAATAGGATATAATGCTCAACTGGAGGTACATCAGGTTCGGAAGACACCCACCCGCGGACCTTTCGTAACCCACGTTTTCTAAACTCAGACCGTGACACAGGGGCTGCCGAAATTATCTTGGAGAAGAAGTTGTGGAAAGTGAAGTTAAACGTGAACTTTAACTGGAGGCCGCCTCACTCAAATCTAATGCTAAAGGCCGTATAAAAAAACAATCAATTATAAAATTTCGTGATGAAATTTGTCATAAACTTTCTTAAAATTTTCTAATTATAGTATTTCCTACAAACTTCTTTTTTAGGCTTAAAAAGTTGAGGAAAAAAAGACAACAATAAGAACTCAGAGTTTGTTTCACCTTCCAAATTCCAAACTTTTTCCTAAAAGAAATTTACAATAAATCAGTTTCTGGTAGGAAGAATTGTTTTTGTTATACCCTTCAAGCAAGAAATGCAAAAACTAATTTAGAAGACTTAATTCTTTAGATTAAAAATTTTTGTCAGACTATAATTTCATGGGCTATCAGTTCAGATTTGACCAGAGTCATTGATAAATGATTTATTAATTATTATTTTCTCTAATGTCTTTTGCTTTCTTTCTCTATTTCAGATTATTTGGAACCATAATTCCATCCAAAGAAGTAGTCAAAGGGGATGAGAAACTTAAATTTAACGATGAGTCAACAGAAACTTTTCAATATGGGTAGAGCTTAAAAGGAATGAGCACTAAATTTTTCAAATGAGGTATGTGTTTATTAATATTATGTACTGAATAATCATCCTATTGTATGAAATAAAATAGATATACTGGATAAAGCCTCGAGAGATATTTATCAAACAAAATAATCTTTAAATAAATTTTGGTATTGTTGTTTGTTTGTGACCAATGGTTGGTCTGTGATTTTGTGTGATCTTACTAATTCAAAATGTTAGACAAAATTTATACAATTAACAAGTCAGTAAGAGTTGTCTTTTAGGGGGTCACTCCAGTTGCAGTCAAAAATTTAATTTGATAGGTTTATCAATTGAACATTAAAAATTTAGTCCCTAGAAAGGCACTCAAACTAATTAATAAATAAATTATCTTAGAAATTAAGACCGTTTTTAATAGAAATTTGTGATTAAAAAATATCTTTTAAAACAAAACATAAAATCATTGATGATAATGAGCGAAAACCTTCCTTCTAAAAAAAAAATTTTTGCAAAAAACCGGTCAGTCTGCGAATGAAAAGACGCCATCTTGAAACTCGCACCGGTTCGAATTTTATTTTTCAAAAAAATCAAAATACAATTTGGGTTGTTAAATTGTGATATTAAAGAGTATCATCCCGAAAAGAAAGGAGAGAAAAATTTTAATTAAAAAGTGGAAAAACTCACCACACAAAAAAACGCGATGAAGAGATGCGCAAAAACTGAATCGTAATCCAAAATAACCGTCACTAACAAAAGACGATTCACGATGAACTAACAGCCATTCAGACTTCAACAACAACAAAAAAAAATATTTTTAAAAAAATCAACACCCATACTGAATGTAAGAAGCTTGTTGAAACTTGTTTTTATCGAATGATCAAAGTCACCTTCTTAGTTTGAATTCATGATGAAAGACTTGTCTGCGAGCGGATGGAACGAAACGTTGTTCTAGTTCCACGATGGTTTGTGAATTTTTCTTTTTCCTCGTCGGTTGAAATGATGATCTAAATCAAGCATCCCTGAAGAATATTACAAAGTATTAATTATCCAAAAGGTAAAAAATAAACTACTAGATTATCTGATTCCTTTTTTAGATAATATGAAGTTGATTTTTATGATCAGTCGATATGCGTTAATGGCTTTTTCGGTTTTTTGGTGATTACTTAAATTTTTCGGAGAAAATTACTTTTCTGTTTGATTGATTTTTTTTTTCCTCTTGAAAGAATGAATTTGAATATTAAATAATTTTATGTAAATATAAATAAAGTGGTGTTATGAGAGATTTTTGGTTTGGTTTGATAAGACAAGTTGGTTGTAATGATGTTTTAAAAATGTAGTAATGGCTATTTTAAAAATTTTAATGGCTTTTATTATCCGCCATTATTTTCAACTTAAGCCCAAAGCTTGGATCAAATTCCTCTTGATAGAGATTGTCGTTTGTGTTTTCTCTTTTTGGGAAAATTCCTATTTATGTTGTTAGGTGTTATTTTTTGAGGCTATTTCCCTCTAATTATTTCCATGTTTGTAGGTGCCTCTCTTAATCTAACAACAATTTTGGGACTATTAACAAAATTATGTTCTTGACAGATGATGGCTAATATATAATAAAATGTTTGGTTTTGATTTCAAACTTGTGCTTGAATGGATTTTGGCCTAAGGAAGTGTTATAGATATCTCTTTGACAGATTTTCTGACTTGGGTAGCAGGGAAAGAAGAATAAGTTCTGAGGGAATAAATATTTTTAAGATGATTTATTTATTTATATTTTTGTAGTGGAATGATAGGTCTTTTTATTGTGTTGTGTGTGGAATAATAGGTTCAAATCCTCCTCCTGTATCCTGTTATACCCAGAAAGGGTAAAAAACAGGATTAAAACACAACTGTAGGTATAATTATATTTATATACAGACAAACTTTTTATATTGTATCAAAAGTTAAAAATCTTTTAAATATATCTTGAAAGAGGAATCAAAATTCTTACACAATTCACTATTTTGATGGGTGATAATTGTGCATTATTTCTGGAATGGGGTTTAGTCATAAGTTTGAACTACTTTTGAAATGAATATTGGGTAGAAGTGTGCATTATTTATGAAACGAATTCACTTTGAGGTTGTGGATTACTTATAGCACCCCATCTCCCCTATATCTTAACCTATACCTACCCCTCATCCACTCTACATTACTATTCCTACCTTCCTGCCTATCCTGTTTCCCTCTCCCTATCCACCCCACTCCTCATCTTTTTATTCTTATCCATCTTCCTGTCCTTCCTTCCTTTCTCCTGTCAACTCCTGTGGCTTGGACATTGGTTTGCTCTCCAGTAACCCTATGTTCTACCAACAACTTATACTCCCTTCCTAAGGAACAGGTAGTCGTTTTCGTTGGGAGTAACAAAACAAAAACTTATAGCACATAACACTTGCTGGAACTGTGCAATATTTATGAATTAAATTCGAGGTAGGAAATGAATTCTTCATGACTTTTAGCCACGGAAGTCAGGTTCCCTAGATCAACTCTTTCGATTGTTTGCTATTTAAAGAACGAAATCGAGTTGAACGTCCAAGAATAACAGCTTTTGAAGTAACGATTCTAACCTTTGATGCATCTAAAGTGGTCGAGGAGATTCGAAGTCAACGGAAATGTTATTGTTAACGAAAATGTTTCCGGTTTGATTGTTTGTTTGTTTGTTTATCGGACGAGTGTTAAAAATTCCTTTTGTCCAATTCGGTTCGATTATTAGTGTTGTCGTCAATCGGTTTCTAAGCTCCAGGCTAGTTGGAGAGTATGAAAGCAACAACACCACCTACTGTGCCGATATATTATTGCCTCGCGCAATGACCACTAAACATGTCTCTCTAATTCATTCTCCGAATACGTTTTATAATCCTCAGGAGATTTTCTTTTGAGTGCTCATCAGACTGTCCCGATTCTCGAAATAGAAATCCACACCTCAAAACTGGAAACTCGGATCACTCCTTAGTCGATAAATAAAGAAGAAGAAAAAAATTTTCCTTCGAGTCTGATGCATTAGGCCGTCCTTGAAGTTGATACAGAAGTTAAGTACTACAATGAGTAAGTAATAACTTTGAAAAAATAGTCGTTCACCAATTCTTCTTCAAGGTTGGTTTCTTTGAAGAATCTCGAAAGCAAAGAAGAGAAAAAAAATTTTAGAATGTGGAAATCGCGTATAAAAAAAAAATTTATGACAAGATGCAGGAAAAATAATTGACTTCGGCAATGACAAGAAAACTCGCGGGCATTGGATTGAAACAAACTAACAAAAAAAATCTTTACGTTTATCTATAATAATAATGATAATAAAATTACTTGATTTAAAGAGGTGCAAGGAAAATAGTTGCGGGGAAGGTCGAATCATAGTTCAAAATTTGAACCATCCGCCTGTTTCATTAGTATCATTATTACTTATTTACTCGATTCATTCTAATGAAAATGGCACGTTTTATACTTCGTGAAAATTAATCAACGTTTTGAGAATAATTAATTGATAAACATTACAACTTTATTTATTACAATGTTTCATTCATTAGCGAGAGGGCTGGTGTAGTGGTTAAGGTGCTCGACTATGGGACTTATGGTTGTGAGTTCAAATCCTCCTCCGGTATCCTATTATACCCAAGGGTGAAAAACGGGGTTGAAACTGAAACTAAACTAAAACTAAATATTTAGTTTATTAGTTCACAATAGTGGGAGGAGTAGTGTAGTGGTTAAGTTCCTGACTTGGACGCAAATGGTCGTGATTTCGAATCATCCTCCCGCATCCTGTTATACCCAAAAATTAAGGCTGAAAAACGGGGTTAAAACCACCACCACCAAATTCACAATAATCCTGGCGATTGTTTGTTCCTTTTTGCTCGTATCACCCGAAGTCGACAGCAGAGTTCTTGGTATCTCTGCTGTCTTCTTCATGGATGTAGGTTGAGGTGGTAGGTGTCACAGCCACTAAGACTTAATGAATTATAAATTGATAATAAATATTTGTGACATGAGTTTGTAATAACTGACTGACACTGTAAAGTGTGCAATACTTTTGAAATAAACAGTGGGTCAGTTCTTAAAGAAACTCTTTAGTATTGCTCTTAATAATTCGAAATCGAAAATTTTCATTAAATTGTTTCTTCTGCTTTTTAATGTTACCGCTTAATATCGATTCTGAGAGGATTCATTTCAAAAGTACTACACTTCTAAGAGTATTCATTTAAAAAATACTGGACAGTTCCTAGGAGAATTCATTTCAAAATACTGCACATTTTCTGGAAGTATTCATTCCAAAAATACTGCACACTTTCTGAGAGGATTCATTCCAAAAATACTGCACACTTTCTAGGAGAATTCATTCCAAATATACTGCACACTTTCTTGGAGGATTCATTTCAAAAATACTGCACACTTTCTGGGAATATTCATTTCAAAAATACTGCACACTCTCTGAGATTCATTCCCAATTTTTATTATTCTCCTCTCTCTTTAAAGTGAGCCAGATTGACTCATTCAGGATTTTTCTAGAAGAGTAACATTTTGAAATCGGTTTTCAAGGCACTTCTATTTTCTTTTATTTTCCTATAAACTTGAATTTTTCATTACGAGTCGAATTGACTCATTTTTGTTAAAATAGAAGGCCCTCAGCTAACATCTTTTCATAGCACGAAAAATTCCAGTTAAGCGTGAAAGACATAACAAGACACGGAGGAAAAGTGTTGAATTAAAAGAAGTAAATGAGGTGCCTCTGGAGGTCCTCGGCCCTCTTTGGACGCGGCCTCGAGGGGAAATCCTATCACAAAGCATAAGTCGGAGCTCATTATTATTATGAAGATATAATTAAACGAATTTAATAACACATATAATTAAAGTAATAATGATATAATTATATGCATTCTTTTGACACTAATTGGGAAGTACAAACACTGTATTAATATATCGTCCAAGTCTACATTTTTATTACATAGATCTTAAAAAAAAGTTGGAGTGCTCGCATAAATAAAAAATAAATAATATATTTAGTTATCGCTTAATTTGACCGACTATAAATTTAATAAGGTTTAATAAAACTGTCACAATACATAAATACTAATGCGAGGACGCATTTTGTGTTCAATACCTGAAATGTTAAGCAAATGGTTGACTTGATCGGTGAACTCGATTATTTGTGGGTGGTGATCGCATAACTTCAAAACTCCTAATTTGTCAATAACCACTTTGTAACGAAATTTTTTCTCCTTCGTGGGGGTGATTGGGGTAGGAGGGTGTGTCTTCCAACTGTTTCACTTAAGACATTTTGTTACATATGATGCCTTTCCCCGTGTAATAAACTTGATGATGGTCATTGGAATTAATTAGTTTTCCTAATGGTGGTTAGTAATTAAGCCCTTTCGTTATAAATGAAAGCAGATCCGTAAGTTTATGTCTAAATAACTTTAAAAGAAACTTCCTCTGTCTGTTACTAACACTAATCAGCTAATTATGAAAGATTTTCTGCCTATAGTCAGGAACAAGGGTTGAAGATGATAAATTAGAGCCTTCAGGGTTGAAAGTCCAGAAAGATCTAACAAAACAAAACTCTGGGCCAGTTTCACTCTTTCAAAATATTGTTCAGCTTTATTATTAATGATACATGTTTAGTTTTAGTTATATAATGAAATATTATGAGATATATGAATTAGTTCCCTATGTAAATATTAGTCTGTCGTTTCTAAATATTTTCAAAATTTTGTGAATTGACTCACTTTACTGTGTTTACTTTAAAATTATTGTTTCTTATTTTATATATTCAGTCAAAACTTGGTATATAATGGACTCATAAGTATTTAGATATATACTGAGTTAGTTTGAGTCAGGTTTATATTTTTCATTGACAACCGCACCGAAAATGCTGTGTTACTCGAGTGCTCACTTTCGGCAGCCAAAGGCATCTTCAGTGGAAAGAAGTTTGGTTTCGACTCTTAAGAATTTACTTATGGAATGAATCCTTCGTGGAAGTTTGTAATACTTATGAAATTGATTCTCAAAGAAAGTGTGCAGTATTTTTGAAATGAATTCTTTTAGGGACTATGTAATTGTTAGGAGATGAACATTTTTGAATGTTCAATATTTTAAAATAAATTCTTCTAGAAAGTGTGCAATATTTTTGGAATGAATTCTCCAGAAAGTGTGCAGTATTTTTGAAATGAATCCTCCAGAAACTGTGCAGTATTTTTGGAATGATTCTCCTTGAACTGTGCAATATTTTTGGAATTAATTCTCCTTGGAACTGTGCAGTATTTTTGAAATGAATCCTCTCAAAAACTATGCAGTGTTTTTGAATGATATCTCCTAGAACGTGTGTAATATTTTTGGAATGAATTCTCCTCTGTGCAGTATTTTTGAAATGAATCCTCTCAGAAACTGTGCAGTACTTTTGAAATGAACTCTTCCAGAAAGTGTGTAGTATTTTTGAAGTGACTCCTTCACATTGGCGTGTAGTATTTATAATATAAAGAAATTTTCATAGAAAAAGGCAATAATTTAGAAACGAATCATTCTCAAAGGTTGACCTGACCCACCGGTGAGTCGAGTAATCGTCCACGTGTTAATGAATTTTTGTTCAAAAGAAGGTTTATTCCAAACAAATGTTTTTATTAACACTAATACTAATATTAGTAATAAATATTATTCCGTCAAAAATGATTCCCGACTAACCTCTTCGGCAAAAATTTTGATAAAGTGTGCAATATTTATGGAAGGGTTCATTTGTTCAAACAAAACAAATTTTAGATGGAATGAATTGCGGAATGGATGGGAGTGTGCAATACCTCTAGTTTGGACTTATTATTCGAATGGGTTGAAACCTAACACCCACCTAGATGTTTTGAAGTTGAGAAATGTCTGGGGAAGGTTTGTGAAACAGCCCCCATCATTCCAAAAATTAGACTCGAGCGGCGTAAGAACCAAAAATGTGATGAGTAGTGATAGGCGCGAACAATTTCAAAACCCGCGGTTAGAATCTAGTTTCACGTACACCTCTAATCAAATTCATGCTCAGCATTTTTTAATCTCTTGTCACGTATTAAAATAAATTTTCAAATTCTCTCTCTAATTAGGGATACGATCTAATTAGGAAAGAGGTAGAAAACCCGCGACAACAAGGTGCGAGATGACTGAATCGCCGTTAATTATACAAAACATTACCATTAAAACGAATAAAAAACAAAGTCGTGACCAAAACTATACGACTGGTCCTATTCAATTGAGGACATATATTGACGTTCGAGGACGAATTTTGCCAAAAAACATGGAAGTAATTGGGCGTAGTCCTTTTATCTTCCACCTTCACACCTTAATGGCAGCAAAACATGCGTGTGCACTTATACTCGGATGGTATTCTCCCCGTGACTCAGTCGAATAATCTAAAACAATATTCACACCTAGCGGATAGGTGGGCAGGAAATGACGGGGTTGAGAACTACTTTCTCACCTCGCAGACTCTTATTTATTTATTTATTTATTGGCTATGTATTGATCTTCCCTTAACCTTCTCGGCAAGGTTCTTTAATTATTTATTATGAAAATAATGCCAGAGTCAATGGGAGGTGAACACAAAGGACGATGAATGTCATAATTTTTGGCGGTTCCCGCCTAATTTCGGTCATTTGGTTTCGCATAAAAGAAGTTCAGAGCTTCCAAAACGAGTTCGCGCTCGCCGATTTCGTTAATAAATCACTATTACAACTAGAATTATAGGTTATTAATAAATTATTGGCAGTCAAATGATTGGTTGATATTTTGTTAACATTTTTCTTTTTAGGTGCGTTCTTGACGAACTCAATCTAGTCCTGCGTTTTTAAGGAAAACTGAACACATTTTCAAAGTAACAATTAAAAAAAATTTGGACTAAGGCCGGATGGAGAGAGAGAGAGAGCGACGGAGGAGGATGGTAACTTGGATGAATGAATACTTTCCCAGAGAAAATCTGTGGTCTTCCTTTGTACGTGCCGTAATTTGTTTGCAATTAGAGGACGGAGAATGAAAGGAATCGGTTACAGGTATGTCAAAGGTCAATGGTGATTGATTAGGTCAGATCGAACGCGTTCATACCAGCGAACAATGGGTATGAAAAAAGTTGTCATGTGTTCACATAACTGAAGAACGCATCAACCGATTTTGGCCAAATTTGGCAAAATTGATTACAATTAGGGAGTGAACACTGTTCAGGGTGCCTCTCAATGTTCTGAAGTGCCTTTCAGAAGTGATTGGGTAATTAAACCGTTTAAAAATTTTGATTTCCAGAAGAAAACATTTAAACAAATGTTATGAAAAATACTCTAAGATGATTACTTGCCCACAGTATTTTAATGGAATCACATTCTTCTTACATTTCGTGCTAATTAATCAAATTTTTGTTACAAATTATTTGATAGTTTATAATTAATTGTGCATTAATTTTGAAATGAATTTTTCTTGAGAAATGACATTATTTGTGACTTGACTTTGTAGTGAGACTGTGCAATACTTTTGAAACGGATTTTTTAAGTAGAGTGCATTACTTTTGAAATAAACTTCTTGGGATCAGTTCCTATAAGCTTTACATGAGTTAAAATCAGACATGAACCAAAGGTTACTGGGACCTGTAATCAACCTCTTTGTCCAAATAATTGTTCACATCCCCTGGGTAGGTGCAACAGGGAAAAGCATCGCTGCGAATGTTTTTCTTATTTCAAAGGGTATGACTGCAGTCAGGATGCGAGCAAATCTGATATCAACATCAAATTGGAGGGCAGGGGATGTGACAGTAAATATGATTAAGCGTGCATTATTTATGAAATGAATTAGTCACAAAAGTGCGCATTTACTAAAAAGTAAACAACACTGGTGAATTAGTCAGCGGGTAGTGACAATTCTGAATGAAAAACATTCCAGACCTTGGCGGATGCAGTTAGTATATGTTTACTAGTCAAAGTGAGGTTTCATAAAAGACATAGTCGGGAAATCTTGTGATGCATAGTGATAATAATGATAATAACTTTTATTATAATGCCTAATGTAATAATTAATGTTGTCCTTGTGAAGGACACTCAGCAAGGTTTCAAACAGTGTTTAAGCGAAGTTACACAGTTGCGAAGTTGTTGATGAGTTGGGAGTGGACTAATTTAATTCATAGCTCTTAAGATGATCGCTTTTAAGATGGTTGTTGGTTGTTGTTCGAGCAGGAAGTCACATTCATGTTCTTTAAAAATCGTGACGTGAACTCGGGAAGCTGAGAAATCTTCGCTCATGGGAGGTCGTTACTTTTTTAAAAAGTTTTTTAGAGGCCGACGAAATGTCTTGCTTACTTTATAAATATTTAATCACAGTCTATACGTCTGTCGGTCTGTCCGTCCGTCAGTTTTCTCACAAGATGATCTAGTTTAGAATGTGACGACCTCAACCGACACACCTGTCTCTGAGTTTGAAAATCATTTTGTGGATGAAAACGAGTCGAAAGTCTTTTTAACTTGTCGGAACCTGATTTTATACAAACAATGACAGTCATATCCTAATTTCTGAATGTCGTTCTTATTGTAATTCAAGGCGTCAGACCGTGAAGTTTGATGCTTATACCTGGCTGCTATTTCACAAAAACCTTTGACACTAATTCTTTCAAGGGTGAGTTCAACTCTTGCGAAATGTTTGGTATAAAAGAAGCGCACCCAAATCAGAGCCAAGAAGGACCAGTTAGTTGTATAGTGAAACAATGACAGTGCGTCAATCACCACTCAGCAAGATTTCAGAAGAGAAACTGGTTCATGATACCTGAAATGAATACTTGAAACGGCTGTGCAGTACTTCTGGAATGAATTTTCCCTCTAAAATAAATTTTGTTGATAAAAATTCCTTCCGAGTGTGCATTACTTTTGAAATAGATTACTCACAGAAGCGTTCGTTACATGGCGCTTTTTTTATAATTCGGATAGGTCATTTCTTGGGTAGCAAAATTTGGTGGTAACTTGTTACAGAACGTAAAACAATTATTATCAAATCAATTAGGTGAATTAATTTGGTGTAAATTAATTAATTAAGAAAAATGATAACGGAAGAATAGTTTGGATTGGGCGTAACAAAGGAGACAAGGAAATTGATTTTTGTTTCTCCCTTCTCTCGGCCGAAACCGATAGAAAATTAATTTGACTGCACCCAAATTAGGCTTCCACAACTAATCCGACTCAAAAATCTTTTCTGTTCTTATTTATTTATCGGCATTTTCTATTGGGATTTGGTTTTCTCTTATTTATTTGTATGTGTCTGGGAGGTTTCCGCGAAAATCGAAGGAAATTTACGGTGTTGATAATGACTGGCATGTTTCCAAAACGACTGCTAAAGTTAGTATTGTTGTTGGCTGTTGTGCGGCTTAAATTAAATTTTCAATGGGAGGAGTAGTGTAGTGATTAAAGTTCCTGACTGGGACGCAAATGGTCGTGAGTTCGAATCCTCCTCCAGCATCCTGTTACACCCCCAAAAAAGGGTGAAAACGGGATTGAAACCATCACCACCAAATTAAATTTTCGAAAGATAACAGAATTGCTTTGGTTCAGACTGAACGAGCTAACTTTGCTAATTATTTAGTTTATACAACAATTTAAATTTGGGTTACTTATAAATTGGATTCTTAACAAAACTGTGCAGTACTTTTGAAATGATTTTTTTTTCAATTTTCAATTCTTCGGGATGAATTTTAACACCAAACTATAGAACTTGTGAGATGAATACTTCGAATACTATGTAATGTTTGTGAATTGAACTTCTAACGATACTGTGCAATACTTTTGAAGTGAATTATTAAGTTGATGACCGCACTGCAAAATTGTCTTTTATTTTGGGGATCGAAATTTTTGTTTTGTTTTTGCAAATAAAATCAATTTGTGGTCAAAGTATTATAACTGATTCAGTTATATACAGTATCTCTTAGAGCAGTGGTGCACAAAATTTTTTCGACTGCGACCCCTTCAGCAGAGGAAAAATTTTGGCGACTCCTTGAGATACATGTTCATAAATACGATGGATAGCGAATTTCTTTCATTTCATCGAATGAAAACATCATCAAATCTGACACATACTAATTTTATATATAATTTTATACAACTTTATGCAACATAAAGCATGCAGACCTAATGCAGTTTATAAAAATTTGGGGACCCCAACAATCTTCTGGCGACCACCTCTGTTTTAGAGGAACCGGAGAATTGAGCACTGCACATGAAATATATTTAAATCGTTGTCTTAGTAGAGTGACCCACCGGTGGGACATTGGGTTATCAACGTGTTAACTGTGCAGAACTTCTGAAATAAATTATCCATCATTTTTCGATGTGAATGAGCTGATTGAACCGAAATTTGAAGCGGCATAATACAATGACAATCCCAACACCGATTCTAATTCTTTGCCAATTTATTCAAACCGCATTTTTCACCCCAAGCAATTTATTTATTTATTTAAAATTTATTTTTCAATTTTATTAAAATGGAAAACATAAATTCTCCGGAACGAGGTGTGACAGAATGGGTGTCTCATTTAAAATCGAATGACATGGCAAAAGATTCCTCAAGAGTCGGAAAATAGTTGTGTCTCGATAGTGTTATTAATAATTAATTTATTAATTTAAAAATTTGGGCAGAATTTATTGATTATTCTTTGAAGAAAAAATAAAAACGTAAAATGCTAATTTTTGTTATATAGAGCAGCGGTCGGCAAAAGGTGGACCTCCATGGACCTCCGGTGGTCCTTGACCGTTTTTTCTTTTGACGGTCCGCAAAGAAATTTGGGACTTATTTAAATTCATTCAGCTCATTTAATGACATACTAAATATGATTTTTAAAAATTAAATTTACATCAGGTCTCATTTTATGCGAATTTATAAATCAGAAATACTTAGATGGAGATGTGGGTTTTTGGTTTTCTAAGCGCATAACTCGAAACTGTGCGTTATTTATGAGATGAATATCAGGTATTGGCAGAAGCAGGAGATTGGTTACGAACGAAACACATAACACAAAACGACACTTGACTGTAATTAAAAAAAAAGTTGGGAGTGATGATTGTGACTCTTTTCGTCCATTGAAAAACAAAACGATTCGCATAACTGAGTACAAGGTGATAAGAAGACCAGCGTGGCAACTTCTTGTTTTGCTTGTCTTGGAGCACACGACTCAATGGACTCGAGTACAACCTGCGAAATACTATTTAATTAGAGGGCGAGCGGGCAAAAGCTTAGGCTCGACGACTGCGACGACAAAGCAAAACGTCCTTTAAAAAGTGATTTGTGCGAGTTCCGCTTCCGCAGGTTTGTCACGCAGCCCTTCATG
Source organism: Columbicola columbae (assembly GCA_016920875.1). Lineage (NCBI taxonomy): Eukaryota > Metazoa > Arthropoda > Insecta > Psocodea > Philopteridae > Columbicola > Columbicola columbae. The sequence goes on from JADMLL010000007.1 coordinate 10,712,797, forward strand.
GGATTCGTTGCGTAAACCGAATCCGTTAGAATCAAGTCAAGTGCGTAAGTGAGTCAGGCAAAACCGATTTGACTTTTGCTCTTGGAGTAGTCATCGTCGGATAGGTGTTACTATAAACCAGGTTTTGCCTTTAACTAGTTCGAATTACTCATAGGAACCTTAAAAAACGCCTCTGTACTTTGTGTGTACAGTTAATCAAAATATTTGTCACCGGATGTCATAAGTGTTCTTTAGAAATTTCGTCTAAAATGTGTTGTCTATAAAATTGTGCATTATTTATGAAATGACTTGGTCATACCAAATCCTTTTCAGAATTGAGAATTTAGAACTATGGGTTACTTCCTGTTGGAAGCCATGCGATTAGGTTAAGTAGGTTTGGAGTGACTTGAATAGTGAACCAACCTACTTCCGGTGTATGGTTTGAAGGAGCTTGGCCCACAACTTGAGCTTTCCGTATCTTAACCCACAATTCCCAAATTGGAGCTTATGGGGAAGTAGTGATCGAACTGAGAGGAGATACAAGCCAATCAGTACCACAGGATAGGGATTCTTCTGAACCGGAAGTACAAATAACAGCGATGTATTTACAATGTTTCCAGTCCCAAGTTAGGTCTGTAAATTCAGGATGATAACGGTCCTTCAGGTAAAGTATGAATCCGGTCTAAAGCTCTAATTTGGTTACGGTGATTCAAGATGTGAGCCTCTTGAAAACCTTGAAATCCTTAAATCCAGACAGTTAGGCTTTTGGAACTCCTCCCTTCCTTGAGGAACGATAAGTTTTATTTAATGGCTTTTGTCTGTGTATCTGCTGGTACCAGCCAAATTATAAAATTTGGGAACAGTTACTCACGAAAAAAACTTATTAAGTTATTACTTGCCATAATTTTTTAACAATAAATTTTATGGCTCGCGAATTTTTTTTATCGGTGTGAAAATTTTTTGTTGTCGCCATTTTAATGGCGAAGTAGTGTCTCTCTCTCTCTTTTGATAATTACCGTCGTGAAAGAGGAGAATAAATCACGGCCAAGCCCAAAGTTTTTTAAACACAAAAGAGGTTGATCACCCTAATTGGGAGTATGTTCGAATGAGGAACCTGGCTAAAGGGCGCCCAACTTCACACTCCTAATGCTGCTCAATAATACAGTCAAGGCTCTTTCATTGAACGCAAGAATAACAATTTCGTACAGGATGTGTGTACCACGAAATAAAATGTTTGTTATATGACGAAGTGGAGGCAGGGTGTTAGTTGGCGTTAGTCAATAAAGCGTGGTCTGGTTGCCCAAATTTTTAAGCTTCTGGTTCTTTCTGGGTGTTAATATCGATTCGAGGAACCGGTTTTTGGTTTTGGTGGTTAACTGCTTGTTTTCTCTGTCAAGACCTGCCCAGTCCTCTGTCGTGATATGAAACGTTAATGCAAAAAAAGATGTAATAAATAATGTGCATTATTTATGAAATACGTCTTTCATGCAAATGTTTATTATGTATGAGAGCAGAGCTCGTAGATGGAAATCTCCTGAAGATTTTGTTTCTATGGAATATTTCTTGCCTAACGACACCTAACGTGTGCAGTACTTTTGAAATGAATTGTTGAACAGCTGTGCATTACTTTTGAAATGAATTCTTGAAACAACTGTGCATTACTTTTTGAAACAGCTGTGCATTACTTTGAAATGAATTCTTGAAACAGCTGCATTACTTTTGAAATGAATTCAGCTGGAACAGCTTTTGAAATGAATTCTGAAACAGCTGTGAATTACAATTGTGCATTACTTTTGAAATGAATTCCTGGAACAGCTGTGCATTACTTTTGAAATGAATTCTTGAAACAGCTGTGCAATACTTTTGAAATGAATTCTTGAAAGAGCTGTGAATTACTTTTGAAATGAATTCCTGGAACAGCTGTGCATTACTTTTGAAATGAATTCCTGGAACAATTGTGCATTATTTTTGAAATGAATTCCTGGAACAATTGTGCATTACCTTTGAAATGAATTCTTGAAAGAGCTGTGAATTACTTTTGAAATGCAGACCGAGGTTTTGAAATGAGTTTTAAGGGTAATTGTGCAGTATTTATGAAAGAATTGAAGTTCGTTTGAGTGCTTAATTCAACAGACGACCCAAAAGCACTCGTTGAGCGAAAAACTGTAGTGTACACTCAATAATCAGATTTAATTCTCAAATTTTCTAGAATCATCAGTTGGCCCGGGAAGCTTGCGATTCGTGACTCATCCAGTTTCCATTCTGCGAAACAGGAAGTAGGTCTACTAATCCAAACATGACTGACCCATATTTTGGAAATTTCCAGAAAGCTTTTGTCGGAAATTCCGATGAGGATTAAAGAAACCCGAACATCTCTCAAGATAGAAGTCCAGAAAGGTCCAAAATTGGGCTCGCGAACGAACCTGATTTCCTTGTCCTCAAAATACCAGAAAAACTCGCGGATTAGAATACTTGTCGGCATTATACTTTTGATGACTCGACCGAAACCGTGTAAATAAAAAATTAAAAATTTTAATTAGCTGAATAATAATTATGTTAACAACATAAAAGAAACTAGAGCGTCACTTACGAACAATACGAACTCCCCCGAATTAGTTTGGTTGCATCGAAGTTACGCGATTTTCTTTTAAATGAAAACCTTGTAAACCTGTTTTTCAAAAAAGAGAAAAATTTTTCTTTTTTTTTGGAACATGGTGCACCTAACATTTGGCCAAATGGTACCTAAATAACTTTTGTTTTCATTTATTAATTATAATTAATTATGCAACGTGCCAGATTTTGGTTTCTATTTTGAGAAAAAGTATTTCGGATGTCGTTTTGGGATTCATGTCAGATGACATTGTCTTGTCCTGTTGTTAATAACACGAGAACAAGTAAAGAACACTAATTTCTGAAAAAGCCAAAAATTTTTGGGGTCACTCAGGTATAACTGATAAGATTATATTAACTTCAAAATGGAAGTTTGATAGCGATCGGAAGTGTGCATTATTTTTGAAATGGATTTCTCCAACGCGATGTGCAATATCCTTGAAATTAAATCTTGTTGGAAGTGTGCTGTATTCATGAAATGAAATCTTGGGGGAAGTGTGCAATATTTATGAAATGAAATTTTGAAAAGTGCATCATTTGTGGAAAAAAATCTTGGGGGGGATTGTGTATTAATTTTGATTTGAAATCTGGTTGAAACAACTGTGCAGTATTAATGAAATGAAATCTTGGGGGAAGTGTGCAATATTTATGAGATGAAATCTTGAAACAGCTGTGCATTATTTATGAAATGAAATCTTTAAGTGTGCATTATTTACGAATGAAATCTTGGGGGCATTGTGCAGTATTTATGAAATGAAATCGAAGTGTGTATTATTTTGAAATGAAATCTTGGAAAGGTTGTGCATTATTTATGAAATGAAATCTTGGAGGATTGTGCATTAATTTTGAAATCGAATCTTGAAAAGGTTGTGGATTATTAATGAAATGAAATTTTGTTGGAAGTGTGCATTATTTATGAAATGAAATCTTGAAATAGCTGTGCAGTATTTATGAAATGAAATTTTGGGAGAAGTGTGTATTATTTATGGAATAGAATCTTGGGGACACTGTGCAGTATTTATGAAATCTTGGCGGGATTGTGCATTAATTTTGAAATCGAATCTTGAAAAGGTTGTGAATTATTATTGAAATGAAATTTTGTTGGAAGTGTGCATTATTTATGAAATGAAGTCTTGAAGTAGCTGTGGAGTATTAATGAAGTGAAATCTTGGGGAAGTGTGTAGTATTTTTAAAATGAAATCTTGGGGTGAGTGTGCATTATTTTTGAAACGAAATCTTCAAGAGTTTGTGCAGTATTTATGAAATAAATCCTTTGTGGAAGTGTCTAATATTTATGAGTTACAACGATTTAATTTTAAGTCTTAAAAATTTATTTATAAATTATAATTAACAATTACAAAATGCTTAATTTATATAATATTATCAAAATTATAAAACTGTGCATTATTTCTGGAAAAAAAATGTCTTTCATTTGAATCAAATCGTAAGGTTAGAACGACTAATACGACGGGATTTAGGAGCTGTTACTTATTGGGCTTAAAAAATTAATTGAAGATTAAGATTGGTCGTTTTGACCCGATGAAACACGTTCCGGTACTAAACCACATGCTGAGGTTACCAACCGAACGATGGAAGGAACAACGACTTATGATAAATGAGAAGAACTTTGGGTCCTTGGTTAGCCGTGTGATAGATGGGCATCTCGACCACTTTCGCTTTAGCTTGTCTTAGCAAAACTGTTCCTGTAATGAGGAGCGACATGCTCATCCACTCCAAACATGATCGGGAGATTCTGTCTTCTCACATCCTGACACAAAACCGGCTGTGCAGTGACACACTGTTGCGTGTATAGTTGAGGCCTCCTTCTGGACTGCTTATTAATATTGTGTTTGTTGTCAGTTTTCTTAAATCTAAGAGTAGATAAATGGTGGTATCTGATGTCATTTTACTGCATCTCCATTTTATTTAAATTTTTAAAATACTGTAGCCAAATTTACATAGATTTTGAAATTAGTATAGACGCAGGTCTTGTATTGATGTTAAAGTCTAAGATTTTACACCAAAATGAGAACCGAGTGTAAGGATAACCCCGGGAAAATTGTTAATAAAAATGTGCAGTATTTATGAAATGAAATCTTGGGGGAAGTTGTGCATTATTTTTGAAATGAAATGTAGATAAAAATGGATAATAGTGTGCATTACTTTTGAAAGAAGTAGTTTTCCTTAAATGAAATTCTAATTACTTACTACATATATATATATATATATATATATTCAAGCACTAAAAATATCTATTGAAGCATATAATATAAATACACTATCTATATAATACTATAAAACACTATAACCCTATAAAAAATTATATAATAATAAATATAATAAAATAAATTATATAATTATTATATAAAAACACTATATATAATATAAATACACATATCTATTGAAGCATATAATATAAATATACATAACTATATTAAATACATACTATATTTAACCACCAAAAAAAGTCGCATAAAAAAAGACTTGGTCATCTTTTTATAGTAAATAGTATTCAAATAAGAGGTCCCCGAACTTTTGTGTCGAGGGCCCTCATTTTCATTTCAGGGGCCCTAAATTTTTTTCGCTGACGTAGACCGCTTGCAGGTTGTTATAGACCCCTGGGAGTCGATATAGGCCACTTTGGGAATCACTGGTCTAATTATTATATTAGAAATATAGATAGAGATATATTATTATATATATATATAGATATATTAATTTAAATATAATATATTATATTATATATAATATATTATTATATTATATATAATAATTATATTAATATAATAATTAGACCAGTGATTCCCAAAGTGGTCTATATCGACTCCCAGGGGTCTACGTCAGCGAAAAAAATTTAGGGCCCATGAAATGAAAATGTGGGCCCTCGACACAAAAAAGTTTGGGAACCTCTAAATTATTTAATATATTATTTATTATTACTTAATTAGATTTAATTTATATAATAATTTATTATTAATTATTTAATGTAATATTATTAATATAATTTATTATATTAATATCAGTCTGTAATATTCACGGTGAAGTATCACCGACCACTGTTTTAGAGATAGACATGTTCGAACCTGCACAGATTCGTTTGGAAATGGAAATGATGTTGTAAACAGTTGAGTTAAAGATTCTAGCGTCGATTGGTCTGTAGTTTAGTATACATACGACTAGAGTAAGCGAGTCTGAAAGGACACTAACTTCTTCTGTTGGAAGAGGACTGGTATTAGGAAGAAGTTCTCTTATTTATTTTACATGACACTTTTATTAGTTTTTAACACAGGGTTTGAAGGGCAACATGTCCGCTAAGCAAGATCGATGGACCAGTCTTATCATACAAGACGAAGACGACTTGTACTTGACCATTCGCTCGTTCCGCTTCATCACCTTTCTACTTATTTATCCATCATGTTCGGATGAAGTTTCTAGCTTAATTCTGATTTTTTTTTTCTCGAGTCGATTTGTTATTTAGCAGTCACCAGCTAACTGGCCTTAGTCCTTTTGCTAATCGATCGATACTGGAAGGATAAACCTCGACCTTCGATTTACGACCACATTCGAGAATTTATCCCGAACAAAGATGAAGGTGGGCGGGCTTACTCCAGGAGAATGCTGTTTCTTACCATATATCTCCTCACTTTCGCGATGGGGCGGATTTAAAGGAAATCTTCCATAAAGTATAAAACCCTCCTCCTCTTCTCCTTTTACAGAAACCTAATTCTATTGTTCTGACTCACCTTTATACTTTTCTATACTTATAAAATATTTTACTCTTTACTCCTCTGAATTTGTCAAAACCTGTTTTTATGAATCGGTGCTTTTACGAACATGTCTGAACTTGCACAAAGGATGTGTCGAGAGTCGATCATTGCAAAATTTAAAAGTATAATTTCGTTGACTCAGGTCTGTCGTATAAAAATTCAAGGACTATACTTCTATACAATTAATTAGTGTTGTACAATTCGTGAAATGAGTTCTTAAAAGTGTGCAATACTTTTGAAATGAATTGTTTGTATGAATATGCATTATTTACGATGTTAGTATTGGATTTGAGTGTTGCTGTTGCAGAACTAGAATGAACCACCATTTTGGATGGACTCGAATCATTTCATCTTTGATGACTGGCATCATCAGAACTAGATTGTCTAATAAATTCAGTAGAGTTAGTTGCCAATTAAAATAGGTAGAATACATAGTTAATCATTTAGTCTGAGTCAATCAATTAAGCACTAATCTGTAATTAAGTAGAGAGAATGATGAATGTTGAGCATATGAATGATTGATCGGTTACATAAAGATGATATAATGACAGCGAATGATACTCTAGATAAAACATGATTTCGGTATATTAGTTTTCTAAATAGACCAATTAGAGTGGAGGTATTTAACAATTTCCTTAAGTGGGAGTTAATAGCTTAATGAAGTCATTGTGACTTAAAGTCCATTTTACCACGTTCAAGCAAACGCCCTTAATTTTTCTTATTGTTCTCCATTGAAATCCGCTCCCATTTTTTTTTCCTCCAGTTTAACAGATTCTTGTTGGTATGATTATTAGGTTGGCTATTATGCCGCGTGGGATTGTTTATGCGAACTCTTCCAGACGGTGGTTTTGCATAATTTTCATAACCGCACCGCAAGAATCTTCGGTCGGTGTTAGGTTTCCGAATATTGCTCGTTTTATAGCACTTTTAGAAACAATTCATTTCATAAATACTGCACACTTCTTGGATGTTATAACATCCTCACGTTACTTATTCGGTTTTCTAGGTTTAGTTTCTGGGTTTCTTCGCTTTTTATTTAGGTTCACACTTTTGCTCGAGTTGTCTTTCTTGGTCCTCCCTTCCCTGTGTTTCATGTTTCATTTCAAGTCTGTTTCTGCAGCAACTTGTGCGATGTTCTGTTAAGGCCTTGGTACTCAAACTGCAATCCACGGGCCACATGAGGACCACCAAGCTCTACTGAGTGGCCTAGTGGAAACCGATTGAGTGAAAATTTGTGAGAGGTCGGTTGCTCATTGTTAAGTCTGAACTATAGTGCCTGGCGGGTCTGTACCCACAGACTGCTAACATTGTTTCCCTCAACACATTTTTGTGAAGCAATATACAGAAAATACATACAGAAACAGACTGATAGATGTATATACAGATGATGCTCTGAGGGTGGAGACTATAAGCGTCGAAACCGGACTTGTAAAATTTTTGGTAAGTCGTGTGGCCCAGTTACAATCGAAATTTGGCCTGGAAGGAAAAAGCTTGAGTACCAAGGTATTAAGGGTTCATATTAGTATCTGTTCGAAAGCCATTAATAACAGTTAAAAACAAAACGTTGGGTCGCGGTGCAAAAATAAGGATTCCAAAGTGGTTTTCAACACGAAAACCAAATTTTAATTTATGTTGTCATCCACCCACGCAATCACCTAAAATTGGCCCCCTCGACACCCAAAAAAAACTAATTTCGGGTTTCACCTTTATTCCCAAGCAGGATTTCACAAGTATTATGAAAAAGCTGACGGCTTGACAAATTTCAATTAAAAATTTAACAAATTCCAAGAAAGTAAAACCTCCGAAACGTCGGGTACATAAGCCACAAATTACGTAGCAGGAGGGCAGTGCTTCCTTCACTTCGTGACGAACTCAAATTTTTTTTATTTTATTTCTAGACTCAGATTTAATCCGACTAAACTAGGTATTCACATCACGTAACAAGGTACTATAAAGACATTCGTGTGCTTCTAGACACGATAAATCAAATTAATAAATGACATAATGGAATATTAAAAATATTTAAATTTTTATTATTAAATAGACGAATCAAATTGGAATATGAATCACTTTTAGGAGTTATTAAATGAGTCATAAATTGATTTTTATGTATTTCGATTGATGGAACTTTAATGAATTGACCGAAAACGTAAAACAAAAATGAATTCGAATTTGATTTAACGGTTTTTATGGAGAACGAAGTTCCTTTTTCTATTGACACGTTCGTTCTTTGGTTGAACGTGTTCGAAAAGTCGATGATAGTATTTTAGAATGTCACAAATGGAAATAGTTTTTTATTTGAAACTTTTCCTGGGGTTATCAATTCGGTTTAAGTAATCACTTTAAGTATAGATAGTATGAGTATATATTGATTCATAAATTTATATTAATTTGATTAAATAATTTGATCGAATTTTTTAATACTTAAAACTTTTAATGACTCTTCTTTATACAGAATTAAAAATTTTTTTTAGTTAAGTGCTATCTGATTTCTAGGCCATGTGTGCGTTACTTTTGAAAGGTATTCTGCATGAAAGTGTGCACTATTTTTGAAATAAAGATAACATTACGGTGTGCATTATTTTTGAATAGAAACTTGCATTGTAGTGTGCCTTACCTTTGAAAGGTATTCTGCGTCCAAGTGTGCATTATTTTTTAAATAAAGTTTGCATTGTAGTGTGCATTATTTTGAAATAAAGCTTACGTTGTAGTATGCATTACTTTTGAAATGAATTCTGCATTGTAGTGTGCATTATTTTTGAGAAGAAACTTGCATTGTAGTAAGCATTATTTTTGAAATGAATTCTGCATGAAAGTGTGCGTTATTTTTGAGAAGAAACTTACTTTGCAGTGTGCATTATTTTTGAGAAGAAACTTGCATTGCAGTGTGCATTATTTCTGAAAGAAAACTTGCATTGTAGTAAGCGTTACTTTTGAAATGAATTCTGCATCAAAGTGTGCGTTATTTTTCCATAAATTTTGCATTATAGTGTGCATTATTTTTGAAATAAAGCTTACGTTGTAGTATGCATTACCTTCGAAAATAAGTTTTACTGATAGCGTGCACTATTTACGAAAGGAATATGTCGTAAAATTGTGCAATACTTGTGAAAACATTTTCCAAAAAGCGTGCTCTTATTTATGCACTGAACACGAGGACAACGAGACAACTTAAATTAGGATAAAATACGGTCATAGAGGTCCCAAAAGTATAATTAAACAATAAAATTATATAAAATTATAATTAACCATGTAAAATCAGTATAAAGGCAAACAAATAGACAGGATTCTTGTCCTGATTTTCGATGTGTTTGAGATGGTCCATTACAAACTCTAAATTCTACCCAACCGAGTCGTTTTATATAAATATTTCATAAATGATGCACACCTTTGTGAAAAATTCATTGTCTTGCTAAGGTCCAATTCTAATTGATGTCATAACCTTGGGAAAAGGAACCTCCTTCATTGTTGAAGGCCTTCAAAGAAGGAAGTTATACATGTTAGAATGTTGACATGTAACACATGGATGCGAGGAACTGAGAACAGTTAGATTATAGGTATTGGTTAGTTAGAAAATGAAATCACGACAAAGCGGGGAATTTAATTAAAATAACCGGGAACTAGCGATTCTTTGGAAATTTTTATGCAAATTCGGTCGCCCAAACAAAAATTTGGGAATATAATAAAATAATTTCAGATCTGGGTTTTATGACTCATTTTAATGAATTTTTCAAATGGCAAATGGTCTCCATCCTTCAGGAACCACTTTTCACGAATTTAAGCTAAGGACGCACACACCACACACACAAAAATTTGATAAAAACCTGATTTTTGAGGCAGTCACGAACCTGATATAAAAATAAAAAAGATGTTTTCATTAAGTCATTGCGGAATAAATTTTGAACACTTTTTGGTAACTGTTATGTCAGTTTTGGGGGAGATTTCCGAAAATTTTTTGAGCCTAGTCATTCATTGGTTAAATCCGTGAGTGTGCACATTAACGCCTTCTAAACAATAGCGGATATTGTCTCTCATGTGTATGTTTAGATAAATGTATAAATAAATAGTTTATCCAGGATTTGATGAGGAAGAGAAGGATAATCTTTTAGAATGGATCTAGAAAGACTGAAAAATAGAATCTTCCAGTACTTCCTAAAGAAAGAGACAAAACAGGTGTGGTTCCTAGAGGTGATACAAAGATCTTAAGGTACTGGGTCACGCAACCAAATCTTAAACAGCTTGACAGGATGAAGAACAAACTGGAGGGACAGGGGTTCCTGCCGAAAACCAGGGTGAAAATGGACCGAGGAGACGAAAAGAGTCTACAGCAACAGGAAGGAGTATTGGACGAGGCAGACAGAGGAAGAAGCAAATAGGAGGAAAGTGAAGCAGTGTTGATGTCGTTGTCCAAAAAAGTGGCCCACACGTTTAAAAAAAATTCAGCGTTCAAGACGTAACTGATGTTCATCAAAGACGGAACTATCTTCATTCTGACGAGTTCCTCTTAGATGATTTGCAGATTATCTAACAGATAATTTGTTTAGAGAAATATTGTTTATGGAAGACCATCCTAATTAACCTGCTGATTATCTAGTTAACATGCACATTAGTTTACCCCAGTTCATTTCATAAATAATGCACACTCGAATGTATGATTCATTTCAAAAGTATTGCACATTTTTACGTTAAATTCATTTCAAAATTAATGCACAGTTAAAATTATCAACCTGATATACTCAGTGCGTAGCTAGTTTCTGACAATGTGAAGCATTCAGCACTGACCACCGTAATTAATGTGTTCACTACCCAATTTCTCAATTTTAGCAGTAGCGTATAGTGCCAAAGTTACCTTCGTCGTGGAAACTTTAACTGGCCTCAAGATTAAAACAAATTGCGACTAAAAAAGGAGGCAGACAACAAAAAAAAGGTGAAGAAATAAAAGAAAAATTATCAGGTTGGCGATTCACACGAGTCGAGGCCTATTTATGGCGACGACTTTTATTCTTTTTCTAAAACATTCTAAAAAATTCTTTTTTGCACTTTTAACCCGTTACATCATAACTTGATACTTTTATGATTAATGAGTCAAGTATCGAAGTGCACGGTTGCCACGGTTATGCAACACTCCTCTGAGATAAATATGTCTTACACTTGACATTGCAGTTTTTTATTGTTTCTCATTCCAAGATCAGGGTTGAGGTTCTGACGCATAAATGCGAAAGGAAACTTTTGATCGATAAATACAAAACCATTGTTGGTGTCTCCAGTTTTATTTTATAAAATCGCTGTTGTGGTCCTCTATTGGTTCTTGTGTTTAAGGTTGGGTTGAGTTGCCTCGAAGCAGTGGTTCATGATGTAATCCTAAAATCCCCCGCACAAAAGTTCGATTTTTATTGAAATTCCCTCGAGCTCCTACCAGTTTGATTTCTCAACGTGTTCCTCAAGCATTCTGATCTTTGGTAGTTCCCCAATCAATGGTAGAAACCGTCTGTTTTCCTAAACCAGAACTCAGAATTTCTCTCAGCTTTATATTTATGAAGGATTCATTTCAAAATTAATGCACACTAGAATGCAAACTTTATTTCAAAAATACGGCACACTTTCATGAAGTTTGCATTTCAAAAGTAATGCACACATGGCCTTGGAAGCAGATACCAGTTAACTAAACTAAACCTAACTCCTATAATAATGTCTGAGTGTACTTAAATTAGAGGGCAACGTCAGCAAGTTTGACAAAGAAAAAGAAATGAGTGTGCAATACTTTTGAAAAATACCCTTCTTAAAACTATGGAAATTTAAAACCCTTAAAAACGACCCTCGTAAGACGAAATATGAGTATATTCAGCATTTTTAGCGCTGATTAATACACAGGGATTAAAATGGCGTCTTGGCTGGTCCGCAAAACTCCAAAAAAGGTTTCCGACGGCTGCCCTAAAGGAAACCGTGGTAAAAGCGATCAGCTTATGAAAGAACCAAAGCCGACGTGAAAATAAAGAAATAATGACTGCGTGTATTAGGTGTTCAAATTTTCGGCTCCAGATATTAGACCTTGATAAAGCAGGCGGTGAATTTTATACTGTCATCATCATCATCATCATGACCGCTGGATTTCCTCTGAGCATTGAAGTCAAGAGCTGAGCGTAAAATCTACATTTAAAACAGCCTTGGGGATAATGCCTCACAAATGAAATAATAAAACCTCATGCAAATTTGCCATCAAATCCTGCTAATGGTGGCTCTCAGCGGGGATAGTTTCATTAAAATTAAGATATTCAGCTACAGAAGGATTTTAAAATGTCCGCCCAACTGATTAAAAACTTAAAACTGTTCAAAACCACAGGTCTTAGTTAAAAAGACGTAATCGGTGAAATTTAAATCGTGTTCCTGTCCTGTTTTGCACAGAATTTGATGTTAAAAGTATAGATTTTAAAACTACAAGATGGCGACAGCGTTCAACGGTTTTTCGTGACGTCATAACAATGACTCCCATATTTTGCGACTGCTAACGGTTTTTATCTTTCGAAATCTTTTTGTTTTTCTCTTTTTTCTTCGAAATTCACAAAATATTGTTTTATATTATGACGTGATATTTGATCAATTAATCAAAACAGAATGTTAATAAATTAAAAAATGGCCAAAAAAACATTTTTCAAGGTAGGTTAGCGTGAAGAGGTGAACCATGGATTATGAGGTCGAGTGAGAAAAAAACAAAAAAATGGAAAAATTCAAATATTCACCCACATTTTCATATAAGGACCTGATTGTAGGGTTATATAAATGCCCAAATTATAATATGAAAAATTATTGACATCATCCGCGTCATCCTTCTACACACCCAGAAGGAACCATACATTATCACGTAATTTAGATTTCAAGAATTTATCCCCCCCGAATCGGATTTGGTAATTTATGTTTTATAAATTTATTTTAATCACGATTCGAATCCCCCATGAAGGTCGAATTTTTTCCTAAAAATGAAGTCTGGTTTTTGAGGACCCACCCAGCTCTAAATGGGAACCAGTCTTTTATTGGTCCGAAAAAAAATTAAAAACAAGCAAGGAGCCGGTAAGTTGGTGACAACCCCTTCCTCCATGACTGCCCACGTACCTTCGAAGGTGGTTTGTAGTCGAAAATCCCGGTTTGGAAGGTTTTAACACCCGGCCGTTAGACAGGAGACATTTTCGAGAGAAAGTCGAAACCCTGTTCTGGGGGTCCGAGGTTGGATTTATGCCTGACACACGTCTTCGGTTATCGATTTTTGAGTTTTCTTTGTTCTTGGTCACACCGATGGTGATTCGGGTTACCACCACGCCCGAACCGATGTTTTTCGAGACATTGAAAACCATTCGAAGTAATTAATTAAATCCGACACCAAGAATTCGGGAACCTGAGACCCCCAACGTGGTAACCAGACTACTTAATAACTTAACTATTCGAATTCTTCTTTTATTAACTTTTATATAAAAGAAGACAACATTAGTTAAGGGTCATCTATGTTAGATTTTAATAGACTCAGCACTAAACGAGACAGCGTTATAGAAACCATTGGTACTCTTTGTATCAGGAGGAGACAGAACCCAATTCAGTTATATAAATTCTTCACTTTTCCTTCATTTTGTACCAAAACATGCTTTATGCTCATTTTTAAATAAATTTCTTATGTCCTATACAGATATACTCACTGCCTGTCTGTCGGACTAAATCTGTAGGCCTACGGTCTGGCCGCCATGTTGCTATTAAATCCTTAGTTCAATTTCTTTGGTCTATACTTGGCTTCATTCCTTTTGTTTATCTGACAACCAATGCGCGGTTTTAGGATGAATTCATTTCATAAATAATGCACACTTTTTTGTTCGTAGTTTTATAAAGAGCTTATTTCATAAAAACTGCACACTTTGTAAGTAACTCAAAACTTTAATCAAAACAAATCTCGTTTTGTGCGGTTTTGAAAAGAATCCCATGATACCTCTTCTTTATTTATTAAATAACACATTGATAGTAACTCATTTCATAAATAATGCACACTCATTAGTAATAATAATTCTGACTCATAAGTGACGCATTTCAAAAATGATGCACGTGTACTTGGATTTATCGCTTTGTTCACTGTGTCACCTTAGTTATTGAGTTAGGGTATCTGTTAATTATTTTTCGTCTTCTAGAAGTCACGTGACGTCCTAAAAGACAATCCATCGACGAGAAATTTACCGAAGGTTGAGGATTTAAGGATCTTAATGAAAGCTGGTAGGAAGCTTCAAGCGTCAACTTAAACGTCTTAATCCATGACAGGTAAAACGAATCACTCTAAAATGTCTTATAGTTGTCAATTAGAAGACATTAACTAAATTAATTAATGCTATACTTATAATATATGAATTGTAGTGAGAGAAGGATTCAAAGTTATGCGGACTAACACTAGCAACACTCAACAACAGCGTATTGTGTTTTGCATAAACAAATTTTTGGAGAATAATTTGAACCAACCACCATCTGGAAATGAAAGATGGACGAAAACGCAAAAACTCGAAGGTAAGAGTAGTGAACAATCGATTCGGAAGAACACGGAATCACTATGAGAAGGTTAAAACCGAAAATGAAAACCGATTTGTGTGAAATAGATTCTGGCTGAGTGATTACTAGGAAACGGCTCATTGGTTTCAGGCGCTCAAATCAAACAATTCGGAGAGAAACTGACCGTATTAATTAGTCGGAGAATGATTTTAAGAAAGATGTAACAAAAATCCGGTGAAAAGTCATAAATTTTGGCCAGGAGGAATTGGTCCCAAAGTGGAAAAACCATTTCCCTCGATTGTAAGAAGAGAAAAATTAATATTTGTAAATCAGGCGTGAGGCATG
Source organism: Columbicola columbae (assembly GCA_016920875.1). Lineage (NCBI taxonomy): Eukaryota > Metazoa > Arthropoda > Insecta > Psocodea > Philopteridae > Columbicola > Columbicola columbae. The sequence goes on from JADMLL010000007.1 coordinate 10,728,009, forward strand.
AAACGAAATGATTTCGAGCCATTTTCAACTTTTTCGGGTTTCCGGAAATGAATTATGACTTGTCGCAACTTGCCTTTCCATGTGATACCGATTTGAATCTTCCATTTTCTCCATTCGAGTGGTCTGCTGCATAAGGTCGGTCGTAGACTCATTTTCGATGCTCCATAAAACACATTTTCGCACCAAATTTTCTGTTTAGTTTGTGTGCTAAAGTTGATTTGTAGTCCTGTCTCGTTTTACGCGAAACATGACACGGAAAATCGTGAAGTCTTCCATATATTCGGTGGAGTCTTGTGGTTTAGTTCCTGACCTGCGATGACCTAGTTGAGAGTTGGAGCCCCGCCCCTCACACCCTGTTGGAAAATGACACTGTAATCACGTAAAAAATGTTTGAAATGATTCCTTCACAAAAGTGTGCAGTATTTATGAAATAATATAAATAAAACTGTGGACTATTTATAGATAAATAAGACCCGAAAGTGTGCATTACTTTTGAAATAAACGTTCTTTGAAATCCTGCATTAATTTTAAAATTGATACAGCAAAAGGGTGTGTGCAGTACTTTTGAAATGAGTCCTTTTTTAGTAAAGATGATGCACAAGGTAGAGGATTTTGGGAATTCGTACTTAAACGCGTAAAACGAGACTGTTATACTTAAATTAACGGGAAAGCAATCTTTTAAATTTATCAACGAATACTAATGACTTTTAAAGTGATTCCTTACAAAAGTGTGCAGTATTTATGAAATAACATAAATCAAACTGTGAACTGTTTATGAATAAATAATACACGAAAGTGTGCATTACTTTTGAAACGAACGTTCTCTGAAATCGTTTTAATTTTAAAATTAATACAGCAAAAGGGTGTGTGCAGTACTTTTGAAATGAGTCCTTTTTTAGTAAAGATGATGCAAGGTAGGGATTTTGGGAATTCGAACTTAAACGCGTAAACGAGACTTTAAATTAACTCTTTTAAATTTATCAACGAATACTAATGACTTTAAAGTGATTTCACAAAGTGTGCAGTATTTATGAAATAATATAAATAAAACTGTGTATTTATAGATAAATAAGACCGAAAGTGTGCATTATTTTTGAAATAAAGAAATCTTAATTTTAAAATTGATACAGCAAAAGGGTGTGTGCAGTACTTTTGAGTCTTTTAGTAAAGATGATGCACAAGGTAGAGGAATTTGGGAATGATATAAATAAAACAGTGGGCTCTTTATGAGTAAATAATACACGAAAGTGTGCATTACTTTTGAAATGAACGTTCTTTGAAATCGTGCTTTAATTTTAAAATTAATACAGCAAAAGGGTGTGTGCAGTACTTTTGAAATGAGTCTTTTTAGTAAAGATGATGCATAAGAGGATTTTGGGAATTCGTACTTAAACGCGTAAAACGAGACTGTTATACTTAAATAAACCTTTTAAATTTATCAACGAATACTAATGACTTTAAAGTGATTTCCTTACAAAAGTGTGCAGTATTTATGAAATATAAATAACACGCAACATTGTGCAGTATTTTTAAGATCGTTAGCAGCCAATTTGCATGCTTTCTAGTTTTCTAAATCCAAAACTTGATTACAAGTTGGTCTCGTTTAAATTTTAAATTCCGAATTTTGATGGGCCACAGTAACTGTCCAAGAGGTTAGCGACCAAACGCCTCTTTCGTGTTACGGCGAAGAGAAAACGAAGAAGTTTCATGAGAACCGAAAACTGAAACACGAAGACGTTTAACCTCTTGTCCTCATCAACTGAGGGCCACTGGGGTTAGATAATATCCAAAAAAAATTTTTTTCCCAATTCAAGTTATTTTAATTGACTTAGTGTCAAGTCACCTATCCGAAGAATATTTATCTATCTAGTGGAAAACGAATTTATCTGTCTGATGAGTAATGAAGTTATTACTATCGCTCGCCTTGTTTTTATATCGTTTTCCTTGTCTTCCATATTAAGTGCTTCGTTTGTCCGTGGAGGAGTCTGAAAAGGATACGCAACAGTTCTGCAACAAGTGACATCTTGATTCTTTTGTTTATTCGACCTTAACATGCTCGCCTTATTTTTTGTCAGTGTTTATCTGTTTGTCCTCCGGCTAGTGGAAATAACATTACAGAGCAATTAATTGGAGTCTTTGCACCGCGTGTTCAGGTCCATAATTTACGCTCCATGGGAACTGAACCCTGTTCTTGTTGTTTAATTATTTTTAAATTAATTAACAAATTAAATTTGTTGTACTTCGAGCTTGTGAATGCGCCTTTTGAATGTTTTTTTGCCTGGCTGTGAGACTCGATTGTTGTTTGACCTGAAGCCATTCACACCATCGGCGACCGTAAGGCTATCGTGAATGCTGTTGAGTGTGACAAATTGCCTAACTCGATTTTAGCAGGCGCTAACCGATTTAAACTTCTCACAAAATGGCTGACGTCTTGGTTTACATTTTTGTTTTCTTTTTAATAAATTAATTAAATTTCTGTATAAAAAAAGAACATAAAACTGTCTGTGATTTCAGGAAGAAGGTGAAGGTGGAAGTTGAGGGCTGTAACTGACTACCGAAGATAGAAAACTTCCAGTTCCCTCAGTAAAGGATTGAAGAGTTGCTGCCAATGCCTGCCATTGCTGAAGTTCATAACTCCGTAAGTGCACACATAACCTAATCAACATCATATATACATACATTACGGTAAAAGTGATAAATCAAGCGAATATATACACACTTCCTGGCGATCGTTCATAATCACCTACAAATTACTGCATATTTATCACATTTACCGGCTAGTTTATATAATCTTCAACTTGTAATCTGAGTAGTTTTATTAAATTTTCAATTACGAGTTGGATATTTTATAAACTACCCGGTAAATGTGATAAATATTCAGTGATTTCTCACATTTATCAAGGTTAGTTGGTGATTATGAACCATCGACAGGAATTGGCTTGATTGGAATTGATTGATGTATGTATTCGCTTGATTTATCACTTTTACCGCAATGTATATACGATATTACTTTTCTATTCACATAGTATTGGTGTAGTTTTGGATATTTATGAATGAAGTCCTTATAAGGAGGAGTATAAGAGGAATGAACTTTTGATTCTGCACTTTAACACAGCAAATCAGTTAATCTGCAGATTGGTCAGGGGGTACGCATTCGCGGATTCAGCCATTTTTAGTATACAGGTAGATAGATAAATAGACAATAAGTAGATGATATGAATTAGTTACTTTATTACAATAAAAAATAGGATGTAAAGAGAACTACAAAATGCTAAGTCATCTAATAGTATAAGGTACAATAAAGTCAGTCCAGTTGAAGTGCTTATCAACCCCCCACCCAAAAATAAAAATTAAATTAATTATTTACATATTCCCTAATTAACATAATTAATTAACACTAAATGATCACGTTTCCATTAAGATCAAACGAATTAGTTTCGCCTAAAATCATTCAAACTTAGTAGTGGTGGTAGTCAAATTCGGGTTTGGCGTGGTACGATTGCTTTGGAATGGTCACTGGATGAACGTTCTTGCCCTTCTTTCTCACGACAGCGTTGAATCCGTTGATTTTGTCAGCAGTGTAGTCGACTTGGCGGATGGAACCGTCTGGTTCGACCAAACTGGAAGAGAGTTGGAGGTGTTTAGTCTCATTTCGTTTCTTCCTCTTTGGGGACTGGGGCGGGGGTGGGGGTGACTCACCTGTAGGATCCTTTCACGACATCTCCTTCCCTTGTTTCCCATTGGTCCTTGATGTCACCGGTGTGAGGATCGTGAACGGCGTATTTGAAGTTGTATTTGGGGTGACTCTGTTCCGGAAACAAAAGTTTGTGATGGTTTCGTTAAAATTTTGATCGTATCTTTAACTATCAACTACAGGATGTTACCCTCATGCTCTTTCATAAGTAATGCACACTTTACTAATTTCTAAATAAAAACTGTCAACCTGTGATTTATAAGAAGACGTATCTGTTCATTTTATATGCATGAATAAGCCTGTCTTTTTATAAAAAACCGTTTTGCTCTGACTTGTTCTATTGAATCTAAGATGTTTCACTGTATCCTGATCGCACTGTGAGGGGTTAAATTTTGTTGTCAGGCTGTTGGTAGCTGCTACCTGTCTTTAAGTTCGAGATTAGAAGTAATTGATCAAGTTTTAGGGTGTTGAACTGGAGAAATTAATTATTTGTAGTAGATATCCTAGAATCAATCAGTGTTACTCCCCTAATGAGTGTGCTGAATTTGTTCGGAGCTATGCTGACACTCACACACATCTTTTGATATATTTAATTAACAACTTCCTGAACGAAACGCGTTTCCATCCGGTGGTCCTGAGTCTTTTTAGTGACTCATTACGAAAATGAAAGCCGTAAATTAACTGACCGATTTAGAAAAGAAGGTTTAGCAATAATTAGCAAACGAACCGACACAGTATTTCAGGAAATTGAGCCTATTTTGTAAGCGCCATAAATACTTTATGGTTGCGGTCTCCGAGATTTTCGGATAAACGCATGTACAGAGAGAGAGAGAGAGAGACAAGATATCACTCCTGTCATTGCCTAATGTCAGACTTTGGTTGAGTTTGGTTTCCGTTTCGAAAACCTTAAGACCGACACCATTTTTTTCGAATTTTCTGCTGTCATCCTGAATGTCGCAAGAAATTTTTCTTCTTGGAGAAAGCAGTGAAACAATTCTTACATATTCTTCCTCGTGGTGGTAGCCTCCCAAAGAGTTTTCGCTGCCGTATTCTTCGAGGTATCCGCCGCAGACAAAAGTAAAGCTGACAGCAATCACAGCAGCGATAAGGAAAAATTGCTGGAAAGAGAAAATTACCCTCGGGTTTAGACTAACTTACAACAAAATAGCAGTCAATAAAATGAAGTTAATCCTTAGTACCAAACTGAGCTAATTTGACTCATTTATAATTTTTAGGTTGTTAAGTTTATTTTATCGAAAGTTAGGTTTGTGTCAACAAAAATTATGATTATTGACAACTATTTGGCTCAAATTGATTTTTCAGCCAATTCCTGTAGCAAAAAGTTTTTATTTTGAGTCAAATTGGCTCAATTTCGTGAAGATATCTTTTTAATCAACATAAATGAACCGCAGTGTTAAAATAATTATTGATAATTAATCGATTACTACGAAGAAAATGGTTTTAAGGTCACCTAACAGGTCAAGAATGAGTAAAAGTGAGTCAATTTGACTCATTAAAGCTAAAAAGAAGATGCAAAGGCTCTGCGTTATAAACAATTAGTAAACGCTCTGCGTTGAGTCAAAATAAAATTTTTACTCGAAATTTTCGTTCTGAATCTCTCACCTTATTTGATTTTGAACTTTTGCTGAGTCATTTTGGCTCATTACGGTCAATATGGTTACGTAATCAGTATTTGTACGGTTAGTCTAAGTCAATCTAATTGGTTCAAAGACCTAAATTGGTTTTTAAACTATATACTTGGCAAAGACACTTTGATTTTGGGTCTAATTGACTCACTTAAGTCCTTAAAGCTCCTAACATGTTGGTATTTATTAATTGAGTCAATTTGACTCATTAAGGTCCAAAAGAAGTGGATGTAAGTGTATGAATGTGAGATAAAAATTCAAAGATGGTTTTAAGAGTAGTAGTCCTATGGGTTTGAATGTGATTTTGAACCTTTTCATGAGTCAAATTGGCTCATTGAGATAGCCGTGCAGTTTACGTTTGGTGTTAAATAGTTTTTTCAAAAGTGCTGAATGAAAGAATTTTACAATAAAGTGCGATCCGAGCTTTCACTTAACCGTCGTACAAGAGAAGACAGATATCCGTATGTGTGAAGAAATGCCGCCATATTGCTTACCCTCGAGTTTCCGATCATTTTTGAATTTGTTTTGGTTTTTTGTTCACACTAAGAAGCTATCACTATTGATGTGAAGTGTTGACTGATACATTTAACAACGTTTCGGGGAATTTTATAGTTCACGCTAACGAACGAATTAATGATGATGAGCGGAACTCCCTTTAAGTGAACAGCATTTCCTCGAACAGTCCAGCCATGAAAACAGACGAAAAATTAGCCTAATCAAATTCTTTAAGTTTGTATCAATCTCGAGGTGTGTTTCGTTTATTTGTCTTTTACATAACATTCGGAATAACTGTGACCATGAAACTGGGAAAGAAGAGGAAACCCCGTGTCTTCTACCTTTCACACCTCGTCCTCATCGAGGATTTCAACATTTTCTTCAAGGCACCATACAGAAGGGGATATCCATCAATGAACAGTTTGGAGAGCTAACAAATCTATGAAGAAGACAGGCGAGGAGGACTGACATGTTTGGGTGGTGCTATAACAAATATTCCATTACTCAGTTGTTAGTGTGCAGTATTTATGAAATAGGTTCAAAGCATGCAACGAAGGGTAGCAAATTTGGGGCTTAATACGTCAGTATTACTGTTGTGTAGTGGAGGACTTAGGCTTAACTCTTCTTCTGACGTCGGATTTCTTATTATTTTACACGTTCACGCCGGAATGACCCACCGGCGGGTCAAATTTGACTGTTCTGTGGAGCGGCGTGATTCGTGAGTCCAAATGAACCTGGTTCACTTCATTCGACTTCATCTATTTCTGGCTAACAGTTGTGATCTCGTTCAAACACGCATCAACGTCGTCACGCCCCACGGGAGAAACAGGAAAATTTGCGTTTTCCCGTGGGGCGCTACAACACTGTTGCGAGTATGAACGAGATCACACTGTTAGAGGCAACAGTACGTGATTGGAAGAATCCGGCCCGTCAAGTAGTTGTGAGCGTAGTGACGTCAATTGGTGACCCACAGGGTGAAGAGAACTTGCATGGCATTCCCACAAAGATGGGGGACTAAAAAAGGGATAGTTAAACGTGACCCAGTTATGGGTTAAGCCGCCCCACGTAACAATCAAGTGTGACCCACCGGCGTGAAGATACTAAAAGAAGCGAAGTCCTTAGGAATCGTAGATTTAGATTTTTGACTTGACCGAATCCTTACTCAGCAATGATTGACCCAAGAGTTTGACATTGCTGAATCCTTATTCACCAGCCATTGATTTAGTACTTTCTAATCAGGACAATCATTATCATAACAGTTATTCTCTCTCATATAAAGAGCCTAATAGTGTGATTGACTTTGACATCTCTACAACTGAAATGCTGTCACTCACTTTCGAAAACTCCTGAAAAACCGAGAAAATCAATCGATAGTCAGCAGAGTACTTAATGCCCCAGATACGAATAGAAAATTTAAGCGTTAATGATACTATTAACTGAATTTCCCAATCAAGCTAATGAAACTCTCATAAAAATCTTTGATAGCTCAACGATCAATCGGCCCACATTATCTTTGAACCAATTATGTTCGTTAACACAGCTTTACGGATGTTGATTATACGAGTGTACCCATTTTTTAAATACTAAAGTGAGCCAGTTTGACTCAGATCAAAGCTCGAAATAAATTTCAGCGGAGGATTTATTATTTAAAACCGAATTCGAAATGGTTGTTATGCTAAATCATAGACTTTGGTATTTATTATTTTGAGCCGTTTTGATTTTATTTATAGTGAGTCAGTTTGACTCGGGAAAACTCGAAATTGGAGGAATTTAAAGATTTGGTGCAAAATTTTCGAGTAATGAATTTTTATCACTTAGTAGCAGAGGGTGATTGTATTCTTTTGTTTTGAGCTTTGATGAGTCAGATTGACTCGCTTTTTGATGTGTTTGGAATTTTGTAACTAATTTCTTTAGAGGAATTTGTTTATTTTTGTGTTTAATTAAAAATTACGGACACCTAGTTGCTCAGGATAGAGGGAGGAGAACGCAAATCATAAGCTACCTTCAGCAGAGATGAATAGAAGAGGAAAAACACCGGAAGAAAGGAAAATGGTTGAAAGTGATATGGTTCCAAGATGGCCTGATTGTTAAAAATTTTAAATGAGTCAAGTTAGCTCAGTCTGTAACTATGTGGTTTTAAGTTATGCTAGCAAGTGGTACGTGGAATACCCCACGACTTACGGAACAGAACGACATCAACAACTACTCCTGTGGTTCTATCTTCCATTCCCTCCACTGACGAAAGCTAGAAGGAACAAAACTACACTCGGACACTCAGAGGAAGCCGTTCTTAAGCATCATAGAACCCAACGGAAACATAGCATATTTGACCCGTGTAAAAGGAAAATATTAAAGAAGTTTTGTGACCATGCACTCAGGCACTCAGCACGTCCAAGGAATACAAATGGAAATGAATTAACCAACCAACCCACACGCGGAAATTGGGTAACCTAGTACTTGAACGAATTCTCTGACCAGATAAAAAATCTGTTGATCACGTCGCAGTCTCGAAATTGCTTTTTCAAGCCTCTGCTTAAAAAATAAACAGTCCACTTTTCATTCTCGAGTTCTTTTATTTTGTTCACATAAACTAAACAAAAATCCGCCGACAAGAATGAACACAAAAGGGAAAAAAATGTTTTTTCAAACCTGTGCGCAACCCCGGCTTTACGCTAATTAATTAAGTAATTACATAATGGATTAATAAATTCCAAAAACATATTACAATTATGTATCGAGTATTAACAATATGTTTCAAAACGATCTGACTTATTTGCTTAACTTTCCTTCGGTATCGTGATGGAGAAAAAGTTTTTAGGCACCCGGTAATTAATTCGTGTGAAAATCAATTAACACGCTCCTTAGAATGAAATATTTTCACCACCAAAAAAAATATGTTATAACTAACATTTCTGAGCCTCATTGTCAATTATTCGTGTTATACAATAGTTGGAAAAATTTGTTGTTGTTGTTGTCAAGATCGGCTTTTGCTACCTGTCTTCATAATCTGGTTCTGAATGATGTTTAGCTTGTAGATGAACACAATGAGGAAAGTTAGTATTGTTATTGTGTTAGTTATTACGACGCTAAAGACATATTTTTTGGAATGATAGGAGAGTTTTCGTATCTGGTTTTGTTCTACTTTGAAACCTGTATATGTCTTTAGTGGTTGGGGTGTTTAGTCAGAACTTGGGATAGATGTTAGGTTAGATTTGGGCTAGACTTTGGGTTATAATCTAGATTAGGTGTCAGCAACCTGCGGTCCTTTGCGTCTTCTTCCTATCCCTCCCCGCGATGGAGGTTAGAGATCATCACTGTGGGGATGCAGAGTTTAACTAGAACCACTCCCACAGATTCTTCAGCCTTCACCTGCCAGGTCGCCTTTTTCCTTCCATAATTAATCGAAGGAGCCGGTATTTCTCATTTCTGATCACGTGGTCGAAGTTTTGAAATTTCTGTCGTTTGATGCAAAAGAGAATTGTCTCCTTGCCTATTCTTAATTCTGTCGGTCCACGCAATCTTGAGTATTCGGCGGTAGAAGCACATCTCGAACGCCACATCCTCTTTTCCAGTGTTCTGGTTAGCGTCCAACCCTAGACAGGAAGGACAGGATCTAAATTCTTGTCTGAAGGGAGAGTTCCCAACGGCACTGCAGATTTTTCATTTTAATGAAAACTCCTCTGGCTTGTTCTATACGAGCTTTTATCTCTTTGACGGCCCGCCAAAGCACCAATATAATTATATTAATATATATATAATTATAATTCTATTTTCTTTTCCCCCATTTGTAGAATTGTAAAATTTTTGTTCTCTGACAGTATTGTTTTTATAAATTTTTCTATACTTATTTTAATTAATATTTATACACTTATATTATATAAAAGTACTATTTAGGTTGCATGTAATGTGCGCCCCGCTTATTAAATTTTATTTTTTAAAATGGCCCGCCGTCCAAAAAAGGTTGCTGACCCCTGATTTAGGTTATGGATTTGCGTCAGGAAATCGGTTAAAAGACATCTTATTACCTGGGTTGGAGTTTAGAGTTCTTTTTATTAAATTAATAACTATATTTATTAGTATAAAAATTATTACTTAAATTATATTTATGTGTTATGACAGTATAGTTTTTCTTTTCTGAGGTTTAGTGGAAAATTAAATGATGTCTCATTTATTTTATATTTTATTCTTAAATCAGACCACTTCACTAGCAAATGTTCTATATTATCGACTTTATTCATATTATTATAATTTGTTATATCATTAGAATTAAGAATAGGATTTCATATAAGGTTAGAACTACAGTTTTGTCGATATTGAATTAAAATCTTGGTGACAACTAAAATTAAATTAAATGTTGACTACAGAGGTTTGAAATGAATAGCTAACCCAAATTTCGACTCCTCCAGTGGGAGAAGTACTAAGTACATGGTTTCGAATCCTCCTCCGACGAGGAAAGAGATAAAACCTACTACTCCATTCAAACCTAAGACTTGGTAAGAACTATTACGAAAATTCTAAATTAAAACTACTTAAACTAAATTAAATAAATTGTCTGAGAAATAGGACCTTTCAGTACTTCCTGATGAAAAAGACAAGACCGGCGTGGTTCCTAGAGACGAGGAAAGGGTATAAGGATCTGAAAATCACGCAAGGAGACCTTTACCAGCTTGACAAGATAGAGAACAAATTGAAGCAAAATTGACTTCCTGTAGAAAACCAGGCTGAACACATATAAAGCGTGGTTCGAAGAGGAGAAGAACCTACAGCAGCAAAATGAGGGAGTGTTAAAGGAGGCGGAAAGAAGAGGAAGCAAAAAATAAAACTGTTGATGTTGCCGTGCAAAAATGGATTTGTCGTCTGTATAGGCGAAAAGGAAAAGAAAAATGGAAACACCAAAGTCGTAAAAAAATGAAATCTATGAATAAATAAATAAATAATTTTAATTTAATTTTTATTTTGATCACGTGACTGTTTGGGACCAAAGGAGAACAACAAAAAAACCATTTAAGAACGCATTTAATGCATAACTTGAAACGGGTTTAACATATTCAGACATGTCCTGATTATTTTCATTACAGTCTATTTGGTCTATTATGCAACTCCTGAACAAAACAAAACAAAACAAAAAAAATTTTTTGTCTTCTGTTTAAATTGCTGATGGTTTTAAGATTTTAGTTTCAAATTTTCGGGATGATTTTATAACGGTCGCACACCCTCGCTTTATTTCATAAGTACTGCACACTAATGTGAGAGTTATGTACAGTTTTAACGAGAATTCGTTTCAAAAGTAACGCACACTGGTTTTGACTACAGCAAAAAAAATTGCAAGAAGCCAAAGGTGGGTTGGGTTAAAAGGTTATCGGTTACAAGATGACGTCATGGAACTCATCAAAAATTTTCGATGGATTGGTGTAACCTGACTGATCTAAACGAATTTTCGTTTTATTTTGTTTCCGAAAATTTGCTTACAGTCGAGGACAAAACAAAACCGGAAATCCTAATTTCGTACCAAGGAAATTAATGATTTTGGCGACCCTGACCATTCTTTCAGGTTTCTTTCATTGTTTCTTTGAGACGCCACCAGAATGTAACATATGTTCTGACACACACGATAACATCTCTGAAGCAATTTGCATATCTATGATCACATAGCGCGTGACAGCGTACAGGGAAAGACTGATCCCCCAAACCTGAACCAAAACTCATAGTTCGGTCAGTTTCAGCATTGGCCGGCATTTTCCAAACTGAAACTTCCTGTAGATTCTGCTTCACCATCTTGTTGTGATTATTCTTCAACAGCACCACATTCACTCGGTTGAAATTGTTTTTCGTACAGTATTTATGACATAATGGAAGGAATTAGTCTGTTTTCAAATTGGAACTTTAATTGGGAGGTCACTACGTGGTGAACATTTGTTGTTTTAGTTCCTAGTAGCAGGTTCTAAACCTGACAGGTTTCAGGTTCTTTGTCTTTTGACCTGCCTCAATATCTCGTTTCTTTTATTAACACATTCCAAACTCTATTAAGACGAGGATTATTTTTTAACAACGTAAAAACTAAAAACCGCGTAAAACGAGACCAGACCAAATGAAAAATGAATCTGGTGGTAAATATACCTCAATTCATGAAATGAATTCCAGCTTAAAGTGTGCATTATTTTTGGAAGGAATTTTTCATAAAAATATCTTTTCAAAATCAAAATAATAGAATCTGGAGCCCAGAAGAACTTTCTGTAACACCCTTTTCAGGGAGCAAATAGAAGACGCGTAAAACGAGATCTGACTTCATTTCACCGAATCAAGTGTAATAGTCAAAATTTTGGATGCAACAATTAATTTAAAAGTGCAAAACGGAAGTGACTTTCTTCCTTTTTTCCTAAAATATTTTATTCAGACAAACATCTTCACCTGAGTGTAAATTTAAACTTTTGATTTCGTTTAATTAGTTTTCTAATTAAAACTAATTTGAATCTGAACCTTCCTCTTACAGTTAGCTCATGTTTGAAATGTGTGAAGACATGACAGTTCAGAGCAGTGATGTGAGAAAATGTGCTCATTCCGCTCCTGAGGTTCTGCTCTGTTTTAACCTCTCAGTAATGATCTATTTGTAGTGAGGGAAACTTTCGAATTCAGTGCTTCACAAGAGTGTGCTTTACTTATGAAATGAAGATCTGTATTATAGTGTGCAATATTTATGAAATGAAATATCTGGACCATTGTGCAGTATTTATGAAATGAATTTGATCTCAGAGAGTGCTTTATTTATGAACGGAATCATCTGTACGACTGTGCAACATTTTTGAAATAAACAAAGTGTAGGACTGTACAAAATTTATAAAACTAATTATCTCTACGAGTGTGCAATATTTATGAAATTAACTATTTGCACGAGTGCAATATTTTTGGACTGAATTATTGCACTTGCATAGGAGTGTGCAACATTTTTGAAACCATTTTCAAATGAGTCCTCTTTTAAAGTGTGCAATATTTTTGAAATGTTAATAAATTATCAGTACGACTGTGCAATATTCATGAAACGAACTATCTGTACGATTGTGCAGTATTTATAAAATGAATCTGATCTCAGAGTGTGCAATATTTATGAAATGAACTATTTGCACGAGTGCAATATTTATGGACTGAATTATCTGTAAGACTGTGCAATACTTTTGAAATAAAACCATCTGTACGAGTGTGCAGTATTTTTGAAATATACCATCTGTAGGACTGCAAGATTTTTGAAATCATATATCTCTACGAGTGTGCAGTACTTATGAAATGAACACTGACTCGTTATTGTGAATATTATAAAGCTAACTTGACACTCAGTTGAGAGGATCCAATAAAGTCCCGAAAATCGTTTCATTTCCTAAATCATCAAGATAATCTACATGTTACCTACTAGATAACCTTAAAGACACTCGTTAAAATGAAAATAACATTGTTGAAGGCACAACAGCATTTCTATACTCTTGAGAAGTAATAAATAGTTATTTATTTACTTTTCAATATCTAAAGAATCAAGTTAGAACAGGAAATTAGCTGAGTTATAACATTTTTGGCGGCTGTTAGTAGTGATGTTAGTATATAACTTTTGACCAGAGGTCAGCTAAGTGCGGTTCTTTTACTCTTTGGTCGTGACTCTTCCATAAAATTTTGTTGCAGGCCCAAGTATCTTTTAGTAACTAAATATCATCTTTATATAAGTATAATACCAAGTTTTATTTAATGTATCGCTAGTTAAGCTAAGACATACAGTATTTAGCAAAGACAAGCTCGATACTGTTGTTTTAATCCTAATTATCTGGTTGAAAATGTCTCAGCAAAACTCTTAAATAAATTTTGGCTCTTTTGGATGAGGAGTTTTATGATCACGGGCTAGACCAAGTAGACCTACTTATGTTCTAACATGCTAATCGGTGGCAGTTAATCAGGATATAAATAAAAAATTTGTGTGACACATTTCTTTTGGAAATATTTATAAAATTCAGCAATGTTTCCGCTTCCAACATTGTATTCCAAATTTCAAATAAGGAAATAAAAAGTTAATCCAATAAATTTATTTAATTATTTATTTATTTACACAAACAGAACTCTTATTACAATCAATTATAATTTTTGTCTTTGTATAAAAATATAAATTACAAAGGAAAATGAAATATTTATAGCAAAAATTTATTCAGCAGAGATCATGGGACTTTTACCTAGAATGACATTGTTTCTTATTTAATTAATTACTTATACCAATGGGATGAGAGAAGAAACGTTTTTCACTTTTACAGACTTTCATTTCAAGATGGCTGTGATTTCATTTTAATTTTTTTCCCCGTTTCCCTTTTGTTCTTTGTTTTCTTTTTTATTCCTTTTCTCACTTTTCATTTGTAATTATTTCCTGATGTTACTGACAGTGGCAGGATGTTCTCGAAATGAACAACCACAGAATTGTTAGCAAAAAAATTTTTTAGAGATTTGGATATCAGAATAAAATATTCAAAGGATTCACTTTCACACCTAGGAATATCGTAAAAAATGGCGACGTTGCTGTTGGGTCTCATTTTAAATTATTTCTTGTTGGTGAGTGTGATAAGTCTTCTCTTGAATGGCTTCCACGGTTACAAAGATGATTAATAGTGTCCATAATCATAATGCCGCGACTGTAAAAATGCATTATATGCATCATGCTCTGATGTGTAAGAGTGCACATGACCCGTGTATGGGATGTTGAATATTGGCTGTTGAATCGGTGGTGGACTCTGGATGTATTTAATTGGAGCCGCCGTCACGGCTACTGGTACTGGTACAGGCACTGTCTTTGGGACGTAGGTAGGAGCTGCCACGACCTGGTGAGGATGAAAGTGTAGTAATACTAAATAGAATAAAGGTGAGAGTGGTGATGGTGGTTTAACTTACAACAGGTTTCAACACGGCAGCATGAACCGAAGGTTGAGACTTGAGAACGACAGCGTTAAACCCATTCACTGGGTCTGCCGTGTACTCGACTTGTCTCACAGATCCATCGGGCTCGACAAGGCTGTACTGTCCTTTGACAACATCCCCATCGCGGTGTTCGCTGTGGGTCTTTATATCACCCGTGTAAGCATCGTTGACTCCGTACTTAAAGCTGTATTTTGGGTATGCCTGGAAAATTTTATTTTATATTCAAAAATCATTTTTCACACAATACAACTCCGGCGGATTTAACGGTAAACTCACATGATAATCGACACCAGCATAACCGGGAACAGATCTTGCGAGCCCGATCAGCGAAAGTAAGCACAACGTAGTCACCTGTAAAAATTTTTCCTGTATCACCTTCATGATATTATTTCACTCGCTGTTTTCACTACGTTTCGCGACCCACCAGAACCTACCTGAATCCAAAACATGTCACACAATATAAGCACGTGTGTGTGGCTGGCAAAACTCTCGAGGCACGCAACTCACGACAAACTAAAAGGGAAATTCGTCCATTTCTTCAATTTATATGTGCTATTATGAGAAAATCTAAACAATGGATTTATTTGTTTACAACTTGGCCCTTTTAGGCGCGGTGCAACCTACTGATTTTTTTGTTTTTAGCTTTTCAGGCACGTATTGATTTCTTCTTCCCCCCTCAATCGGTGGATTTTATTCATCCAACTCGACTCTATATAATTTTCATAAATTTTCCTTTGACTGAACAGTGATAAAAGAATTGTTTCGATTTTTAGCAATCTTCATTTTTAGGCCCCGGCACGTGATTCTCCAAGGGAACAATTCACAAAACTTAAATGATGGAAGCTGTGAGTTTGTTTGGGAGGAGTGATAGCTATATATGAACCTCAAAATCAACAGCAACCTCAAAACAACATTCAGCAAACTTGACCAACTTCTATAACGAGTCTGGTTGTTGATTTTAAAAGTGGTCTAACTCGTGGTAAGAAATATGTACTATTCACTATTTTAATACGAGCCTAAAATTGAACACCCTTAATCAGTATGACTAATTAGTATCCTAATCGATCATTTTCTTAACACAAAACTTCAAAGGTTGAGGATTATTCACATTTCCTGGTTTTCCTTGATTTTCTTTCCATCATCTTCATTTGTTCTCTCTCATTTTCCTTTTATCTCCATCTCTATTTGGTCCATTACTTTGTTTGCTTGACACAATTCACATACCCGTGAGATATTGCATCAGGTCATTTTCCTAGGTTCCCAAAGAAAAAAGAAACATAATTATTATTATGACCTTTTGAATTTGATTACCTCTAAGTAATCGGCGATATTCACAGGCAAAAAGTCATAGCCAAAAACCATTTTCATAAGCAGCAAGGTTTCCTTTCTTTTGTCTCACAACCTGATGTCATTATTTCACAATTTATGTTAATTTTCATTCTCTATGACATTTTTGAAAATACATATCAACGCTCCTTTTGGTATAAATTATCTGTGTTGAGAATTTAAATATATTTATTGAGATGTAGACATGTGGGTTTAGTGTTTGATGGCTTGATGAATAGTTTAAGAAGACTTAAGGAATGAATATTCAAGAATTCAGGTTTGTTTAATGAATTGATGTTGGTGTCTTTTCAAACTTCAAAAGTCTGGTAGTAAAATTGGGCTTTGGGTATTTGTTTTTGGTTCTGAATAATACAAAGTACAGTGGAACCTCTCATAACAAGTTTAATCCTTTCCTGTTTTTAGGTGTAAACTTGCTTCTTCTATAATACACGCATACCTCGGTTTACGACCTAGATACGTTCCACGAAACTTGACCGTAGAGCGAAAAGCCGTATAAGGAATAAAGTATTCTAATACAAATTCATACAAATTCAATGGATTGGTTCCAAATTTGTTAAAATGTAACATTTGTCATTCAAATTGCATTTTCTCTCGCTTAAATCTATACATAACAAGTACATAGATTTGTACATAAAATAATAACAGACTTCAAAAACTTAATCACAAACAAAAATGAAACAACTTCATGTCCTTACCAGCCTGGCTTGGCTTTAAAAAATTGTCCAACGCTGTTTGTCTTGCCTTCTTGTCTATTTCGTTCTTCAGTGATTATAACAGCTAATGTCTGAGTTACTTCGTCGAAAAACTTTAGCGCTACGTTTAATGAGGATCTTTCAAGGAGGATGTTTATGGAAAAACTTCCGACAAATTTTTGAAGTTAGCTGTTTGGATACAACAGCTCTGTCTCTTCATCAAATGTTCGGCTTGTACCTGAATGAGTTCCTCATATGAAAGAGGTTCCTATCAGCTTTAAGCAGATGAAGCAAAATGACGTTCGTATAAACCTTCAAAGCCGAGATTATGTTCTGGATCCAAAATTTTTGCCCATTTCAGGAAGGAAATGAACTGTACCAGTACTTTGACACATTTTGACCGTTATATCGAAACATTTTACGCTGTAAATCGAAAACGTGCCATAATTGAAGAAGGCCGTTATAGCGAAATGCCGTATAGCGAGGTATGAGTGGATTTTCTTCCTCAGGGTATCCCTATTCAGGTTTCAGCTTTGATTCCTGTTTCTTTCAAGTCTTTCTCCGTTTCTACGAACCCTGCGGGCTTTATTTTTCTCTTCAGGAAGTGTGTGAAGATATGGTTGGTCCTGAATCCATCCTTGTCAGGTGCCTGTAGAAGGCCATTCTTCTTTTTCTAATGACGTCAGATATCTTTGGTACAGTTCTATGCTATGGCGTCTCCTATATTTGTTGTTCTCTTTTATTGGACCCAGGATTTTTCTCAATATCTTTCGCTCTTTTATTTCCAGCCAATAATATGATATTATTATAATTTTGTTTAAATTATTTAAAAATTGATGTGTTTGATGTGATACAGATTAAATTCTTCAAGTTGCTTAACTATGATTTTCTTTTAAAAATTTGTTTTAAGGGTAGTTTCCTATCAACCGTTAATAATGTCTGCTGTAAAACAAATTCAAAATTTTTGTTTTCACCATTGATACTATAAGGCGGTGGATATGAAATCCTTTCAGTAACTAAAGGTGAAGTTTACTTATTAAAATGTGTTTTCCAGTTCATCTTGAAGTCTCTCTACATTATAGTTCTATATTCATTGTGATTTGATGATAATTTCACATTAAAAATGTCTTCTTTTGTGTAAATGATAAATATTTGCATCAAATTGTGTGGATAATTTAAACATTTTTATAAATGAAGAAGTAGATTTGATATAAAATTACAAAAATACGGAAACGAGATAAAAAAACGTTGGGCTGTTTGATTTGTTAAAGGAAAAAAGTTAATTTAGCAAATGTTGTATTGGCTTCCCTCAAGAGTCAAATGCATGGGCGAATCCATGACCAATCTTCATTCGGCGCCATGAATATTCACATTTGATTCTTAACTTTTCAAAGAGCAAATAATGGAGTCAAAGTGATGTAACCGTGGTAAATATAAGCGATTGCCGCAAATAATTACAATGCAAAGTTGCACCAGTGGCCAGGATGCCAGACCAGTCGCTCCGCCGTAATCTCTGTGGTAATGGATGCGCCATTTTTTTCTTAATAACATAATTAACTTGCGCGGTGCCTGATCTCTTTTTGGGAGAAAAATTTTCACTTAAATCCATATAACTTATTCATTGTTTTGTTTATATACAGACAGGTCTTATCTTGAGAAATGTGTCTTAAAAAAATTTTCATTGAAAAAATGATGTGGAAGGAAGGCCCTCCTCGCGTCAACATCGGAGGATTACATTGAGTAACTCGTCTTTACCTGAGTTGACTTTTCGAATCACATAAATAATTACGGAGTTTCGTAACTTAGTCAGTTTACAGTGTAAGATACACCGTCTTCCTGTTAGGGAAACAACTCACACTTTTCTCGTTTGTTGTTTTGTGTTTTGATTGTTTTAATTACAATATTTCACATCCTCATTCTTGATACTCTCAAGTTAGTGCGTGTTAAATTTGTTGGATTTATGTCACTTTAGTGTTCAACTCGACACCTCTCATGTTTTTGTTTAGTTCTTGTAAGTCCACTTATTCAGCAGTTTGAAGGTAGTACTAAATTTACAAATTTACAGACTAGGTCAGATTACTTACTTAAACTTTTATATACAGTAGGTCTTAGCCAAAATATTGTAAAGAAATTTTATGTAAAACTAAATATTAGAAAAGTGTGCAGTATTTATGAAACGTATTGCTCATTCAGCTGTGCATTATTTATGAAATAACTTTATTCCAAAGATATGTGTAAACTTTTATATGTTACCGCTAAAGCTCGAACTTTATTATTGTGCACATTGCCTGGTTAATATGCAAATTAATAGTAACAAATAGATCAGGGGTCGGGAAACCGTGACTCGTGGGTCATCGAGTGACCCATTTGGTAATTTAAAGTGACCCACTTTAGTTCCGAAAATAAAGTGTAAGATATACAAACATTTTTTTCTTGTTTTTCCCAAAAAATTTTTGTCGCAAAGTACCAAATTTAAATTCAGTATAACATATAAAGCACAACCCCGCCTGACTGGATACGGAATCGGCCGATTGTATGCGGAGTTCAGCGACATTGTCCTGTCGCTGTTTTAATACGAAAATATCACCTGATCCAAACGTCTCTTTAATACTCGCATTTTGGTTGATTTTGACCCGCGGCGAAAAAGGTTGCCGACCCCTGAAAGAGGTTGTAGTCATTGTCTCAACTGATTCTTTGAATTATGAGGTTTGTCTTGCGTTGTATCTCCCATTTCCGGTCCGCACTATATAGTCAAGCTCTTTAACCTCTAAATCAGGCCTCCCGCCGAATTGTTATAACTGAATCTTCTAGCTAACTCCAACTGTATTCAAGTTTAAGTCAACAAGTAGTTTCTAAGACTAACGTGGTTATGTCTAGATTAGTGTCTTACCCCAAGAATAGATTAGTCTTAAAGAAATTAGTTAACTAACACGAGTTTCACGATTTGTTTGACTGTTTTCAGGTTCATTCTTCTGCTTTAAAGCCTTGGCCTTGGATCAACTCACATCATCAACACTACAATATCCATCAGCAACCAAAAAACAAAGTTGAATCAGGTTTCTACAAGAATCAACCCAAAAGATGACACAAGACCGACTGATTGACATGTAAGTCAGTGCAAAACACGAATTCGTATATATATAGCATACACGTGATCCTGAATCCTAATCAGTCGTCATTTATTCCCTGGAAAAGGATTGATGATGATAATAATAATGATGATTATGATATTGAAAAATTTTGAAAACTTGGACGTTTTGAAATCAAAGAGTCGAAGGTTCAACTCGTCTTTCAAAATCTTTTGACAAAAAATATTTCAGTTTCAATTATTCCCCTTTTGAAAATTTCCAAATTACTTTTTATTAGTTTTCGTGCCAAAGATGGCTGCTGCGGTTCTTTTGTTTCCTACCAATCCTTTATCAAATGCGCTCGTTGAATTGTTTTTATTTAATGCCGGATTAGGTTCTTTGCCAATTTTAATGGCGGCTCCTTCACAAAGTTGAAACAATCCGTCGACTATTTCTCCTTTGTTTTATGGTCTCCACCCAGCTTCTGGTGTTTGTTGGTCTTTTTTGTTTTATGTTCAGAAAGAGGGAAAAGTGTTTTGTATCTCCTTTCCCGAATTCTGAAATGCGTGATGGTGTCCAAATTGGTGTGGAATGTTTGTTGTTGAGTGTAATTCACATACTTGCCTTGGCTGTTGGTTCACTTGGTACCTGTTTTTGGGGGTTTGATGTTAGATAAAAAGAATTAAAGCTCAGATATTTTAATTTCAATAAATATTATTATATTTAATAAACAACGCTTTGGAGATGATATAAAAAATATAAATTTATAAAGACTTTCAAAGAATGTAGCACGAAGAGAGAAGAGTAGAGATGAAGAGAATCAGGTTTTTGTTTAATAGAAATGCTACATAACCTGAAAGTTAATAAAAAAATAAAACAAAAACAAAAAAAAACATCAGCGTCAGCCTTGGAAAGACATTGCGCCTTTAACCAACGTCAAGAGTTAAATATAATGGCAGCCCAACAAATTCGAGGAGATGATATCGACAGGAAGCTCGGTTGGAAGGTGATTTACTTTCCATAACCTCCGTAGAATTTTCCATAGCCTCCGCCGATACCGCCAGCACCACCACCGATTCCACCACCAATTCCACCACCGATTCCACCACCGTAGTGTCCGTAGATTTGTGGATGGTGGGCGTGACCGATTTTCTTGACGACAGCGTTGAAGCCATTGTGTTTGTCAGCGGTGTATTCGACTACTCTGGTTGTGCCGTCGGGTTCGAGGAGGGAGTATTGACCCTTGACTACATCACCGTCTCTGACTTCGTGTTGTTGTTTAACATCACCGGTGTGAACATCATGTACTCCATAGTCGAATCCGTATTTTGGGTAAGCCTGAAAATTAGACAAAGGAAATGAGAATTGGAGGAACGGTTTTGACGTTTGAAGAATGCGGTGATGAGTCTTACGTAGTGTTCGAAGTGTCCACCGTATCCACCACCGATTCCTCCTCCGATTCCGTAACCACCACCGATGTGGCCGCCTCCATAGCCACCTCCGTATCCACCTAAGGAAATAAGGTTTCCATTGGCGTAGGATGTAGCTCCTCCGTGGATTCCGGCTTCAACAACGGATACCAATAAAAGGGCAGCAGCGGCAAACTGTCGGACAAAAATTATTTTCTTTTAGTGACAATCTCTTCCAGGAAGTGTTTTACCAAAATGATATTTAGTTCATCCGTTTGTCGCTAGATGGAGCTATTCTCTAATTCGATTTGAGTTATGGCGCAACTTTTACTTATTTCGAATATTCGACATAATAGTTTCAAAAAAACAAAACAGAAACTGATTAATGTAACAATCACATCTGAAATTTAGTCAGGAAAATTTTCGAAATCTAAATAAGCCAGTGAACTATATAAGTTATTCATAAAATCGTGATCAAATCTGAAATTATTTTGAAAAATGATAAACACAAACCCAAAGAGAAAAATTGTTTAGGTTTGTACTAGAAATCTATTTCCAGGAGTTTTAAAATGTCGGTTGATGCCTTAACTCAAAAAATGGGAGACTGAACGCGGTAAACTGTTAGAATAGATGAAAATGAAACTTTATTGTTTAAGGAAAAATTGAAATTCACTGTCACTTTTTTATCTTTGGTCCAGAAACCAACAGATTCTGGAACAACACTTTTTCCAAAGTCTCCATCGAGCCATTCACTGAAATTATTTATTCGGTAGCACAATTCACTTTTACCACAGGAACGAAATCCCGGTATCGATGAGAACCAGGAGAAAAACGAAAATTTTATTTTTCCAGGAAAAATGATCCGCGTAAATTCACTGCACTGTCACTTGCACTTCACTTTCGATTTTTCATTTTTGTATTATTATTTCCCAGAACTTACCTTAGCGCATTCCATTTTTGTAATATCCAAATTTGGGCTTTTCCAGATGATTACTAATGTATAAAGCTGACTGAACTGATAATTAACTCAAAGTCGGTTGAGTATTTATATTAAAATTTTTCATTCCGATCAGTCAATCCATTCTCCCAATGTACAAATTGAATTCGCACTTTTTGTAACAAAACAATTCTCCAGGCCGGAGATAGGAATTGACGAACTCGTAAGATAAGCATGGGCGAGTGGAGAGCGGGAAAAGCATAAATTCGATCGATATTATGCGAAATCCATAATTTCCAATCGGTGATCGGGTAAAAAGCCATATGTCCAATCTTTTCCTAGTGTTCTCCCGCCTACATTTTTTTTTCTTTCCCTTTTCCCTTTTTTTTATAATAAATATTTCTGTATTAATGACGGTTGTTAGTATTAATTATCGTATAGCTTTATGAGGAGGAGGGGGAAATCACCTTCACGTTTTTGTTTTCCACATTCGGAGATAACGGTCAAAATGGAGGAATTTTTAACCAAAAATTTGCATTATCTCGTTTTGAAGTAGATGACTTGAGGTTTTAGTCTATTTTTAGTCCTGGAATTGTAATATTTTGTATATATTTTTATATTGTCTTTGGGTAGAACAGGAAAGATTGTCCCTAAACACTCTGGTATTAGAGATTATTTCGAATCTGTACTTTGGAGGTTTCAAAAACCTTTTTTTAAAAGGTGTTAATGAAACAAAGTATGATCTTGGGGCAGAAATACTGTCAAAATATAAAAATCGTTTGATTTATACTAATATCTTAATAATATTATATTTAATACTAGTAAGCAATAATATTGTTCAGGTTCGCTTAAGCTAGTAAAATTTTTTTACCACAAAAATTAAATACAAAGAACTGAGGGATTCAAAAACTCGTAAAACTTGGCTTTGAATTGAAACAGTGTAGCCAACAGCTGAGAATATTATTCATAGTCATAGAGAGTGAAACAGAGTTTTAACGAATGTGTGTCGTAGAGGGTGATGGGTGGAAGACGTGTTACAGTATTTTGATAATAAATTTAGATGTTAGTTTGGTGTATAGAAAATTTAGTTTCTTTTAGTTTCTTCTTTTTTCTTCTTCTACATCTACCTTTCGTCCGGTTTTAGTTTTGGGTTTCTTATAAATAAAACTGGAAATTTAAGGTTCTAAGAATGGTTTGTTGATCTTGGAGGGTTGTTTTCTCAAGTTTTTCTAAATCACTACTTTCTTCGTATAGAACAAGATCTTGGCACTGGATTTCTAGTTGTTTTAAATTCTTTTTTTGACATCTCTAAACAAGTTTCATCTAGTTTTCGTATTCCGGAAGTACTTGGATATTTTGTCTGGGAGTTTAACTGGGTGTGTTTAAATTAGATGTTAGTGGAAGGTTATTTTGGGTATCTATCCCCACAATTCTCTGTCCTTTGTGTTCCTTTACTAGAGTCAGAATCTTTTGTCTTATCAATTCTAGTTTTCTGGCCAGACTTTTCTACAGCTCTTACATTACCGGAGACGTATAAAGTACTAAAGGTGGCTGCTGATACATTTAAATAAATAAAAGGTGTAATTGACTTCTAGACAAAATATAGCACAATAGCAACTAGTAGATTCGAAACTTGATATAATTTCATTTTATGTAGTCAGACATGCCAGGTTAATAGTCTATATAGAAAACAGCAACTGTCGTGAATATGCAAAACCCATAATTTCCAATAAAATTTATTTTAATGAGCAGTAGGCGAAGCATGGAATTGTTGGAAGCTTCAATAAAATCGGAAAAGGGCCAAAATTGCCAAAAATAAATTACTTAACAATTTTCTGATGCAATTGCGACAGATTCAAAATTTACGAGCCATAGACTGGAAAGAAAATTCCCATAGAGAGCGAAAACTCGGTAGAAGCACGCAGTCCGAGCCGTGATTTCAAAAAAATAATTGATAAAATTTCAAATTTAGGCGGAAAAAAATTTTTCTCTTGTTTTTTGCGTCAAATTATAAGTGTCGAGTCATTCAGAATTATTAAATTACTTTTTATTTCACGTTCGTTTCGGAACGCATTATGTGTTCGGTTATCAACTGTTTTTTGGGTTGTTTTGAGATAATAGTTTATCGAAGTAGTTTGTTTTGGAGTAGGTAGTTCAAAAAAGTGTTCAGAGGAAGAAGGATGGTATCTCACATCTCTTTTGCATGTCAATTTGTGTTCACACATGTGTTAATACGATAGCGCAATCCTTGCCATTATTAAGAGTGTTGTAGAGCAACCGCCATTATGGTCCAGTTCTTTCGGGATTACCTTTTCCGGAATATTTTGGCTAATCTATTAGTTAATTAAATTTCGAACGCGAAAACAGGGGAAAAAAAGATTTTTTCGGGGGAAAGGGAAGAGAAACGCCGGGTTTGTAAATTTCGTGCTACATGAATGGCCAGGAGTCATGGGCTTGATTCAGGTGATGTGGGTTCTGGTCGAGTGCCAAAATTTAAGAATCGGTCTCGATTTTGGTTGAATTTTGTTCTCGCTAGAGTAGACTTTGAAATAAATAAAAATTGTGCGCATTTATAATTGGACATTATTTTATTCGCTATTTTTGGTTTTGTTTTTTATAATGAACTGCTCAATGGATTCGAAACGATACGCAGCGCTTACTCTAACTCACCAGGGGGTGTCAAACTCAGTGCCACGTTCCATTCACAAATTTTAGTATAATTATATTCTGAAGTGAGGAGTATTACAAGAGGATCGTCATAACACATTATAAATAATTAATTATGTTCTCCATCGAGTCATATATTCTACTCTAACAATTACTTAGTGACTGTTAAATCAACGCAAAACCTTTTCTCCTTTCAGACTACAGTGTGGGAGGAGTGGTGTAGTGGTTAAGTTCCTGACTTGGACGCAAATGGTCGTGAGTTCGAATCCTCCTCCCGCATCCTGTTATACCCAAAAAATTAAGGGATTACAACCACCACAACCTTTCAGACTACAGTTCAATAAAAGGATGAATACATAATATACTAAAAAAAGGTAAAGACATATTAATATAAGAATCTAAATAGAACCAAAATCGCTTGACAAAAACAAAATGGAAGATTAACAACAAAAAAGAGGAAAACTGAAAGGCAAAACAATGTTTTGCTTCACTGCTACAAATCTGTTAGTCAGAAACAATAATTGAAACTGGTTAAAACATGAAATTTGTTTTTCCACCGCCTTCTATTGACTAACACCATAAGGTAACTATAATTTTTTTGTTTGTTGCAATAGTGCATATCCTATCTTAGGAAGATTATAAAAACCAAAATTGATTTTGAAGGAAATGAAGGTAAATTGACCGGAAGTAGCTTTCGCGCCATTTTTTTCTTGCTTTTGTGTTTTTTTTCATATTTTTTAGTCAATTAACTGGTCTGGATTGAATCATTTGTCTTTTATAAAAGAATTTTTCAATTTTGCTCTGAGTCAAATGTCTCAGTTCATTAAAAATAGGTTTTATAATCAATATCCATAAGTCTGTTGTTGGGTTATGGAATTTATTTATCAAACAACAGAAATTTGGTTGGTTTAGAGAAGGATGTATTGGCATTATTTCAAAATTAGTGCACAATAATTTCCACTTTTGAAGTTTATATGTTTAAAAAATTGTTTTAGATTCTGTTCTTAATTTAAATTGAGTTCAGCCATCATTGATAACTAAAATTAATCAACTAATCCTTTGCCAAAAATTTTTAGTATGCTTTAGGTGTGCATTACTAGTCAAATAAATTTGTCATAATAGTGTGCAATATTTTTGAAATTAATAGTTTTCATAAACATTTGGATTATGTTGTTGATAATCAATTTCTCACTGCCAACTCAATTGTTTGTAAGAATAACTATTTAATCAACAGCCATAATTTTAGCTTTAAACAATAATTAGATGTCAGTGATAACAACTTGCTATTGACAACTAACAGCAATTAAATACCACCCCAAAGAATCAGTCTGTTAGAGGACTTTTCCACCACCAAAGTATTAATAATCAACAAATGAACTCAGCTGTTGCTTGCAACAAACTTTTATTTAGCTGTTTGTATCCAAATTGCATTAATTAAGCAACAGTGGGTGGGTAACCAACATCTCTTACTGTTAATGATGAAAAAATAAATAAATAAACCAAACAAATGCTAAAATGTTTCAAGTTCAAGAAATAACAAAGAATGGGCTTCCCAACAAGAGTCCAAATTTGAACCAAAGTCAGAATCATTTCAAACCTATACAAAATAATGAAATGGTAACTTCCACAATCATTTTCATCTGAAATCGGTCATGAAATCATATGTGAGCTTTTGATATTATCACACGAGTCGAATTTTAAAAATCGAATGACAAATTACGTAACCATAATTCAAAACGGTTTCATAGAGTAAGAAAAAAATTTTAAACAATCGACAAAATTTTGATCGTCGTCGCCGCCCTCTAAATTAACTTAGAACACGTGCGAATTGTTTTAGCGTCACGTAATTTTTTGTCATTTACAATTTAGAAAAGAAGTCTAAACCTTTAACTACTAGATAAAGAGAAATAAAATGTGAGTGATTTATGTCTGGTAGATACGTAGTATTTGTCAACGTCCAGGCGCACGAAAAAAAAATTTGTTTTCCTAATGTTGGTAACAGTGGTTTTGTGTTTCAAAATAATAAAACAATATAACAATAATTTATTCTAAAATGGATTTGAGAAATTATTCGTAGGAAATGGAGCAAAAGAAAAAGGTAAACATTATGTTATTTATGGCCTTTACAATCTTTCTGTTTTTAATCTAATTAAGCCCTCCTCCGATGTCGATTTGGACGAAAAGAGAAAAATTGTGGAAAAGTGTTTTTGGATTGGGAAGGTTGAAGGTTTCCCTTTTGGGCTTATTCTCTTAATTAAGGGTTAATCGTCGAGAGTTGTTATATTTCCAAGGCTTGGGTTGACCACCTCATTATTAAATTTAAACAATATTTTGTTTTTTTGTTGTTTTTGTAGAACGGGAATGAATTGGGCGTGAGATCGAGTTCAAATTAATTTTTTTTTTACTTTTCGAAACGATAACTTGCGATGTTGTTGACCGTTAACACCTAACTACTATTACCTAGCCATGTTTCTATTACTTTTTTTTATTTATTGGGTTTCTTTCCCCATTTCAGTTTTTTTTGATTATTATGTTCATTTCTTTCTTCCATTTTATTTTCTTTGTTCACTGAATTCCTTTCTTATTTAAGGTTATGACTTGGTTTTGATTTAATTTTTTTATTACTGGATAAGAACCAGTTAATGGTTGTAGAGTGATAAACAGACTAGCTGAGAGTGAGATATCTTAACAACTGAGAGATTTGACTAAAAGCTTTACTGTGGGCTGTGTAGCATGGTTCCTTGTTTTTAATACTTACTCAAGCAATGTTCCTAAATTTTTGATAATATTTTTGAGTATTATATAAATAACTTCTCAATAACTATAGTATGATGAACACCACCCAAGTTGATTGTAAAATAAGGAATGGAATTATTAAGCTCTGTTTATGTGAGAACTTGGGTTTGGGTTGCTTTTTGAGTGGTTGATGTAGACTGTCATCTAAGAATAGACTTGTGAGTTATCGAACACAAAGTTTGTATTAAAGTTGGATTATGTATCAAGCGATTAGAAAGTAGATTAGGAACTCATTTGCCATATGTCTGCATGTGTGTTAGGAATCAGTATGAGATGATAGACCCTAGTTGAGGTGACTGAGAAGTGGTTTCTTCTCAGTTGATAGCCTAATTTGGTGTTGTTAAACAGACTAATCTGAAATAGACCAATGAGAATGAAGCTTTAACTCAAATCTCATATTCTTTGAAAGAGTTTTGACTAGGACTTAATACTCTGATGTATCTAGTTTTGTGAGATAATTCTTTTTTGAAAAGTAGAAAGGTGGAGTTAATCAAAAGAGAGCTAAACATGAGGTAGGGCATGTTAAGGACAATGCTGTAACCCAAAATCCCATATATCAACAAGGAAGACTGTGAAATTTTAACAAGTCTGGTTTGAGGTTTACTGTCCCGCGGTATTTTCCCTCCGTTTTCTGTTTTGTCATAAATTCCAAATCCGATTTTTCAATACCACACAAGTAACAGGAGGTAAAAAACCGCAATCAAAAACATATCTGGGAGAAGGATAACCATTTCATCTTGGCCTTTTGCTTTCGTCCTTCCCTAATGAGAAAGAAAGAGAAATAAAAGTTATAACCTTACCTGGTTAGACGGAATTATTCTATCAAAATGCAAAAACATTCGGATTTGTGATTTATTAGGCCAAGTCATTTTTGTTGTTCGACCAATTGACTTGTTACTGAAATAATAAATAATAATGATGATAATAATAACAGATAGTTCCTGGTTCCGCTGATAAAACAATGCTTGCTTTCGTTTTGATCGAAAACAAAAATTGTTTTGCCTTAATTATGTGAAAAGTGAAAACCGAAATTTTCAGGGTTAAATGGCGGTTAATCAAAAACCAAAAAAAATATTTTTAAAATATTCATGGTCGGCGCTTTTTTTTTTTCTTCACATTTTGCTTTGCACTCTTTTTAAGAGTATTACATCACTTTGGCTAAAAATATTTGGTAACAATTTGGTAATTTCATGCGTTATTATTAGATCAATATTTTAATTAATGTGAAGGTCCTAATTCGTAATCATTTGGAAGGAGGGAAGTGTGGACATGGGACCGTTCCTCGTGGATTGGGAAATTTTTCTGGGGGTTCTAAGGTTGTTTTTTATCCCCCTGAAAATTTGTAGGAGTTTAACTGTATTAAGTGTGCATTACTTTTGAAAAATGTGGCTAGGACTAGAGGAATTCCAAACAAACGTACTGTATACTGATTGAGACAGGAACAAGTTACAAATTTTTTAATTAATTTAAATCCCTGGTACTGTGGCCCGCGGACCACATGCGGCCCACCAAGCTCTAGTAGATTGAATGAAAATTTGTGAAAGGTCGATTGCTCATTGCTAAGTCTGAACTGTAGTGCCTGAGCAGTACGAAAATGTTCGGACCTGTCCTCAGAAACTGCTAACATTGTTTGCCTCAACATATCTCTATGAGACAGTATACAGAAAATACATACAGAAACAGACTGACAGATGTACATACAGATGATGCCTGAGGGTAGACTAAATGCGTCGACAGCCGAACTTGTAAAAATTTTTGGTGAGTCATGTGGTCACAAATTTGGCCCAGGAAGGAAAATGCTTGAGCACCAAAGATTTAAATTTATGAGTATATATATACAACCTCAAGTTTATAAATTTTTGACAACAGTATGACAGAGAACGATGGAAAGCTCATCAGAAGGAGGAAGAGGGATTGGAAATGGGGAGCACAAACCCGACCAAATATTACTTCCTGAAATTTATGAGTTCAAATATTTGGGCGGCGACTTTACCACATGCTTATTGACAGTCTCCTAAAAGAATCAGGATTTGAGGGTGTCAGTGGTATGCCCGAAGAAACAAAAAGAAATAGTTTTATCTATGGTTAAACAACATGGCGTTCAGGTGCTCTAATTTCCCTAATGACTTCCAACAAAATTGTTATTTTCACATTCAAAACCCATAATTTTCATCTAATAGATAAATGATTGAAATGTTCTCGGCAACGATATTGTCAAAGAACAAATTGAATAAGTGTTTTCAGAGTGAGAGGGGTTGGCTATAGAACACTTTACGAGACCCGCGTGCCAATTCCAATCAAATTGACAGGCAAACAGTTAAAAAGTAAAGTAAAAAAAAAATTAATTTTTTTCTTCCGCAAAAATAGTTAATTTGGGACCAAATTGGGATTGGATTGTTGCTAAATTAGGCCGTGTCGAAAGTCTAGTTTCATATGGCTTAGTTCTGGTTGTGGCCCCCCCACAATCTCCTTCCCCATTCGATTGGACATACCGATTTTGTTTAATTTACGGTCGCGATTTTTTATTTCAACATAATTAATGTTGCAAGTTGTGAATATTTTAATGTTGCCCTTAAAAACATTTTCTTCCACTAATCGAGCTTAAATGGATATATGTTACCGCTGGAGTGAAGTATCCGTCATTATTGTGCGTATTACCCACCAGATAATTTAGTTTATAACTTTTGGCCAAAAGCAGTGGTCAGCAAAGTCGTCTAACAGAACAGCCGAATACAAACTATACAAAGAGCCATTTTTTATGATTTCCTGTTGAAACAACCTTTGCTCTAAAACCATTTCAGCAAAATAATTAAAATTAAAAACAGTATCGAGCTTGTCTTTGCTAAATACTGTATGTCTTAGCTTAACTAACGATCCGTTAAACAAAACTTGGTATCATACTTATAATATGATGATATTTAGTTACTAAAAGATACTTGGGGCCTGCAACAAAAATTTTATGGAAGAGCCACGACCAAAGAGTAAAAGAACCGCACTTTGCTGACCTCTGGTCAAAAGTTATATACTAACATCACTACTAACAGCCGCCAAAATGTTATAACTCAGCTGATTTCCTGTTCTAACTTGATTCTTTAGATATTGAAAAGTAAATAAATAACTATTTATTACTTCTCAAGAGTATAGAAATGCTGTTGTGCCTTCAATAATGTTATTTTCATTTTAACGAGTGTCTTTAAGGTTATCTAGTAGGTAACATGTAGATTATCTTGATGATTTAGGAAATGAAACGACTTCCGAGACTTTATTGGATCCTCTCAACTGAGTGTCAAGTTAGCTTTATAATATTCACAATAACGAGTCAGTGCTCATTTCATAAGTACTGCACACTCGTAGAGATATATTGTATGATTTCAAAAATTTTGCACAGTCCTACACTTGGTTTATTTCAAAAATACTGCACAGTCGTCCAGATGATTCATTTCAAAGATACAGCACATTAACAGATAATTCGTTTCAAAAATATTGCACAGTCCTACACTTGGTTTATTTCAAAAATACTGCACACTCTTACAGATGGTTTTATTTCATATTGCACAGTCGTACTGATAATTTAATAACATTTCAAAAATATTGCACACTTTAAAAGAGGACTCATTTGAAAATTAATTCAAATTTTTTCAAATACTTGAGTAATCGACCGTCTTAGTTAAATCTGCAGATTATCTAGGTAATGTGCATATCTACAAATTTTGAACTTTAGCGGTCACTTTTAAACTGATAAGTATAAGTCTGATTAAAAGGTGTAACGGGAATTAGAAAGGTACTTTGTTTCATTTTTTTATGGATTATGACAGCAGTCGAAGGAGTCGTATGGCCGTATATGTGATTGCTGACACTTCCGGTTATTTTTCTCGCACGCTTTTAGTAAGCTGTTCCGTGCCAAAAAAAATTTTTTTTTGTTATTGAATTTCCCCGTACGCATTTAAAAGAAAAATTTAATGATAAATAAGAATGTGGTCACTCGACATTGAGAAATCGTATGGTCGAATGCATAGGAGTTCGTGAGGCAGTGAAATAATAATGATAATGTACAATTAAGCCGGAGTGTTCCATGTCAATGAACACATAGTCGAATACTATCGGTGACTAAATTGGTTAAATGGGCCCTTCCCCCCCTTCCTCCGGAACTTTTTTTCGTGTCAAGATTCTTCAATCACGATCTTTACCGCAAAACTGTTGGGGGTGGGGTACTGCTGAAGATTCTTTGGGATTTTGGAAAAAACAAAGGAAATCTGAAGAAGTGGGGACCTAGACTGACTCATTGTCGATACCTGTCTGCTTATTGTCTGTTCCGAAGACCCTGTCCCTTAAACAGTCACGAGCCAGAATGGAATGTTTGAGGTTTCTTAGATTCCTGGTGATTATTAAAAATAACATTTTTGTTCAAGGGGAATGAATTTCTTTTCTAGTCGGCGGTGTTTTCTTCGCTTTCGTTTTCCATGACCTCATAAGTTGACACAGTGACTTCACTTTTCCTTTTCCTCGACTGACTTGGTCGCTTAATTTGTTTCTCAGTGATCGCCATTATGACTAATCCTTTGGTTGCTTCCAAGTTAACCAGTCTATTCCCGAAAGCCTGAGGGAATGGTGACAGTCAACCTTAGGGCTTCATGCTTGAACCTTTTCATTCGAATTATCTATTAACTCATTTCTCGCTCTAAAATAATTATTCAAGCGAGAAGGAGACAATTCTTTCTTCCAGAAAATTTTTTCTTTCTTTCTTTCATCGGCACGTTTTGTCAGCCGGGATTTCAACACTGAAATTAAAAATTTTTTAAATTCAGGTTTCGAATAATTTTTCTGATTTGAGATTAAGTAAGGTCTTCTCTGTTTTGCAAATTGTTTTAATTTGATTTATGTTGTCGGCGGAGATAATTACAAAATCAGAATCGAAACGATGGATTGTAAAAGGATGTTAATGAAACGATTAAGTGGTGACAGTGGTATCGAAGATAGCTGACAACTGACAAATGACAACAGAGGAGAACAACTGACAGAAATGAATAAATGTCGATCAACAGGATGGATGAGAAATGTTTTTGGTTATGAAAGACTTTCATTTTCGGTCAGGTGGTTGGTTGGATTAAGGCTTATTCTTAAAGAGGAGCCCATCTCAAGAATATTCCACAGTCGTGTTGATGTTCCACTTCAAAAATATTGCACACTCGTACAGTACAAATTTCAGTTATTTCAAAATATTGCAGATATTTTTCAAAATATTGCACAGTCGTACAAATGTTTCATTCCAAAAATATTGCACAGTCGTATATGCACAGTTTCATTTCAAAATATTGCACAGTCGTACAGAATTTCAAAATATTGCATCCATTTCAAAATATTGCACAGTCGTACAGATTTTCATTTCAAAAATATTGCACACTCGTACAAATATTTCGCAAAAATATTGCACAGTCGTACAGATATTTCGTTTCAAAAATATTGCACACTCATACAGATCCTTCATTTCAAAATATTGCACACTCGTATAGATTTCCAAAATATTGCACAGTCATATTGATGTTTCATTTCAAAAATATTGCACACTTTAATGGAGAACTCATTTGAAAAGTAATTCACATTTCCCCAATTACCAGGCAGTTATTTGGACTAAGACTTATTCTTAAACAGGAAGTCATTTCATAAATATTGCACACTGTTTTTTAATAAACTTATTAACAGACATTTTGACGACTTTGTGACCTCCTGAAGAGGAACCAAAGAATCTGGGTTCAGTAAATAATTTCAAAATATTTATCACGTTAAATCTGTGACGTAAGTGTGCAGTATTATTGAAATGAACTTTTGGCGAAAATGTGCATACCCTATAAAATGAGTTGCTCATGGTAATGGAGGTGGTTGTGAGATTAGGCTTTCCTGTGTGCATTATTTATGGAATAAACACGGGATAAAAGTGTCTACATTGTATTTGGAGCTTTATTGGAAGTTGTTTATGACCAGGCTCATAAGTTAGAGGAGAGGACAGAAAGATAAGTTAAAAAGGAGTTGCTCTAGTTTTTTCGAAACATTACTATTTGCAGAAGGACAGTCCTTGAAAATAGGTAAAAGAAAAAGAATTCAAAGGTAAGTCCACTTGAGAGAATTAAAGTAAAAAGGGATTGCCCAAAATCCAAGTTATTTGAGTATGGCGCAATAACAGTCGGGTTTTATGAAGAAATTATAATAAAATGGAGGCGGGGGAAAAGAAACCGTCGTTGCAGAATTAATTGTAACAGAGAAATATTTGATGAAATCTGTCGCCTTGGTTTTCTGGATAGATGAGATGACTCCAGAGGGTAAACAGACCAAGAACGAGTGAAAATGAAGCAAGATCACCGACGAGCGTAATTCTCTCTCGAGCGAGTTTCCCAACTTCCTCTCAGTCTGCCGACTAATTTATCTGCTTTCTTTCGAATCCGCAGTTAACAATTAGGTTAATCCGCATCTCTTTTCTTGTTTCAAATATATATTATGATAATAATTACCGAAAAAATTTATCTTAATTAATTTATGAGCTCGAACGAGGGCAATATGTGAATTAACGGCTTGGAACGAAATGCTCGCCGATTGTGGGCGTCTTGTATCTCACTATAAGGTGACCATCGCTAATACTAAATTTATGGATGTTGGTTTTATAGCTGTTATGTTTTTCCTTATAAAATGAAGTCTATAACTATATACTATAGTTTTGTGTTTTAATTTTATCTAATCGAACTTTGCAATAGTATTTTCCTTTTTGTGATTTCTTCTTCCTCAATCTTCTTATCTCTTCCTCCTGGCGACGGATTTAACATTTTATTTTTGTTCGTTTTGGTGGTAAGGTAGTAGTCTGTTGTTTGGATACAACCTCTTAAAGCTAGGTACGCAAACTGCGGCCCACCAAGCTCTACTTAGTGGCCCAGTGGTCCAGTAGAAATCGATTGAAGGAAAATTTGTGAAAGGTCGATTGCTCATTGTTAAGTCTGAACTGTAGTGCCTGACCAGTACTAAAATGTTCGGGCCTGTCCTCAGAAACTGCTGACATTTGCCTCAACATCTCTTTGAGACAGAAACAGGCTGACAGATGTACATACAGATGATACCCTGAAGGTGGACTATACTCGTCGAAAGCCGGACTTGTAAAAGCTTTTTTTGGGTAAGTCCTGGGGCCCAGTCACAATGGAAATTTGGCCCGAGGAGGAAAAAGATTGAGAACCAAGGGTCTAGAGATTAATTGTGGGTTCGCATTTGAAGACATATACTTGTGTAAAGGATTTTAAAAAATTTTATTGAGTCAATTTGACGTATACGAAAAAGTCGAATTTGCGTTATTTTTAAAATTCTCAGGAAACACATCGGAGAGGAAATTTTCGTATGTTGACACATTCACTCATATAAATGCAATAGAATGTCATGTCTTTTAGATTCATAGGTAAATTAGAATGTATTGCTTTTAAAATAGGTAGTCAATTAGACTGTGCATTATTTATGAAATGGAATTTTCATTCAAGTGTGCATTACTTTTGAAATGAATCAATCGTAAAAGTCTGCATTACTTCAGATGGATTGGAGGAAAGCGGTAGAAAATCAGGAAACAAGACTGAATGGAATAGTTTTGGGTTAACTCCATTAACGCCCTGCGTCCTCAAATGAGGACACTAACTTCAGGATTTTTAAGCTTTTCAAGTTCTTTTTCTGGAGGGATATTTTTAAAACATCAGCAGCCATCTTTTCCTTATAAGTAGCTACAATCTTTTCACTTTTTTCATAATCAGAAGTTGTAGAATAGTTCTTGATAAAGCAGCATGATTTTCACTAAAATGCATCGGTCCAGAAAAATTATTTTTCTCACATCCTGTTGGAAATATCGCTGCGGAAAGAAACTAGCAGACACTCAAGATGTTGTAGAACAAAGCCATAAAAACTTATCATTGAAATTTCAACCAAAACAAAATAAGCCACAGTCAAATTTTGGTGTTCTCATTAGATTCCAGTGTCCTCAAATTAGGACAACAATTTCCGGAAAACCGTGCAAAAATTTTGAAGAAAAAATTTACAGAAATGTCATTTCCACGATCTGGGCGTTAATGGGTTAATAGCAACATAACTGTTGGTGGGGACACTCCAAAGACATGCAGATAGAATGACTGGACGATGTTGTCATTCTTTGGTTGAAGTTTTTAGGTTCACTTGTGGCGTGTTTTGGATTGAATAGGCTCGACATTCCTAACAGTGAGAGCCTGTTCTACATAAGAGTATGCGATGTAACATAAACGTTACTTTATTCTATTAAATGAAAATTAGAAATAAAAATTTCTCAATGAAGCGTGCAATAATTGTTAATACCTTTAGTTGGGCATTATTCTCGTAGAGAGACTGGGTCTATTACTTGGGTTCGGTCAGGTTTAAATGAGGACCCGGCCTTCACCAGTCAGGCAAAAACAAAAAAGAACGGCGAGTCGTGATGCTGACCATATTACCTTTTCGTGCATCGGTGGTCACGGAAGAATGATTCCTCCTCTTTCTTGTTATTTAAACAATTTAACTATCAAAACGATGTTCGTCTGAGTCGGAAGGGTTGTCAATGGACGTTCGCCCGACAGCCCAGCTTTGGATGGTTTCAAAAACGGTTAGGACTACAGCTTCTTTTCTTCATCTCCTTGTCCCAGTCTCTCACTTCTTCTTGACCACATGACTTTCGATTAAAATCCTTGGCTCTGGTCATTGTGATTAAAGTGAAATGTTTTGTTTGGATAAAAAAATTATTACAAAATTCCGTCGTGTGGCGTGAGGCGTTCACTTTAAGGCTGAACGGTGGCCCACACACGCACACACCAGACTCCCTTTCTGTTTTCTCACGATTAAAGGACATTTTCAACCCAATAATTACTGATCCCATTTTTAGACTAACCTAAAAACTCTTTTAGGGCCCAACCCAAAGTCTAAATTTTTATCTTTTTGGATTTGAGAAGAGGGTTGTAGTGACCTAGAAGACAAAGAATGAAGAGATGAATGCAAATTATAGTTCGATCTTGTTTTTAATCGTTTAAGCTAATAACTACACTTGCATACAAAATTATAGTTCTCTCGTAAACCTTAACCATTTCAAAAATAATGCACACTATTGTCAAAGCTCACCTTTAAATATACTCGGGGCATATACTTTGAGTTGACAAGTTGGCGAAAGACTTTTATCTAGAAGAGATAATTTTATTTTGATCTCATCTCTAATTATCTATAAGCTATGTATTTTAAAAAAGATACTCAACATAAAATTTAATGAGTCAAACTGACTCAAAAGTCTCTTAAATAAATTTAGTGAGAATTTTCAAAGCTTAAGTTCATTCTCAGTATCGCAGTCAGAAAATCGCACAAAGAACATTAATAATATACAAATTATTATACTGTAATATACGAACACCATTTATATTTATATTTTATACTGTATATTATTTGACTTCCGGTTCAATTGACGAATGAACATATCCAGCGATTCCTTCAGTGTATCTGTTACATTCTTTTGTATTTTTGTTTATATAATTTTCTTTGATTTCGCCGGGGGCATTAAGATTAGACTAAATTTAAATCGTAATTGTGATTGTAATCTCTAAAATTTGTCCGAATTTGGGGTAAAGTTTTAAAAAACAGTTATTACAGCGGTAACGAGCATCGTTAGCAGTCAACCATGTCGCTTTAAGTATAACACAAACTAATTATTTCATATATTGTCACATAAAGGAGAATAAAAAAATTTTTTTGTTAGTATGTAGTATACATTTACATAAAATAAAAATGAAAATTCATATCGGTTTCGCCATTTCGAAGTCAAATTTCACAATTTGGTGAGCGTTCAAACGGTGTGAGAATAAACGCTCTGTGCTAAGTTTGCGGTGCTGTGAGAGTAAAAGTAAACCGGCGTCTCTGTTTGGTGTGATCTCCCAAAAATGAAACTGTCAACTGATTTAAATAATAGAAAAAGTGAAGGTGTAACATAATTTGTCCTCAAGTGCAAATATGCCCAACCAGACCGTGACCATTAAGCCAACCTGCCAAGGTTGCCAACCGATTTGTTTACGAAAATGTTTTTGCTGTTGAATTGCCAAATTTCGTTGTGTCGCAATGCGACAGGGAAAAAAAATCTTTTTTATCATCGTTTCTTACCGGTTTTGTTGGATCTTTTGTTTCCATGGGTACACACCCTGGATAATAATAAAAGAACAAAAAATGTTATGAAAGATTTACCAAATATTGTGACTACCGGCATGATTTTTAGGTCTTTTGGGGGCGTTTATTGTCTACCCAGTCTCAATATAGAACTCATGTTGCTTGATCATGTTTTTTATCAAATAAGAAAACAATCTTTTCTTTTTAAACGTTTTTCTTAGGCGTTGCTGTCTTTTAGTTACGAATCATGACTTGATTGTTAGGCCCCCCAAGGGAATCTTCATTTCATTTCGAAAGTTTAAAAATTTTTGGTTTTCTTATGTGTTTCTAGAGGTTCCCAAACGTTTTGTAGACCCGTTGCCATGTTTTTCGGTTTTGGGTAGACCCCCTACTTACCTGGTATTGATTTTTATATATTTCTTACCGTTGTGAGATTTACTGTTAAAACCATTCATACTTTTATAAATAATGTGTGGCGTTCGCCACATTCCGGAATGGACACAGTAAAATGAAGCAGACGAAAACCGAAGCCAAATTCATTCAGTCCCGGAGCTCCACACAATCAGGATCCTTGCATTTTCCATTCTTATTCTAAATTATAGTTATAATAACATTTTATATACTAATATACAAATATGTTCGGGATTAGTGTTGTCCATCATTCGTTCATCTATAACGACACAACCTGGTCCCGACATAATGTATATGTCTTTATGTTATAAGATAGTATAATGCGAGTAAATAGGTACTATCAGTATACTGTTGAGACCCACTATTGTGGACCCATAAATTTTTTTTTGCTGACGTAGACCCCTTGTAGGTTGTCATAGACCACTTTGGGAATCACTAGGTAAGGAGGTTGTATTAAAGGTAACGCGAGATTTGAATTTCCCGCCATTTTTGAAGTAAATTTTTGGCAGTCCTGAAGAAAGAACAATTTGACAGTGAGAGTTTAGGGTTAGTATAAGAGTTACACGATACAACAACGTGTTTTCAATAATATTTCAAAACAATGAAAATTTGGCGGCCAAAATTTCGACAAAGTACACTCACTCTACACTCAGGATTACGTAGAGTGCCCATACTGTGTACTTTATGATTCACTAAAAAAATAACAATCTCAAGACCCAAAAACTGTTTTATATTTAACTCAAACCCGGCGTCCATTTTTGGGTTGAATTACTAGCTACGAAAATGGCGGGAAATTTAAATCTTAAATATTTAATTTGGGTCACCCTATATTTAACCTTCTATAACAGGGATGGCGAACCTTTTTTGATGTCCGTGCCACAAAGTCATAAAATTCTTTTTTAAATAGGTGACGTGCCACAATAAAATTTCATCCGAAATGTTAGCCTGGTGAAAACTATACCTAAGTATAAATAAATAAACAAGTAAAAGCAATTCTTCTTTAAACAATTTTATCTAATGCGCATCTTTATATAATTCGAGAGCAATATTTTAATACTAAAATTTATAATTTGACGGTTGTTATTGTACTAAGATAGGTATTGAGTACTACAAATTTATATAATAAATTATAAAAAAGTGCAGATTAAAAATTTTTAATTAATTTATATCAAAAAAGTTAGCTTTATAAAAAAAATAATTTTGTTTTTGTGCGTGCCATAGGTTCGCCATCCCTGTTCTATAACAGTGGTGCGCAAACTTTTCCTGACTGCGACGCCTTCAGCAGAGAGAAGGATTTTGGCGACCCCTTGAGGTAGATGTTCACAAATACGATGTATAGCTCGCGCATTTGTTTCATTATATCGAATAACAACATCATCAAATATGACAAATAATTAAATTTATTTATAATTTTAAGATTATACTTTTTATACAACAGGGAAATCAGTAGGATTCCTTTTAACGAGATGTATGAGGCGGCGAGTTTCTACATATTTCATCCATGTTCGGCGATAAATTCGAAATTTATACAAATTTGGCGACCCCTAGTTTGCGCATTTTTGTTCTATAACATAAGAAGAGGTAAATTTAAACAAAATTTAGAGAGGCCATGGGCTAAATGGTCCAAGTTTTTGGAGGAGGGGAGAAAATATTTTTCTGTCGTTGTTATAAGTTGAGCCGAAAGTCTAAAATGGATCATAACACTCGCGAAAATCTCAAAACTCACAAAAAATGTGGTATTTGAAAAAGTGAACCATTTCACACGAATGAGAATATTCGGTTGGAGGTCTGGCACCTCACAATTTTACCATCTTTCCATTGCTGCATGATCGAGGAGACCTTGATCATTTTTGACTTGACCCGAACGGGGCAAAATGTGGCTGAGTTCGTGCCACGCCCGACCCCATTCCGACCCTTGTACTTTTGTCCAAATCCAATTTTTTTGGTGCTAATATCTCTCTTTCTGCATAATTTGTGAATAAACCGAAGAGTATAGTGAGTGAGAGAGAGGAAGGGAAGGGAGAAATAGTGTGTAATAAAATATAATATAAAAGAAATGAATTGTTATTCGAATTAAGCACGAGTTTTTCAATTGATTATCTTTTGCCCAATTCTGACTCAAGGTTTGAGAACGAAAACATAAACAAAAACCATAGATCTCCATCTATTGTATTCACTTTTCACTATTTGTTAATCAACTCAAAGATAAACGTACTAAGTGAACAAAAAAAATTTCGGGATGTTTATCAGTCTGTCTGTAGACTAGACAAACTAATCCCGTGCTTTTAGAATCTATCTATATCAGATTATTATCTACCGTTTGTGTTTTTTAGATAATATAACTCCAGAATCGTAATTCTTATTGGCAATCTGTAGCTCAGCATTTGAAAAATGGGTTTGCTGACCATATTTCACTGGTCCCTGAAGAAGTAGACATTTTATCACTCGGGTCTCTTTTTACGCGATGTGAACATAGTTTAA
The DNA here is from genome assembly GCA_016920875.1 of Columbicola columbae. NCBI lineage: Eukaryota > Metazoa > Arthropoda > Insecta > Psocodea > Philopteridae > Columbicola > Columbicola columbae. The sequence goes on from JADMLL010000007.1 coordinate 10,768,750, forward strand.
TTTACGAATTATACTAATTTAGTATACTCTTCCAACTTTTTTTTTATTCTTCTGGACTACGACTGGAGATACCAAGTAGTTGGTAGGTCGATGTAGGGGTTTGGTTTGACGTTCGGAATATCTTCGTAACCCCAGGGTCGGATTGTAGACAGAAAGATGGGAAGTTGGTAGGATAAGTAAGGAGACGGGATAGACTAAGTGCGATTAGGAGAAGTGTGTTACTGAGTCAAACAGTTTGTATCGTTGGTCTTGAGGCTCGTCAAGGAGGAAGACAGGATGTGGTTCACCAGCAAAGTATTTTAGGGATTTAATCAGTTTCATCTTTTTACGAACTGTATGAACCGCCAGATCGCGTTGGAAACTTACTGTAAATTTATAATTTTTACCTTATATTCTGTATATTTAAATTTAAGTAATGTATCAATTCATCTGTCTTTTAAATATCTATATTAATATCTCTCTTTCCTCTTATCCTGATTTTGGCCGAGGTCGGGGTCCTCATATGGCTGCTCCAGAACTTCCTGTCGTCGATTCTGTCTCTGATTTCCTCTGGTTCGGCTTCTAAATCTTAATATAACTTTTCCTAATTTCGCTCGAGGATCATTAATACTCTACCTTAAACTGTAGTTAGGTAAGGTTTATTGTAGGTCATACTATGAACACTTTTCCAGTTTCTCCACAAACCTCAAAATCCATGGCCTAACTGTAAATAAATGATAGGAAAGCGCTGGAAAATTATTGTGCATTTTTTATGGAATGAGTTAATTCTAAAATATAAGTCCTCTAATAAGTGTACAATATATATAAAACATGTACTAGTTTATACAGGTATTCGCTAAGAACCGCAATGACGTTCAAGAAGTCGGTTGTAGTAATGTGATTTGTAAGAACTGCACCGACTGCATTTTGTGCCATTGAGACTTGTGTTCTCATTAAATGCGATTTTGCGACAATTTTAGCTGTCGAAAGAAGTAAACCGAAGTTGCAACAAAATTTTAACTACCCCGCGATAACGTCACGGGTTATGAGTAACGTTGCGATATTACTTTAATTTACAGACACATGTGTGGTTACAACCTGCGACACGGTGACCACGAATCCAATAATTTTTTTTCCTGTGGTTTGGGGGCTGTTGAGCAACAAAGAGGTAAGACAGGGTGCAGAGAGTCCTCTTTATCGGCTAGTAGGCGTCTTAAGTTAACTTGTAGGGAATGAACAAAATTATTTCAAAAGTCTTGCACGCTTTTTTCACAGATTTAATGCACGAGGGAAGAGTTTACATCAGTTGCCACAAACGATTTAGGATGCCTGCGGGTTTCAATGGAGCCGGAGTGTCTGAGGTAAGATGAAATTCTCTGATTTTGATCCCCGAAAATTGTGATGTGTCACAATATAAACACCGAGACGAGAAGAAAATTTTTTAAAATCATAGTCAGAGTCAGAAACGGAGAAGTGAAGGAATGAATGTTAACATGTCGGCTGGTGGCAGTCGGGCGCAAGAGATTTCTACCGAACGATGACATCTTTGGCCGCGATACGCCATCTGGCCAGTCGTCTGGCATGTGACGCAGCAGAAGTCATTAAGGAACTATACTCATTATAATTGTAGAGTAGGAGTCAGAATATCATTTCCTGTCACTTTCTTTTGTAGTGTTTAGTCGTAAGTCGCAAAATTGGTTTTCACTGAGACTTCATGATAAAAACAAGAAGTCTGACGATAAAAAGGTTTTCATCGAGTTCTATAACCTTTCAAAGATGGATTGCTGACCGATAAGCCCGCAAATCTCAAATTCTGTCTACTGTATGACATGAATTGTGCGAATTAAAACCTAAAGTCGGATGGGAGTGTGCAGTCTGGTTTTGTTTTCCATATCCGTTTTATGTAGTTAAACTGCTGACTTTCATCGCTTATTTCAAAAGTATTGCACGCTTTTGGCTACAATTTATTTCATAAGTAATGCACACTTTTATGGAAAACGAATACAAAAACTCGTTTCAACAATAGCCCACGTTACCGGATGTAGCTCATTTCATAAATATTGCACACCAGTGTGTAGAAAATAATTCACGTTGGGATGTAGACCTTGTTTCATAAGTAATGCACATTCTAGTTTTAAAAATGGCTGACTCCCCTTCCTCGTTGCTACCCGTTTCAGGTGTTAATGGTTAATTATGATTTGAATCCGCGTAAAAAAAGTTTTCTAATAAAAGCCACACACTTTGACTTATCGTTTAACCTCGAAAGTTGAGGGGAAATAATTTGTTTTATTTAAAATTCATGATTGTCATCGTGTGATTATTCTCTGGGCGAAAAAAAAAATCATTATTAATGGTGCAATCTAACCTTAGTCAAACCACAATTATTTGACCGTTAATTATATTTAATGGCTGAAGTATTCACTTGACATTTTCCATCTTTCTTTTTCTCCTTTTTACTTTGAAGCAGGCTTAAATTTTGAAATTTTGTAAAAATTATATTTGATCGTTTCAAAATATTTCGGCCGCGACTGAATATTGTCAACAAGTAAATGTTTATCTCAAGATTTAGAGGGAAAAGAAAAATGTTTTTAGATTTTTGCAATAAAATTCCCAGTGATTTGCCTTTTCCTTTTTCGGCCATCATTGCCAGCTTTCGAACTTTTTGTCTTTAACAATGGGTGACCAAAAATCTTTCATTATAACTATCTGTATGCGGGTGGGAGGAGTAGTGTAGTGGTTAAGTTCCTGACTTGGACGCAAATGATCGTGAGTTCGAATCCTCCTCCCGCATCCTGTTATACCCCCAAAAATTAAGGGTGAAAAACGGGATTAAAACCACCACTATAACTCATCGGCTCATATAACGTCATCAAGTTTTTATACAGTATGAAATTGAGTTTGAATGTCTTTATTCGATCCAGAGGATGGAAATGGGATCTCGTCAGCACCCAAACACAGGGCTTCCATAATGTAAAATACTACAAAACTAGGGACCAACTCATCTTCACTCCTATTTGTTGGAACAAGTTGAAAATATGTTTGATTATGAGTCAGCTACCTTTCGCTGAAAGCTTACTCGCTGACTGAACATTACTACCAAGGTTATGGGCCTTGGAGGGAATTTTGGGGTGATAGGATCGTGGATAAGGAAGAGCATAGAAAAACAGGCGAGTGCTCTAACCTCTCGTCTACCAGGCCCCTTAATTGTGGTTATGATCAATTCCCGTGGATTATATATATTCGTCAGATTTATCACTTTTACCGCTTTTGCTAGTTTTAAACTGTCGTTGTCGTATATATTTCATTGTGTCCTCTTCGCCGGTGTTACAATACTCATTTGTGGATTCACAATTTCTTCACATTCATCAGGAGAACCAAAGCGAAATTACTAAGTAATTTAAAATATATATTATAATATGATATTAATAGTATAGTTATTAAACTTATTAAATAAAATACTTTGGAAAAATTTGTTTTATTAATTTAGACTCGACATCAACGGAAATACAAATGGTCAGAAGGGTTTTAGGGGTCAGTTATATTTTCATTTCTTAAAAAATGGTTCTCTGTTGAATCGTAAGATGGTCTTATATTGAGTTATAATATTATTAATATATACATATTCGTAAAGTTTCAAGAAAAATGATAAATCGTTGTTGTCGGGCTGATAACAACCGTAACTTAAATGATTTTATTTGGTTCATTCACTTTCTTGTAACGAAAGTGTGCATTACTTATGAAATGAGCTCTTACTAAGATCGTTCTGTAGTTCTGGAAGAGTTAATCGTATGAGAGACACTAGACTTTATGAAAAACATCATATCAACGACTAGTACAGTAAGAGTTGTAGAAGTGTGTAATATTTATGAAATGAGTTTTTCGTGGATATGTGCAATATTTATGAAATAAGCAGGAGTTTATTTTGTTACGTTTCCATTTCTTATTTGATGTCTTTCATCATCACTCTCTGGTTACTGGTAAATGACAAGCTAGTTGTGGTGCTTAACTTAAATCAAGTTAGTCACACTTAAGATGGTTTTACTGATGACTCGCAGGGTCATGGGTTACCAGCGTCCTACATTAAAGGAAATTATGGTGATGACGAACGTTGTGTAATCAGCACTAAGTGAAACGTAAACAGTGAAAACAGTTTAAGGAATCAGTTACAGGAAATAAATTAATTTATAAAATAATTTATTTATAACAAAGGAGAAAAACTTATAAACATAAATTGCACATATTTATCTAGGTAATCTGCTTATAGAGAACATAATTCAACATAATCACTAAAAATAATTTCTCGTCTTCCTTTCTTCCTTCCATTTCTCTTCTTCGTCTTTTTCAGTCATAGAATGACTAGCGAGTTCAAAATAAAGTCAAAAATGTGTTAAAAAGAAGAAGAAGGAACGGAAGAAGATGCTGTCGGATGAAAACTTTCGCTGAATTAAGCCAAATACCTGTAGGATTGTGGTAATCAGGGTTCGGGTACGTGGTGTTATAGCCAACAGCAGACGATCATTTTGTGAGTGAGTCACACAAATTAACTTTTAATTATAACTAGCGAGACGATGAGTGAGGTTATAAAGTTTGTATAAATCCATAAAAGTCGGTTATACTTTGAGTGTTATCTAGCTGTGATTCCTTTTGCTGTTCTGTCTTCCACTATTTGTTTAAATAACTTCCGGTTAATAAGTCTGTAGTTAGGCTCTTGGTTCTAGTCTCGGCTGTTTGTTCCTGTTTGTAGGTTTTGATGTCGTATACAGTAATCTAACCGAACACGTTAAGCACGTCGTCAAACACACTTTGAAATCATTCAGAACTGAGCCAATTTGACGCATTTTTAATTTTATACTGTTTTCGTTGTTGTTATGTTTGTTTATGTTTATACTTTTGTGTTTAAATTTGAATTAGCTTGTTCCCCCAAAATGCTGTTGGGTTTTTGATACAATTTTCACCTACAGTTGTTAGAACTCGATTTATGAACGGAGTCAAACTGATTCATTGAAAAATTTTTTTGTTATGAACTTTGAATTTGTTTAAATTTTGTTGGACGTCAAATTGACTCAGTTTAATGACAGCAGCCCATTTAGTATTAGTTATTTAGTGTTAGTATTGATTGTAGAGTAGAGTTAGAGTTTTCCTGCTTCCGTATCGTCTCCATAAACCTGATTTTGGGAGGAGTTTGAAACTTGAAACCCGTGACAGGATTTAGTTGTCCAGTTTTGTGGACAAAGTCCAAGAACTAACACCGTTAACATTGTAGTTAAATAACGAAAGTGTATCTCCTCCCCCGTTCAATCAATCAACCAGAATCTCATATCATTTTTCCTCCTGGCCTACTTCCAGGGAAAATTGCCAATCCTTCACATTCCTCACATTTCGCAACCAGCCACTATCTCCTTTCAAACATGATCAGCTAGCATGAGAGAGCGAACTTGGTACTCATACTCATATACCGTGAAAATTAAAAGGAAACAAAAAAAAATGAATTATAAAAAGGGTATAAGTCGGACTGGGAGCGAGATGAAATGTGGAAGGTAATTATGAGAAGATGACAAGGACAAAAGGAACCACACAGTCATCAATTAGCATTTGAAATGTTTCCGCCAATCACATGCGTTCTTCAAGTTTCACATATCCGCATCGCGGAAGGCGGAAGAAAAAGTTTTTTTCTTTCTTGAAAATGAGTCGAGAGTGTTTTGTATTCAGTCGAGTCATTGTCTGAATGTCTGCCTCTGAGAACTTATTATGTGACCTGAAATCTCTTCCGTTAGTGTCTTCTGCTAATTTATGAATTAAGTGGTTAGCTAATGAAAAATGTTTTTGGCAGTCTTTTGAAGATGAAAGAATGAGAACAGCTTATTTATAAATAAGTAACATTAATAACTATGTTCGGTTTAATAATGGATGTGTTCACTATGTTCCTGAGAGGCGTGAGGATGGACAGCAGGAGTCTTATGCACGACAGCATTGAATCCGTTGTGTTTGTCAGCCGTGTAGTCGACGGTTCTTACCGAGCCGTCTGGTTCTACCAGGCTGTATTGTCCTTTGACTACATCACCGTCTCTGGTCTCGTGTTGGTGTTTCACGTCTCCTGTGTGGAAGTCGTTGACTCCGTATTTGAATGAGTATTTTGGGTAGGCCTGTGAAAATAAATTTTGAGATGAGTTCTTGATGAATATTTTATAAAAGTTTGAAAATTCTGTTTAACTTACGTAGTAGTCGTAGACGTGATCGTGTTCGTGTCCTAAACTCTGTCCGTGTCCGAGAGATTGCACGTGTCCTTGCTCGACGTAACCCGCAACTTGATGGGCTGCTAAACCTGAGTATTCGACCTGTTGGAGAGCGATTCCTTCTTGTTCGTAGCTTCCGAGTCCTTTCCCCGTTTCGTAGATTCCTTCAGGGAAGGCGGTGATGGTGTTTGAAAAACTAAAAATGGCGAAAGCTGCCACCTAAACAACCGAATTTATTGATTTTAAAATGCATTTCATAAATAGTGCACAGTTTTTTGGAGGACGTTATCTTGTTGTAGACTGTTTTGTTTAAATGGGAGTAACTGTTAGTCGTTCCTTTCACAAAACATTCCATTCCCTTGGGTTTTCAGTTTCACTTACTTAAATCCTTCGCCTACTTAACCGATTTTTGTTTTTGTTTTCTACGTTGTTAACTATTAATATTAGAAAGTTATTATCATTATTACTATTTATTAAGGTTATGGTGTCGCCGATTGTTTCCTATCAAATTCCTGGCAAATGTTGTTCGATATCCTTGCCAGTAAAACCTCATGAATCTGAATTTATCTGTTTTTAACTCGGTCACTCATTGTTCTCTCCTCCTCTCTCCCTCTGTCTCTTCAGTTACACAATATATAATATAAATATTTTTGTTTGGTGTTGTGGTTTCCGCCATTTTGGAGTTTCGGTTACATGTTTCTAGTATTTGTCATCGGTCTTTTTGAATTTGACGTGAAATTGGTTTTATTGAGGAGAGTGTCGATCAAGGACGCTTGGGTCATAGGTAGTGAACCACGAAATAGAGTGTTTGTCATTCCAATTCACTGGAATTCTAATTTAGACTCTTAATCCCTCTCATTTCATTCTCTTTATAAGTCAATTAGTTAACAAAGAACGAATGAAAGAGGTCGTAATAAAATAAAATGAGCCAATATGACTCGGAATGAAGTTGATAATCGTCTCGGATGAAAGATTAATTCAAAACCTGCTGAAATTATTATTCAAAACCGCTTTCAAATATTTTGCACGGAAAGTACATAGGTTTTTGCATCTGTTTTCAGTGGAGTTTGTTGAGTCAATCTGGCTCAACTATAAATTTGGTGTTAAGACTTTTTATGAGCTTTTTTTTTATAATTAATCTCTACCTTCATCTACTTATTTAAATAAACGATTAGAAAACTTACACAAAACTTTAATTTGATTGAGTCAAATTGACTCACTTTTTATAAAAATATGGGTTAAACCAAACGTACATACATTTTGAGTAAATTAAATTGAACAAAGTACTGAAAGGTGGATGGGTTGTCAGGAAAGGATGGAGGTTTATGGGTTATCAACACTGAATTTATGAACTGAGTCAGTTTGACTCCTTAGTTAGGACTCGATGTCAAGAGATGTAAGAAGCTATTCACTGAGTATAGAAAGTGTTTATGAGTTTGAATTGTGAATTGAGATGAATTTTTCATTTAAATTGATTTAAAGTTTTATTGTGAGTCAAATTGACTCGATTAGGTAAATTTTTCTTTTTTGGCTTTAGATAAATGTAACCTGTCGTCAAGGTTCAGGCTGTAAGGTGTTGGTTGTGGAGCCGGATTTATAGAATGGTATCTTAGTGCCAGAAGCAGGGTCGGGGTGGTTTTGGAATTCGATTGAAGTGAGTCCAGTTGACTCGGTGTGAAATCAACACGCGTTAGAAATTATTTCAAGTCATTTGAAAAGGAAAGCTCATGAAGAAGACAAATGGAGAATTTAGTTAAGCAAACACAGCGTCACGGATGGTGTGACGATTCTCGCAAACCAGGTTGTTGACTTTGAACACTTTCTTTTCCAAGGTTTTCACCAAAGATACAGTTCACGCGTCTCTGTCTCACAGCTCTCCGCCCGGTCCAACTTTATTTTCAGGATGATAAACACAAACGACAATGAAATCTCACCTCAAGGATTCTCCCGTGACCATTTTATCGGGCCACGGTCATGTTAGCTGGAGCAAAAGATTTTTTTATCCTTAACTGTTAGCTTAGATTTCTTAGTCTGATTCGTAGCCGTGTGAGTCAGCCAGGGGTTAAATTATCGGTCCAGTCCATTTAACGCGACAAAATTAAAGGCAAAATGGCGACATTTTTCACTTGACAATGACTCACATAACTGTTTTTTTGAAAAATGACTAACCCATTAAATTTTTATTACCTAACTCTTAGTTGAGTGAGGTTTGAGTGCAAAACTATACAGGAAGTCGTATGGTTTAGGTGACTGTTTGTCGCGGGTTTTAGTCGTAATGTTAGTATGGTTATTGGCTTGGCTATTACGCTCGAGTGTTAGTTTCAGGAAAGGAACTGTTTGCCTCACTTTCTCACACGTTTCCCAAGGTGGGTGTTAGGTTTCCTCGCCGCATTGACGGTTTTTAGTGGTCATTTCCGTCGTTCATTGGTTGATTTGGACATAACTCTACCTTCCTGCTTATCCTAATTCTTCTAATCCTCACCTACTTCCGGTCAATTCCTGGAGTTTGCACACTGGCCCGCTCCACAGTAAACCCCAAACCCTATGTCCTACCAGCAACTTATACTCCCTTCATCGGGAATTACAAAAAAAATTTCGACATCAATTCACTCTTTCAAAAGTATTGCACACTCAAATGGAGTTACAATTTCATAAGTAGTGCACACTTTCATGAAGATTTCATGTCAAGAATACTCCACGTTTTTATTAAAATAAAGAAAATTCATTTCAAAAGTTTTGCACAAATTTATTTCTGATCCATTTCATAAGTAGTATACATTTAACGAAAGGCTATCTTTCATAAATAATGCACACTTTTATCAAGAGTTGTTATCATAATCGATACCCTGTACTAATATCAATATTATTACTCAAATTCAGTATTAATACTCAGTAATAATATCATGACTTGATTTCATAAGTAATGCTCACATTTATGTGGGACTCGTTTCATAAATAATGCACACTATCATATTTTAATTTGAAAATAAATCTTTCTGCTAATATCCAAAAGTTATATATTATAATAACATTCCTTCCGATTAATTCGACTCACAACTATATTTGAGTCAAATGGACTCAGTTTGATAAACAAAGTGCACACTCAGGTGCTTTATGAGATTTTGGCGCCTGTCACTACTAATGTTTGTATTGTTGTGTTGTAGGCAGTGTCACAATTTTGGTGGTGGTGGTTGTAATCCCTTAAATTTTGGGTATAACAGGAAGCGGGAGGAGGATTCGAACTCACGACCATTTGCCTCCAGGTCAGGAACTTAACCACTACACTACTCCTCCCACGACAGCGTCACAATTTTCGGTTTAGGTACCTAGGTTTAGTCTAACAAAAGGTTTTCAGGTTCGCATCAAAAGAAGCTAATGAAAGTTTGTGTTTGTCGATGTAAAGTTAGTGAGTGAGACGAAATTAGTAATTAAGGTCAAACGTTTCCCCAAATATTCATTTTTGCATAAAAAATTCTTCAAAGAGAGAGGCGGGAAGGAGGAAGGAGTGTGTGTGGGAGGAAGGGAAGCAAAAGTATAGCGATTGCAATTATTGATGCAATCCCAAATTTAATGGGAGAATTTATTAATTGATCGAACGGTTATTAATCAAAGGTAGACCACCTTCTTGATTGACCACGGTCCCGTGAACTCAAATTTCCATTTTTGAATTTTGACCTTGGCTCCGATTCACCAAAAAATTTTTTTTGTTATATTATCAGACTTGCGAAAAAAAATTTTTTTTTTTCAATTTATCGATTAGTATAATAATTAATTAATTGCACACATCTGTAAATCTATTGTTTCGTAAAATTTCAAAATTCATTTCATCAAATTTCTTTTTCCAGCTAATCTGAAACACTCTGAATCGTTTTATCGTCAGCAAGAGTAACTGTATGACTATTAGTATGATTATTAGACTGACTAACACAACGAGTGTGGTTGTTAGTTTGTGGAAAAAGCTTTTCACTAACTCTTCTAAGTAGTGGGAGGAGTAGTGTACTGGTTAAAGCTCCTGACTTGGACGTAATGATGGCGACTTCGAATCCTCCTGTTGTACCACCAAAAAAGGACGAAAAACGGGATTGAAACCACCACCACCACCACTCTCCTAAAGGTTTTGCTTCCAATTTCAACTCCAACTGGGTGTTAGCATCCGACTCGGTCGAATAAATAAATAACTGTGCAGTATTTATGAAATGAATCAGAGTTGTATGCAATAATTATGGCTAATATTCATTAGTGTGCATTACTTTTGAAACGAACTCCTTGTTAGAATATGTATTATTATTCAGGTTGTACTGGAACTGTGCAATATTTATGAAATGAATCATTTAAAAGTGTGCAGGACTTTTGAAAGGAATTATAGAAGGTAGAATCCTTTTTCCTAATTCTGTATTTATGAAATTACCTTTTCAGTGTGCAGTAATTATGAAATATATTATTCATTAGTGTGCATTACTTTTGAAATGAACTTTTGTTAGAATGTGTATTATTTAGGTTATGAAGTGGCATTGGTACTGTGCAATATTTATGAAACGAATCATTTAAAAGTATGCAGGACTTATGAATTATAGAAGGTAGAATCCTTTTCCCTAGTTCTGTACTTATGAAACGAGCTTTTCAGTGTGCAATAATTATGAAATATATGATTCGTTAGTGTGCATTACTTTTGAAATAAACTCCTCATCGGAAGGGTATTAATTTTGATATGTAGTTGTATTGAAACTGTGCAATATTTATGAAATGAATTATAAAGAGCGAAGTCATTTTTCCTAGTTCTGTGCTTGTGAAATGAGCTTTCCTTTCGTGTGTGCATTATTTTTGAAATAAATCGTTCATGGGAACGTGAGGTAACTATAAAATATAACCTTTGCCAGAAAGTTACACCCAGGGGTTACGGTTGGAGTTGAAAAATCTGCGGAATAACTGTTAGCAAGAAAATATTTCTTTAAACTAACACTCCCACTCGAGTGTGTTAGTGACTATACTAACATCATCTAAAGCCACGGAAAATTTAAATACTCACCATCGAAAATCAAATTTGGATTAATGGCTAACAAAAATTTGATCAGGAATAATTGTTATAGGTGGTAACAATTGGTTTGATGACTCTCGGAGCGAACATAATTAATAATTAAATTGGATGAGAGAAGAAAATTGAGGAAAGGGAGCAGGGGGGGAGGCTGGGGGATAGTGGCACAAGAAATTTGAAAATGGCGAAATAATTAAATATGATAACTTACGAATAAACTCGAGTACGCCTTGGAGTATTCCATGTTTGTGTGGTTTTTTGTAGAAGAGTGAAATTTTGTTTTTGTTCTCTTTTTATCCAATGAAAGTGAAATTGTAGTGAATGAGTGAGAGAGAAGTACTAAATGTAAACACTACTACTGTTTGAACAAAACAAGAAATACAAATGTGCAGAGATGGCACGGCCATATACGCTTTATACTTCTCCTACTGATGGGACCCGAGGGAAGGGAGGCTTATACATGTTAGGCCGGTTAGGCCTCCCGGTTGCACAATTACCACCATTAGACACGATCATCGCCGTCTTCGTTCTCTCCATAACAAACGATTTCGAATCGCGCTTGAGTTTTCGCTCTGGAATTCGGTTTCTTTGCCTTTATTTCCGGTTTCTTGGGCAGTTTGCCTTCTACCTTTAAACAAATCCTCGACTCTTCCTCTTCGTGATTGTTGTTTTTGGGTTGTTTTGGGGGTTCAACCAAAAGAGGGATTACCATCTTGATTAGGTAGCTGTTTTCACTGCTACCTACACACTTTCTTCTTTGTCTCATTCTTCTAGTACTATTTCTACAACTTTTGGTACAAAAACATTAATTTGAGTCACACTGACTCATTTTTGGTTGAAATATGCATGCCATCAACATACGTAGATTTAATTAATTAAGTCATAAGCTGAGCCAATATGACTCCATTTTTCCAAGTTGGTCTGCATAGTTTTAAAGTGAGTCAAAAATTCTGAGTTTAGTTATTAGTTAGCTATTTGGGTTTGTTGTTTGGAATAATTGGTAGTTGGGTTATACACATACTTTAACCAAAAATGAGTGAACTTCAAAGTGCTAAATAGTTAAAGGATGTAGTACAACACCGACTGAACAAACCGCGTTATTTGAAGACTTTACTCATCAACATTAACGCTGTTTCAGTATTAAGCGGTAGTTCAGAGAACGACCTTGTCGCTTTGATACTCTCATAAACTCTGTTTAAGGAGTCGTTTCCAAAATCTCGCGAAATGTCTTAGCTCCCAGCTCGTTTTATTATTTATTTATTAATAAAAATTGATAATACCAATTAATAAATAAGCCATAATTTATGTGGATATTAATAAATAAAAATCTTAGCTGATAATTAATTGTCTTCTGCTTCATTTGGCTTCATTATCTGTATGTTAAGATGACTTCGTTTAGTGGTGTTTCATTTAGTACTCGAAGTTATTAAAATGTTATCACCGCGTTGAACGGGGGCTTATGACGGTATAAAAATATTAAAAGTGATCTATTATAACATAGCATAATCTCGTTTAATGCTGTTTCATTCAGTACGATAAAATGATCTCGTATAGTGCCGTTTAATTCAACCCTCAAACTTATTGAAATGTATCCACCGCGTTGAGTGAGGGCTTGCAACAAAATTTCGGTGATAATTTAACGAAACATAACATAATCCGTTGAATGCTGTTTCATTCAGTACTAAGGCAAATGATCTCGAATAATGCAGTTTCATTTAACCCTCAAACTTATTGAAATGTACCCAACGCGTTGAGCGAGAGCTTGGAACAAAATTTCGGCGGTAATTAACATAACACAGTCCCGTTTAATGCTCTCTCATTTAGCTCTAACATTTATACAAACGTATTATGTGAAGGCGTACGACAAAATGACCTCGTAAAATGTCGTTTCATTTAACCCTCAAACTTATTGAAATGTACCCACCGCGTTGAGTGAGGGCTTGCTACAAAATTTCGGCAGTAATTTAACAAAACATAACATAATCCCGTTGAATGCTGTTTCATTCAGTACTAAGGCAAGTGATCTCGAATAATGCCGTTTCATTTAACCCTGAAACTTACTGAAACGCATCCTTCTCCCGCACTAAGGGAAGACTTAGGAGTTGCAACACCAGTTAAATGCAACCATAAAATTATCTCTCGTTTAATTCTGTTTCATTTAACATTGGAACTTATCGAAGCGGATTTTCCGCGTTAAGCGAAGACATTGCGACACGGAAACCGGTTTAAAAAGAAAAATCTCACGATCGCAATTACTCGGAATTACAAAAATAAATTTTTTATTTAATTAATCCGATAAGGGATCGCGAAATCATATTTCTTTAATTTTGCGATTTTGTTTTCGAAAAAGGCTGCCAACTGTTAGAAAAGGAAAGGATTTAGTAAAGAAAACTGTTGAAATGTAAAATTTTGTAGACTTTTTGCGGTATTTGGGCCGTTGTCATTATTATTTGTAAAATGAAATGATTAAAAACCGGAAGAAATAAAATAACTGGTCAAGCCCTAAATCTCCGTCTCATTAGATCAGTAAACCATCGCATTATGTCATTCCCTACATTCTCCACCATTTTTGAAATGCATTTGTGTCCTGTCTCTAATTACCTGTGACGCAATTCCATTTTCTCTGTCTACCTCTGTCTCTCTCTCTCTCTCTCCATCTCTCTCTAATAATCTAAAGATTATGGACTGTTTAACTTTTGTCCTTTTTAATTTTTAATTGTTGTCACAGTTTAACAATAGTTGACAGAATTGGAGAGTGTCCATTATCTGTGACACATGTTGCTTGGTAATAGCTAAATGACCGACCTGAGCCTCTTATCGATTTCCCATCTTTTTGATTCGTGTTGCCTTCGTTTCGTATCGTCGGTCTCCGATTATGGGTTCAGAAGGGAAAGGTAGCTTGAATGTGAAAAAGTTCAGAGGACAGTTGTCCGTTGGTCGGAGATAGTTGTCATATGGTCACTCCTCAAAATTTTGATTTGTTTCCAGTTTTTGACAAAGTCGTTTTAATGTCGAAAATTTTGTTTCTCAAGAACAGAGCACTGGTCTTCAAATCTATTCGAAATTTGTGAACCTAATGAAATTTATTTGCTGTCGGAGTGAATGATTTCAAATTCAGTCGGTTTGTAACCATTTAATTAGGTTAAAACTACAGTTATGGCAGTGATTAGGTCAGAAATTATTTGTTTGTTCCCCGCCATTTTGTTCCAATTTATCAATTTTCGTTTCATGTTAGAGTGAAACTGTTAGCTGTAGTCTGACTAACGGAAAAAAATTTTCTCGACTCACTACAACAGCAGAAAATCCAGTTGTCACGATTATTATTTTGATTAGAGAGAAGGATGGGAAATTCATTTCACGCTAGCTGGGATTAATTTCATAAATAATGCACACTTGAGGGGAGAAGTGGTTTAATAAGAAACGCACAATTTGAGGAAGAAATTTTTTATTAACCCATGTTTAGCCTAAATTGATATTATCTGTTCGTTGAAATAACTTTAAAATATGTGTCATCTTACATTTTGGTATTAAATTAGTGTGCATTATTTATGAAATAAGTCGGTTGTTGATGAGTGTACCAATTAAAACAAAACTGAGATCGCATTCTTGTTGAGAATACCGTCGAATGGGAATCGGGGAGGTGGTGTTTGAGTAACATCAGATGTTACTCATGGAAAATCATGCTAACAGGGGGTTGGTACTAATTGTTAGTGAATAAACCATTTCGAGGAGGTGGTGGTCGACTAACATCCGATGTTACTCATGGAAAATCATGCTAACAGGGGTTGGTGATAAATCGTTAGTGAAAAAGTCAGATCGATTTTAAAGAAAATTGTTCCGAGTAACTCTTAAACACATAAGTGTAACAGTTATTGCATGTTACTAACAACCGGTTAGTTAGTCGAAATATTAATGTTCGGATCACTTGAAAACTGAGAGAATCAAAGTTTCTCACGATGATATTCTATTCCGAAAGAAACATTTCAGGAAACGTGGGGAGAAGAGAAGATGGGGGTAAGGGGGAGTCGGGTAGGGTAAGGCGGGGAGGATACTCAGAGGAGAAAGCTAATTCTGTTGGATTTTGTTATTGTACTACGTAACGGTTCGCTTGTTTTCTTGTTATTCTTCTATTATTACCATTGTTGTTGTTGTTTCTTCTTCTTCTTCTTCTCCTTCCTCTTAGGTTTTTCATGAATGACTCACAACTCTGACTCATTTCCAATGATACAAATCGACTCTCTTGCCAACTACTTCAACACCAAAGTTACCAATTACTTATAGACCGTTACAAAGTAATAACCAAATTATTTATGTAATTGTAAAAGGAAAGGTATTTTCATTAAATTGCGTTTGTTGGGTTTTGTGTGTGGTGGCCATAGGCCAACCGTTTCCCAAAATGAAAAAGGAAATAAAAAAAGGAAATTGGAGGCCCCAAATTTTTTTGGAAATGATTGCTCGAGGGAAGAATCGCGTAAAAGAAGAGGACGAATGAGAAATTGATTTCCGCGGTAATTTTTTTTTTGGTTGTTATGGTGTCAAATTGACTCCTGTTAACTGGAAATGACTTTGAGTATATGTATATAAATAAGCGATTATTGGTTAGCACTTAAATGCTCTTTTGGAAATGGTACCTTTAGTCTGTTATGGTCTTCTTCTTGTCTCGCTGTCTAACATAAACGTCCCGTACACCCTGTTGAAGATGGTCACTGTCGTACCAATAAATCCTTCCTTTGGACTTAAAGTCAATTTCTCAACCGTAAAACAAAAATCCGATTTTCAGTTTTAACACTATCCAAGGTTGCTGATTGTTACAAACCCATAAAATGAGTCAATTTGACTCACACAACTTCAACATGATAAGGGTACTAAGCAAAGTACCTAAAACGAAACTGGTTATAAGTAAAGAAATAGCTACCATCCGTGAGGACATATTTGTAGAGTGACATTTAAAAACGTTGAGTTGTTATTAAGTATGTTCTTTACCTTAGTGTGCAATATTTATGAAATGAATAGGAAGATCTTGGGAGTATCTTACTATTATAAATTTTCAAACCATCCAACTTCATTCCTTTATAGCTACTTTGACGGTGTTTATTAATTCACAACTTTATAGCCGTATTTATAGCTTTTATTATGAGTCAATTTGACTCACATAACTCCAGTTTAATAAGAGTTCTAAACAAAAGACCTAAAACGAGACTGGTTGTAAGTAAAGAAATAGTTACCATCCGTCAAGCAATATTTGTAGATAGAAATTTTAAAATGTTCCGTAGTTGTGAAGTATGTTCTTTACCATAGTGTGCAATACTTATGAAATGACTAGGAAAATCTTATAATACCTTGCTATTATGAATTTTTAAACATTCAACTCCAACTCAACTTCTTTATTTATAGCTAGTTTTGCGCTCGTTATTAATTCACATATTTATAGCCGTGTTTATAACTTACACTATGAGTCAATTTGACTCACATAACTCCAGCTTAATAAGAGTTCTAACAAAAAGACTTAAAACGAGACTGGTTGTAAGTAAATAAATAGTTACTACTCGTTAAGAAATATTTGTAGATAGAAATTGAAAAACGTTGAGTAGTTATTAAGTGTGTTCTGTTCATAGTGTGCAATATTTATGAAACGAGTAGGAAGATCGTGCAAAACCTTGCCACTACAAATTTTTAAAACATCCAACTCCATTCTTTATAGCTAGTTTGGCGATGTTTATTAATTCACATCTTTATAGCCGTATTTTTACCTTTATTATGAGTCAATTTGACTCACAATACTCCAGCTTAATAAGAGTACTAAGCAAAAGACCTAAAACGAAACTGTTTCCAGTTACAGAAATAGTTAACATACGTTAGGAAATATTTGTAGAAAGACATTTAAAAATGTTCAGTAGTGTTATCATAGTGTGCAATATTTATGAAACGAATAGGATCTTAGAATACCTTGCTATTATAAATTTTTAAACCATCCAACTCCATTCCTTTATAGCTATAATTTGGCGGTGCCTATTAATTCACATCTTTATAGCCGTATTTATTATGAGTCAATTTGACTCACAATAAATTTAACAAGATTTATTATTAACTCCGTAAATTTTTTAACGACAACTCTGTTTTTAAAATAGCAAGCATAACAACATAAAATAAAATTTTTAAACGAGTCAGATTGACTCAGGATTTGTGCGTCGTCTGAAGGAAAAGGAGTAGGAAAAAAAATTTATTATTCAATCGCGAATATTGAATCTGGCAAGCGTCGATAAGGACTTATATAAATAAAAACAAATGCACGTGTTGTGTGCATGCAGTAGCGTAACTAGTTCAGGTGACATGTCACTGTTATGTCAATTCTAAGCTTGTATAATGTGATGTTGGGGAGGTATGGGGGTCGATTTTTTGGTCGCATTATATGGAACCGTGGTTTTTGAGGGTGTGGAAAAATGAAAATCGCATAACTACAAGGTCTTAATCTTCACGATCAAATATGTTAGGGTACAGAGAAAGTGACTTATGCGTCGGTAACGGTTCCTTGATAAAATCCCATAAATTTTAATTAGATGGTGCATATGCATTACTCACTCGATTTACGCTTCGTTTCCTTCGCGACTGGCCCGCATGAAATTATTCCCAAAAATAATAATAATAATAATGATGATGATGATGATGATGATATTAAAGTAAACGAGACGTGGAGGCGGCAAATATCTGTCTGGCTGGTATGAGAGAGGAGAGATTTCTTTACAGGCATCGATCTAACAGTATAAGCATATCCGACGGAACAGTTTTCCGCCATTTTATCTGGGTAATGGCCTCTAGTGTAGTGGTTAAAGCTCCTGACTATAGAAGTTATGGTCGTAGGTTCGAATCCTCTCCTGTATCCTGTTGTAACCAAGAGTGAAAAACGGGATTTGGGCTCAAATACATAAATAACAGTCTTACAGAAACCTTGTATCAAAGGTTTGGTCTTCACTTTAACAGTTTTCTCGTAGTTAATATGCAGATTAGTCAATCTGCCACTGTTGGTTTCATAAATAATGCACACACTGGTACAAATAATTCATTTAAACCCATTTCAAAAGTAATGCACATTTTTCTTTTCAAAAGTAATTTTCATATTTTATAAATACAGTGGAACGATCACCTCACATAACGAGTGATGTGGATATGGGGAATCCCCCGAATTGTGCGATGGAACTCTTCCTGTCATTGCTACATCAGTCTGTTTAGAACTTGTTGCACTAGCATCATGGTGTTCATTAACACTTATTAACAATTTTGAATGAATGTTACACGTAACGGTTTTTTGAGTAACTTTTTTGGTAAAAAATGTTTCGCTTAACGAGTAACGAATTATAATCGTTATGCGAGGTTTCAATGTAATTTGAGAAATGAGACTTTTTCGACAACCTTTAACGGATCAGTTAATACGGAGATGAGGTAGTCAGTGTCCACAATAACTGATTCCCTTAGCGATATCAATTCCAAGATGGCGGGATTTATGTCATTATTGTGGACATCACCTTTGGCGAGAAGAAGTCCTAACTATTATAAATTAAGTCAATATTCGTTATGTCAGAATTTTCAAAATTGTTGTCGGTCATTATTCTGCCAAAATGGTTTTGACTTCGTTGAAAATTCATTTGGAAATGGGAGGAGTAGTGTAGTGGTTAAGTTCCTGACTGGGACGCAAATGGTCCCGAGTTCGAATCCTCCTCCCGCATCCTGTTATACCCCAAAAATTAAGGGTGGAAACGGGATTAAAACCACCACCAGCAAAAAATTTTGTTCTTGGAAAATCACCTTTCATAAGTACTGCACAATTTTTTATTTATTTAGAAAATGTTCCCAATTCATAAATGACGCACATTCGTGGGAAGAATCAGTGACTCGGTTTTGGTTTCGTCGACCGTTTTTTAGTGAAAATTGATTGCGATGAGTAGTTTATGGGTTGTATCCATTTCAAAAGTATTGCACACTTTATTAGTAATCTTTCGACTGGGATTCATTTCATAAATGTGTGATTCCTTAAAAGGAATCGGTTTCATAAATAATGCACACATTTACGTGATCTTGGTTTCATAAATGTTGCACGCTTTCGCTAAGCATCTATTTCATAAATATTGCACACTTGACGTTATAACTAATGCACATTTTTATATGAAGTTCATTTCATAAATATTGCACACTTTTTCAGTTTCATAAATACTGCACACATTTACGTGACTTGGTTTCATAAATGCACGCTTTCGCTCATCTATTTCATAAATATGGACGGGAAATTATAACTAATACACATTTTTATATGAAGTTCATTCATAAATATTGCACACTCTTTTAAGGAATCAGTTTCATAAATACTGCACACATTTACGTGATCTTGGTTTCATAAATGTTGCACTTTTCGCTAGCATCTATTTCATAAATATTGCACACTTGACGGGAAATTATAACTAATACACATTTTTATATGAAGTTTATTCCATAAATATTGCACACTCTTGTAAGAATCAGTTTCATAAATACTGCACACATTTACGTGATCTTGGTTTCATAAATGTTGCACGCTTTCGCTCAGCATCTATTTCATAAATATTGCACACTTGGACGGGAAATTTGTTTTACAAGTAACACACATTTTTATATGAAGTTCATTCCATAAATATTGCACAACTCTGTGAGTTCGTATTCACTAATATAAAAACAATAAAACGGAATAATTTACGACGGTGTTTCCAAATCCGAATTTAGGTCGGCCATCTTTTTTTATTTTCTTTTGCGGTTTCACAACCCCATTTTCCAGGCTTGTGACAGCTGGAAGGTTTCCGACTGACATGTTCGAGTTACGAAATAGTGGTCACGTGGTGTTTTTGTTATGAGCGACTTTTACCTTCAAAGGTGTGAATCTCTCCGTCAATCCGTTGGACTCACTCACTCAATCCACGCTCTCTTAATAATTAACATAAATTATTTATTAAATATTCAAATAAAATAGGAAATAACTTGGCAATTTAAAAAACAATTAAAATTCTTAAATTTTCCCTCCAGAATGGTATTTACCTTTTACGAGAATACTCGTAATGGAACGCTTTTACCGAAAAACGTGAATCAGCGTCCTTGGTAGTGAAAGAGAGTGATGCGTTGTAATGTTATTCGAGTCTTTTCGAAAACCGGTTTCAGTTTCTATTTTCCTCCAATTTGGTTATTTATTTATTTATTCGTATAAGAACACGAATGAGAGTCCTTTCGCCCTGGGAATGAAACAAATTTAATAACAAATTAATAATTTATTTGGTTTTGTTTTATTATGTCTTGTGAGAATCTATTTGTTTTCCGTTTTTTTGGTAAATTTTTCGGCGGGTCTTTAACCGAATTTCAGATTCTCAAAGAATTTTTATTTTATTTTATTTATTTGAGTTTCTAAATTTCATTTTTTTGTTTTGAATTTAAATTTGTTTGTCACGTTAATACGTTTTGTATGAATTGGGGTTTCCCAAATTGAGGCTTTGTTTTTGGGTTAGTTTGCCATTGTATAGGGCAGAGGTGGGGAACCTTTTTACCATTAGAGGCCACATTTAAATTAGGCACCAATAAGAGAGGCCGCATTGACCTAAGAAAGTGACTTTTGTGAAATTATACAATATTGCATTATATAGAAAAAATAAAATATAATACTACAAAATTTTAAATATAATATACATATAAAATAATATAAAAATATTTTTAGTCACTAAGTTAGTGACTTATTTGGCTTTGTCTTTTGTTTGACAGTAATGACACTTTAAGAAGAATTATTTTCCTGAATATTTTTATGACACACGTTTGCAAAGGACTCGTTTCATAAATAATGCACACCTACTCAAAATTATTCTCTTAATTTATAATTATACATGTTTTCATGAATAATTTCTTTCATGAATACTGCAGAGTCATGTGACTTTCTTTCATAAATACTGCACAGTTCATCAATAATTTACTACAAAAGTGATGCTCATTTAAGAACAAATTTTTCAAAAATATTGCACACCTTTAGAAAGTTATTTTTATGACACGTTTAAAAAGGACTCATTTCATAAATAATGCACACGTACTCTTGAATAATGTTAATAAATATTTTCAAGAGTAAATTGTTTCATAAATACTGCACAGTGATGTGACTTTCATCCTTCATAGGGCCGCACAAGAACCTCGCGGAGGCCGCAGGTTCCCCACCTATGGTATAGGGCCTTGGTACTCAAGCTTCTTTCTTCTTGGGTCAAATTTTCATTGTGACCATTGTGACTGGTCCACACGACTTGCCAAAAAGTCCGGTTTTGACGTATACAGTCAACCCTCAGAGCATCATCTGTATGTACATCTGTCACTCTGTTTCTGTATGTATTTTCTGTATATTGCCCATAAGACATGTTGAGGTAAACAATGTTAGCAGTTTCTGAGCACAGGCCCGTCAGGCACTATAGTTCAGACTTAACAATGAGCAATCGACCTTTCACAAATTTTCAATCAATCGATCTGCACTGGACCACTGAGCCACTCAGTAGAGCTTGGTGGGCTGCAGTTTGAGTACCAGGGTATGAATGTCCAAAAATTAAGGAAAAATTTGAATTTGGCGTGATTTTGCAGTAAATTGTTGGAAATCCTGAAAAATTAAAATTTGAGAGAGAAAGAGACGAATGAGACAGGAAGAGAGCTTGGAACAGTAAAAAATATTGTTCAGTCTAATATTTAAAGAAGAAAGAAAAATGACGGTGTTCGTCAAACTTTCTCGAAAGCGAGTCTGAAAGTTGTGAACAAATGTCCGCGTCACGAGTTTTTGGTGAATTGCTTTAGCGAGTCCTATGTCACTCTCTCGTGAGCCCTAATTTAACTTTTTCACACATGGACTCACGTATGAGCAAAACCATAAGCACAAAATTGACGTTGATGATGAATACAAAGTTTCTTGTAAAGGCGCTAAGTTAACAAACTCGATTGTTCAACACACAGACAGACAAACAGACAGATTTTATGTGAATGTCAATCCTGTGCTTTCATAAATAAATCCAGAACCAGTTTCAGAAATAATGCTCTCTAAAAAGAGGAACTCATTTCAAAAGTAATGCACACTAATCATTTCAGTAAATAATGCTCTTTCAAATAAGGGGAACTCATTTCAAAAGTAATGCACACTAACAAGGAGATCTCATTTCAAAAGTAATGCATGATCATTTCAAAAGTAATGAGACAACAACACACGAGCTAAATTTACAATATGCATGTTGTAATGCATTCAAAGAAATTCCTCTCGGTTTCATAAATAATGCACACTAACACTTCAATACAGCAATTGAAAAACGTCTTGTAACAGGCCTATTGAGTTGTCACTCTCTACACTTGGACCCACGACATTATTCCCACACCAAAATACCCACCCTAATGTGGGAAAGAGATGGCGAAAGTCGTTGATAATTCGGCGGTACCAACGTCACAGAAACCAAAAAATCACGAATAAATGAAATCACTTGAAAGGCGTTAATGACACCCCAATGTCACATTTCGTCATCACCCACGCACAAAATCCGTTTCACTCCAATCGGGGACCATATTTGTTTATGTTGATTCAAATTTCAACCCAAAAATGGCGGATGTTTTCAAACAGTCTCAGACTGAATGACAAAATTTACAATTTGGGAAAAAGTTTACAGATGCAAACAAGTCGGGGTCCAGTGCCAATGACAGTGTCTTAATCGTATGAGGATAGTTGGAAAAAAGGATTTTCCGGTGGGCCAAAGGGATGGGAATTTCCGGGGGTGAAGGGGTTTGAGCGGGTTACTTTTGTTTATAAATTGAATTCGGACAATTCCAAATTGAATTCCGGAAAAATCGTAACGAAAGGTAGTTTGTTTGTAAACAGTTATGGATGTCTTCAAAACAGAGGAAAACAAATTTAAAAGTTACATCTCAAACTCCTTCTTGGACCCCATTTTCACCTGATTTTGTATCGTTTTTACTTATCGTTTTACAAAAATCAGAAAAAAAGGGGAAACCCCCCCAAAAATTATTTTTAAAGCTTTCATTTAATCTTTGAACGAAACATAACAAAAACCTCCCCCGAAGAAAAAGGTTTGTGATCTCATTTAGGTTCGATAATGGTTGAGAAATACTTGAGTGAGACGGACATAAAAAAATTGCTTCAGTGCTCGAGATGTAAACGAGTCCCGACCAATCCTCCCATTTACATGTGTCGAACTGGACACCACGAATGCGCCGTTTGTTATGGAAAACATTCGGACACGGCCCTGATCGAGGAGACTGACGGATCGACGGACACCGAAAGTGAATCTGGTTAGTACTGTCCTTCCTCCTGTTTGTTCTGTTTTCACCGACATCATTAACATAATCACCCGGTTTGATGTTCTTTCATACCCTCGAATGTCTTCATAAACATCAGCCGATTAATAATTTTCGCTTGTCTACCAAACCGAGACTAATTAGTCTTTACCACCTCCTCCCTCTTCTATTAATTATTTATTTAATTTTGATGAGCTGTGTAGATAATTAGAGACAATAACACTAACCAATAACTCAGACTTTGATGATGTTGGTTTGATATTTGAACATCTCTAAACAGGAAGAAGTTTCGAGTTTGATTGATACATAGAAACGTGTTGAGGTTATGTTCATGTATATCCGAGTTAGGACTCATCTTAATAATTTATGATAATGTTAATGTAGCTGTAGATAAATTAATTTGAAAAGTAGCGATGAAGTAGATAAACTCAAAGCTATACGATTTTAAGCGGAATGAAATACCAAATAGGGACGTGTTGAGGTTATGTTCATACATTGACCTTTAGATTTGGAATTACTTCTAACAATGCTAAATTGTATTAATACTAAACTAATGACAGCAAAAGGCTTAATAATAAGAAATTAAACTAAGAATTGTCATTAAAAATTTTTATATTAATATTATTATATTATATTGTTAACTCCATGGACTTCACTCGTTAAACATCAACAACTGACAACAGCCTTTTGCTCTAGCAAGGATGACTTAGTCCTAACACATTCCAAAGTAACCACATATAAATGTTATAAAACCATATCGTATACAGTATATATTATATTTCAAAAATTGACAAAACAACAATATAGATAACTTATACTAGATCATACTTAAAGGTGTGTTCGTTTTGTTAGATGTCACACAAACACTGTGTTTTTAATAAGAGGATAATATTAATATTTATACTGAGGATTTGTAACACTTGAAACAAGGGCTGGAAAGTCTTTTAGTTCATTTTGACTTCTCAGGGGTCGAATTGTAAAAATTTTGTCTATTTTGGATCTCTCTCTTAACACACTCCTGTTGCTGTCAACAAATAGTGTGTGATATACAGTATCTCCTGAGTTACAGTTTAAACAAAAATTACTGTCTATTATAGGAAATTTGACAGTCCCAGCATCACTATCTACTCCCCCGACCATTTTATCTAGTTCAGTATAAACCGTGTTTGTATTGATAGATAGATTTAAAGCTTAGGACCCCGCAGTTGGGTATAAATTTATATACAAACGCGGTTTGTATTGAACTAGAGAAATTGGTCGGTGAAGTAGATAATGATGATGAGACTGTAGTGATCTTGTAAAGGTTGAATGAATTTTGGTTATAAAAGTTTTTCTTTGTTTTCAGCTGGTTCATCGAGGAAAGAAAATGGAATCGGTGTCCTCTTCCCGAAGTCGACAGGAAAAAGTATGTCACTCTCTACTTCCTATGTATTTACTATATAATTCATCGTCTTCTGCTGGGACAGGATGGAACTAGGTGAGATTTATAATGAACCCTCCCACTTACCTTCTGTATTGATTTCAGAGCCACACAAACACACGTGCGCCATATGTAAAGACGAAGTGACGAAAACGAGAAATCTATTCGCCGAATGCCTGTTGAGCCAGTTAGAGGTGACCAAAAATGAAAGTGGTAGAGCGGATAAAACGGGATACTTATCATCGATGAAGATCAACGTACAAGAAACCAAAGTTCAGACGAATTACGTGGATTGTTGTTATAACATATACGGGTCACCCTGTCAGAGATACGACACTCAAAACATTCCCATAACGACGTATGACCCGTCGGGCGTCTACCCCCGCTATCCTATCCCTTGCACGATGCCACAGTATAACTTCACGATGGATCCGTATGTTGTGACGGAAAACCAACCGCAGATGGAGTACACGGATCCGCATGTGTATTATCCGGAGTATGACAATATGGCGTATTATAACTGTATGAGCCGGAAGGACATGAATGAGAGAAGAAGCAAATTCAATTTCACGTCACAGAGTAGTGTCGTCTCGTTGAATGCGGAATCTTCGAAAAGGTAAACGTCCGGAAGCCGGGAAAGAATTTAGAAAATTGACTGTAATGATTTTGAAAATTAAATTAACAAATCGAAATTGGTACCAAATTGCGGAAAGTAAAGTATAATAAAAAGAAAATTTCGAATTGATGCAATGATGCGTAGGTCCGTGGCGTGACCGTTGTTAAAGAGTTTCCGCGTCTTTGTCATAGTGTTTCGTTTCTATTGCAGGCCCATAAGATGTCCGACTCACCTCTGCGGACGAAATATCGCTGTCGCCGCCTTGAGCTCTCATTTCTGTTTCGACCATCCGGACGTTCCGCCTTTGAACGTCGATTACGATGTTACCTGTCATTTGTTCATCGATCCCGAAATGATTCCTTTCAACTACGGCCGATGTGTTGCTATTTTGCTTATTCCAAACAAATGGTAACGAAGAAAATTTTTTCCTAACACTAGATTCGCCGGCGGTTGAGTCTATTTGACTCATAAAGACTAACTGTTGTTGAAAAACAGAAAAATGCAATGAAGTCATGAGTAGATGTGCATTACTTATGAAATGAGGTGTGCTTGAAAGTGTGCAATATTTTTGAAACGACTGCTTCGTGAAATAAAAGTGTGCAAGATTTTTGAAATAAGCAGAAAGGAGTAACCAGATAATCGACCCAGTTTCTATGTAGAATTGGGTTCGTTTGGTAATGAGACAGTTCTGCCACCCTGGGAGAAAATTCAGACAGTAATAGACAGACAGACGGACAGTTTTTTCACAAGACAAACTAACAGTTTATAGATAATACAGTTGACCATAAAATGAGTCATGAGTCAAATCGACTCCGTCCGTAAATCTAGAATTTAATGTTGTATTAGCCCAAAGAGATGTAGCTCATAGACTTGGTCACTCTTACTGAGAAACGAAGCTCTCACAACCGCCTTCTTAGATTTATGAAAATCGTTTTGGAAGACAATTCTCAAACCGGAAGTCGTTTTTACTTATAATATAAACAAAGATCAATATTCAAATAAATGATTTCGTGTCGAAAATTTGAGGGCTTCACGTCTCATTAATAATGGCCGCCATCGCGTTTATTTTCCACCCTCATGGTTTAGAGGAAAAAATAAATTTTCGAAGAGGATTATGCTAATTACAGGTTCCTCACTTCCGGTAATTTTTGGCCTTTTTTCTGTTTTAGTGAAGCTGTTAGTTCCGTAAGTCATCCCAGTCTCATGGGCAGCAACAAAATCAAAAACTCCCAGCCGCTTGTTGTGATGGCGTCGAAACTCGACTGCAACACTTCCACACCTCCAAGCATAGCCGGGATACATGAAGAAAGTCAGTCGGAGTCTTTGAATCATGGTGACTTCCAAGCCAAAGGGTGAGATATTTGGAGACATAATCAAAATGGGGTCTGTCACCCCTAAAGTGCTTAAATCATAAACGTCAGAATGACCTACAGAATCTGTAGGATCCGTTAAAAGTCGTGAGAATTGTTTCGGTATTCATATTATCTAGGTAATGTACAGATTAACTAAATAATTTGAGAAATTGCGTCAATTATTTATTGGAGTGTGCAATACTTTTGAAACTAGCTAGGTTATGTGGGTATTAACTTGGTAATGTAGACATTTTGAATGAGTTCTTTTCTCGAGCGTTTCAGGAAGGCCGTGGAAACCGGTCGTGTTGATTTTGACAGACGGTCTGCAGGTTACCATCAAAGAGAAAATCACTACACACTAAACAGATAATCTGAAGATTAACTGGCTTGCATCGTTATTGTACGAAATTATTTAAGGAATGCAGTCGCGATGAAATTGTGCAATATTTATGAAATAAAATCTGCAAGCAAGTGTGCAATATTTATGAAATTAACCCCCTTGAAAGAGTGCAATATTTTGAAATGAAATCTGCACGAAAGTGTGCATTATATATGAAAAGAACCCCGTGAAAATGTGCATTACTTATGAAATGAAACCTCTATAAAGTGTGCAATATTTATGAAATAAAACCGCCACGAAAATGTGCAATATTCATGAAATGCAGCTATCATGAAAGTGTGCAATATTTTTGAGATGAAACCACAAGGAAAATGTGCAATATTAATGAAATGAAATCCGCATGAAAATGTGCAATATTTATGAAATGAGTCTTCAATGAAAGTGTGCAATATTTATGAAATGAAACTTCATGAAAGTGTGCAATATTTATGAAATGAGTCTTCAATGAGTGTGCAATATTTATGAAATGAAATCTGCATGAAAGTGTGCAATATTTATGAAATGAAATCTACATGAAAGTGTGCAAACTATGATTCATGGAAATGCATGAAAGAAATGTGTGCAATATTTATGGATGAAACCATGCATGAAAATGTGCAATATTTATGAAATGAAATCTTCAATGAAAGTGTGCAATATTTATGAAATGAAATCTGCAAGAAAGTGTGCAATATTTATGAAATGAAACCGCCATGAAAGTGTGCAATATTTATGAAATGAGTCTTCAATGAGTGTGCAATATTTATGACATGAAATCTGCAGGAAAGTGTGCAATATTTATGAAACGAAACCGCCATGAAATTGCATAAATATTCCACACTCATGTCGACTGCATTTCATAAAAAGTAATTCCGCACAATAACGATGCAAGCCAGTTAATCTTCAGATTATCTATTTAGTGTGTAATGTCTCTCACTGTAATGGTAACATGTAGTCGGTCTGTAAAAATCAACACGACCGGTTTCCACGGCCTTCCTGAAACGCAGGAGAAAAAGAAATTTGGAAAGTGAATTAAGTGAGTGAGTGAGTGAGTTTGAGAGAGGCGACACGCTGTGTCCAGTCAATACAAAGAAACATGTGCGGTGTTGGTGGCGTTTCCAAATGTAATACTCACAAGAATTTATCCCGTTCATTAAGAGGTTACACAACGCGGAAGTGCGGAATGTGTATTCATACAATACGGTCAATATAATTAATCTTCCGACGAACAAAATCACTGATTTATTACGAACGAAACATTTTCGTTTTCATTATTATTCATTGTTTTGATTTTCGTCGTAATAATTTTGGTTTAATCGTTATTGTCATCGTGGTTGGAAACCGGTCGTATCTTTTATACAGTTTACTGTATGCATTTTAAATCTGACTGTTTTTGTTTTGTTCTTTCAGGAATGGAAATCTCGTTTGTTGGTCATTTGGCTGGCGGGCGTCGATACGAATTCCTCTTTGTATACGACCATTCAAGTTACCGAAAAGCAAACGAACACAAGATCGATGTTATACACGGGACCGATCTTGTCTCTAAGGTATGTGCGTCTCGTGATCACGTGATCTGTCGTATTTAATACTCGGACCGTCATCCCCCCCCCAACTCCCAAAAATTCCAATTCATTTCAAAAATAATGCACACTTTTGTGAGGGATCCATTTGAAAAGGTGTCACTTTACCAGATATAGGTTTTATAGGTAGTAGGACAGTTTCATTTCATAAATATTGCACACTTTCGTGATTATTTTTCGTTTCGTGTTTGAGAAGACTTTTATGAATGATATGTGACATAAATATTGTACGCTTACATGGTGGTTCATTTCATAAATATTGGCGGTTCATTTCATAAATATGCACACGGATTTCATTTCATAAATACTACACACATTTCATAAATATTGCACACTTCCAATGTGGTTTCATTTCATAAATACTGCACACTGGATTCATTTCATAATACTACACTTTCATGTAAACTTCATTTCATAAGTAATGCACATTTTCTTGGCGGTTTCATTTCAAAAATATTGCATTTCATTTCACAAATACTGCACACTTTCACGGCGGTTTCATTTCAAAAATATTGCACATTTTCGTGGTGGTTTCATTTCAAAAATATTGCACACTTTCATGACAGCTTCATTTCATAAATACTGCACACTTTCATTCGAGTTTTACGTCATAAATATTGCACATTTTCTTGGCTGTTTCATTTCAAAAATGTGTCACACTTTCTTGTGCATTTCATTTCATAAATATTGCACACTTCCACTGCGGCTGCATTTTATGAATATTCCACATTTTCATGCGGGTTTCTTGCCATAAATATTGCACACTTTCGTGCAGATTTCATTTCATAAATAATGCACAGTATAATGAAAAATACATCTTCATCACTGGCGACTAGTTTGGAAGATTCATTTCATAAATAATGCACATTTATTTATTTATTCAACCCAGTCGGAAGCTGACACTTATCGAAGATACTATATAACAGACACTGACATCAGTATTGTATCGATAGTCAGTATGTCCTGTAGTTGAAATTGTAGGAGAATCAGACTAACAGTCCCACTCGGCGCTCAATAGTCACACTAACATTAATAAAGCCCCCGGGGGGATTTGAGTAGTTACCTAATAATTTGACTCACTAACAATAGATTTGTGTTGATTTTTTAGAGCTAGTCAAAACACTAGTAAAGTATTTGAACAAGGAGATTGTTTGGTTATACACTCTGGGATTTTGGAAAACATAATCGGAGATAAAGGCGGTTTTGATCTTCACATTGTGGTCCACTAGACCGGATTTTTCTTTTTGTCTTTCTTCCTTTCATTTTCTTTTTGAATATGCTTCCGAAGGGCCAAAAAACACGAGGGACAGAAATCACCCGGTTCAAATTCAAGTTAAACAAATTATATTTTGTTTTATGTCGATTATTATTATTTTTTTTCTATCTTATTTATTTTTATATAAATTTGAAAAATTTAATTTAAAACAAAAACCCCTGAAAATTTTTGATTAGATTATTTGCAGAACATACAAGCGTTGTAAAAAATATAAATATTTTTTTGGAATCCCATATTTTTATTTTTATATATAGTATAAGTCCTTGGTACTCAAACTGCGGCCTACAGAGCTCTGTTGTGTGGACTGTGATTAAGTGAAAATTTGTGAAAGGTCGTTTGCTCATTGTTAAGTCAGAACTATAGTGCCTGACCAGTACGAAAATGTTCGAGACTGTGCTCAGAAACTGCTATGACCCATGTTTAGGTTAATGATTCCCATGATTATGAAGAACCACTGGGGATTGTATATATATACAATCACCCGATTTATCACTTTTACATTGGTTTATTGTTGTTTTTTTGTAAATACTCATTGGTTTAGTATGAGTTTCTTCTTAATAATAACACTATAATATAATTTATATTATTGATCGGTTTCCATTATATACTTGCTAATTGTTAACCCAAGTTACTCATTCAGTTTATAATAATAATGACCCATGTTTAGGTTAACGATTCCATGATTATGAAGAACCACCGGGAATTGTATATGTAATCGCCTGATTTATCACTTTTACCGCGTTATATTTATCACATTTACGTTGTTGTTTTTTATAAATACTCATTGGTGTAAGTCTATTGATTGTACGAATTCTAAGAAACATGTATACAAGGGGATAGTTTAACATCCGGATCAGCCTATACTAGATCCTTGGTCCGCGGGCCAAATGCGGCCCACCAAGCTCACTGTGGTCCAATGGAAACCGATTGAGTGAAAGGTCGATTGCTCGTTGTCAAGTCAGAACTATAGTGCCTGACTAGTGCGAAAATTTTCGGGCCTACGCTAACGTTTTTTTGCCTCAACATATCTCTTTGAGACAATATACAGAAAATAGACTGACAGATGTACATACAGATGCCCTGAGGATAGACTGTATGCCTCAAAAGCCGGTTACAATGAAAATTTGGCCCGGGAAGGAAGAAGCTTGAGTACCAAGGATATAAATTATAGTTTAGGTCCTAAACTTTAGAATATAAAAGTAGTTTAGGTTATAGACTATCGCGGGTAGTACTACTATTAGTTATGTTAGTTCTTGGGCTATTACTCTACGTTATTTTGAGTACAATCCAACCGGAAACTGTCACCTCTACGAAATGTTTCTGCTTTGTAAAATTTGACACCGAGTAATGCGCAAAGAACTAACTTAACTAATTAAAAACTGCTGTCAAAAATCTCAAATCTCACTCGAAACTTAAATTGCTTAGTGCCTCTTGGACTGTATGCTTTCGCTCAACTTATCATATATTAGGTGGACAGAAAATAATTTCGGTTTTGTGCGTCTCGCCTAATATATACTTTACGGTAAAAGTGATTAATTAGGGAGTATAGAATAGTACAGGCGATTGTTCAAATGTGACAAATTACCGAGTATTTATCACATTTACCGACTAATTCATAAAACATCTAACTCATTATCTGTCAAAAAATTTTATAAAAATTCCCGGTACAATTGGATATTTTATAAACTAGCCGGTAAATGTGATAAATATTTAGTAATTGGTCACACAACCCAAGCTTAGTTGGTGATCGCGAATAATCGGATTTGTTCTAACCAGCGAAGTTTGTTGAAATCTGACATTCTGTACAAGGTAATTGTCCCAAAAGTTCCCGGAATAATTTTTATCCCTTGACAATGCTGCCGGAATGGTGTAACGGTAGAAATGATAAATGGGACATGTATGTAAGTGATTCCCGGCGTTTTTCATAATCACCAGCTAAGCTTGTTAAATGTGACAATTCCTGAATATTTATCACATTTACCGGCTAGTTTTGAAAATATTCAATTCGTAATCTGAGCAAACGATTGTATAAAATAGCCGGTAAATGTGATAAATACTCAGGAAATTGTCACATTTAACAAGCTTAGTTGGTGATTGTGAGTAATCGCTGTGAATTATAATTTGTATTTTCCTGATTTATCACTTTTACCGTAACATATATACGATATTATTTCTCGGTCTGTATAATATTGAATGATTTGAGTGAGTTCTTGACTCTAAATGTTCAAAATTAAAATTTTCGAAAGTCTGGTGGTCCTAACTTGGCATTTGGAAATCGTTCACTGAAATAACATAATCCGTCTTTATACTTAGCTTATGACCCATTCAGTCTTTTAGATTTGATTGAGAAAGTTGAAATTTGAAACGTAGAGTTAGACTTAAGACAGCAGCAGGAACTTAGAATCCGTTTGTTAGATTGTCTAAGATGGTGATGACGGATCTTCCAGTTGAAAGTTTCGTCATCACTGTTCCAGGTTCCAAAATTATTTTTATCCAGGAACGACACCTCAGTCCGCCATAATTAACGCGATTTGGATCTGTGAGTTGGTAATACAGCGATACCGGGTTGTAAACTTCTTCACTCTGAGAATCTTTTCCGGATAGATTATCTGATTCGCCTAATGTGACGACTTCAATTTCATTTCCGAGATAATTTGGCAACTGTTGATTGACCGTGTAGCGATAGTCGTGTGCCGCCATCTTCCTTCTTTCGAAATAGTTTCGAGAAAATCCATCGCCGTCCGGATAATTCTGAGCTGGTTCTCCGTCTTTTTCTATCTTCGCCCTAAAAATACCAGTGGATTCAAAGGTTTTCAGGTACTAAACCTGAAGTTCTTGGTAGATAGATAAACCTTTTGTAGTTAGTTTGTCTAGTTAGCTATGAGATAGTAACTTAGCCTTAGGAGTTGGCAGATGGAAGTAGAAATACACGTCGTGTGGGTATCAAAGGAGCTTGGAGTATCAAGTAACACCCACAGGTATACCAACTTTTTAGAAAGTAACTTGTTACCTGTAGCCATTTTCGTCTGACACATAGGTCACGACGAAGGGTTTCCCATCGGCGTCGACATAACCATAGGTTCCAGTGATGGTTCCATTGGGATGACGTTCTTCTTGCTTGAATTGAATGTTTCCCGTGACAGGGTCTTCAATATCGTAACCGAAAGCGTAGGTACCTGGACCCTAAAAATTTACGACCAAAGTTAGTTGTTAGAACCCCCCACTGAGAGAATTTGAGTAGATAAACGAATCCGTCGTACTTTGTGATCTCGCTGATGGTAGGAACCCCAAGTTGCGAGTGATAGTTTGTTAGTCGCTCGTATGGGATTTCCAGACGCCGTAGAAATCATCAGAACACAAATTAGTACCTGGAAAAACCAAAAACTAATTTAGTCGATCATCTTAGAAGTCCAAGAAACGGCACAAGACAAACTCTGGAATTTGCTAGCGAGAGCCACCTTCCTTCGGAAACAGGAAGAAGATGGAGGAGGAGGAGGGAAAGAAGATGGCGGATTCATGACCAGTGATAATTTGAAAGAAAAATTCCAGGTTCAAAGGTCTGCATACCGAAAAGGGTCAGTCACATTGAAAATTTCTTGGACTAGACGTGAGTGTACCTGAAATCAGGTTTCTATCTAATTTAGCGGTGGTTGCATTTCGGGCCTTGACAATGAAAGTTACACTCTTATTCTGTAATAGTTAGATGAGTTATATAAAACTAAACTCGCCAGGCGAGTTAGGATGTTATCGTAACTTTACCAAAAATGGCGGTTTTGACTTTTGTTTCGGTTTCGAGCCTCAGGTTTCATCGACCTGATTCTGACATGTGTCTCTTGTTTGCAAGAATACACCTGTTGCCTACTTGGACGTCATTGGAGAGGTTGTCATCTCAAGTGCGTGTTATGAAAATTATTGAGTTGAATCGTATATAAGTTCCGATGTTTTTGTCTAATATGAATTTATTATATTAGCCATCCTCTCTTGATGTCAAATTTGAGTTCTCATTGCTCTGGGTCTAATGAACCTGATTTTCTGTCGTAGGGGTAACTCATTTCATAAGTAATGCACACATTTGTAAGGAGGACACAATTTTTTGTTAATTTTGATGAGCAGATATATATTGGTTCTGTCGTCTGTTTTGTAAAATAATTTTTTGGCGGTGTTAACGATGTTATACTTTCACGGCACTTGTTCAACTCAAAACTATATACAATCCACTGTATAGTGTATATATTAGGAGTCAGCAACCTTTTTTGGCTGCTGGTCAAAATTAAGCAAAATGCAAGTATTAAAGAGACGTTTGGGTCTGAGATATTAAAACAGCGACAGGACAATGTCGGTCAGTCAGGCGGAGGTTGGGCTTTAACTGATATTTATATATGATATACTGTATTGAAATTTGGTATGTTCCAACTTTGCGACATAAATTTGTGGGGTAATGGGATTGTGGGATATTTTCGGAACTAAAGTGGGTCACTTGAAATTACCAAATGGGTCACTCGGTGACCCACGGGTCATCGGTTGCCGATCCCTGGTGTATACAGTTTAAATTTATTTGTCAGCTTTTCTAGTCCGAAACCCTGAAGAACGTTTCTCTAATTTCTTGCAGACAACATATAATTTTAAGATTGTGCGGAACTGAACTATGACTCGACCTAACCAATAGATAATTAAAAATTTATAGTCATACATTGCTTATACTCGAGTTTATAAAGTTATATATCTATATTTACAAAAGTTGAAAACAACAGCAACCATATGTACAACAGAATCATTTTTACAGGCGTTTTCGTTTTGTGTGATGTCCCATAAACACTATTCACTCAACAATGAGTTAATATTAATATTTATACTTATACTTAAGGTTCAAAACTCACTTAAAATAAGTACTGAAAAGTTTTTCCTTTTGTTCCGACTTCTCAGGGACAAATTATACAAATGTGGGTTTATTAAGTTGGCAAACCTTTTTAAAGGGTTTACATGTAAGCTTATATAACGTTACCATCCTCAACCACTTCCTCAGATTCAGTGCTTCCTAAGAAATTATACTGACAGATATACTATTCCCTTCCTTCCTCTCCTCCCGAAGTTATGTCTGTTGGGTTTCATGCTGTTTTCATCTTTTAGCGCAGTTCTCTTGGTATTGATAATATTATTTGATATCAAAATAAATCATTATTTCATTATTAGTCTATAGTATATATTATATATTACTTCATTAATTATTTAGATATCATATTTTTATATTATTCAAATTTTCGCGGTTGTTTTGTATAATAACGAAAACACTTTGAGAACACTGTAAAATAAAACTCGGGAATCGCTCTGACTTTTTTTACGCGGTTTTTAAAAATCTTGGCTACTTTCTCTTGACACTCAAAACAAAGTATCCGCCTACCTTGAGACTCATCCTTGCTCCTCATCCGACATCATCCAACTGCGAGAAACACAAGAACACTGATTCTAATCAAAACGAAACTTCTCTCTCTCAAGTAGCCAGGAAATGCGTCGAAAAGTGAATCTTCTAGTTAGCCATAAAAGTAAGAATTCACACCTACAGGATCTACAAAAAAAAAATTAGGGGTGTACAAAGTTTTTAATTTAATTAGATTTCTCGCGAATACGCCTGATTCCAACGTCCACCATCACCTGAACCATGCAAAACACTGACAAAAGTCCACAAAGACATCGTCTGAGGGTTTAGTCAAAGCGATTTTACCGAAAGAACCTTAGAAGTTGTCACTAGACAAAGGGCGTCACTCATAAATTTTTATCTATTTCTCCGCACCCACCAGCCGTCCACCCATCATCGACCAGAACACAAGCTCAGCTTTATTGTTTCTACCACAACCAGCTACATTATTCATCTGAGAATACTTAATGACTGTCAGAGACTAGTTCCCAAAACCAGAAATGGACACCAATGTTTTTATATCAGTGCCTTAGTGCAGCTTTATAATTTAAACGTTTTTAGCACCTCGTGTGTGACCAATTATAGATAAAAATGTTGCATGAAAACCCTGTTTT
Organism: Columbicola columbae; assembly: GCA_016920875.1. Lineage (NCBI taxonomy): Eukaryota > Metazoa > Arthropoda > Insecta > Psocodea > Philopteridae > Columbicola > Columbicola columbae. Next base: position 10,804,971 of record JADMLL010000007.1, read on the forward strand.
AGACTTTTGGGAATCAGAGTCAAAGACCCTTGACAGAACTAGAGGTCTAGTTTACTTAGACGGACGAGATCTAGTTAGGTTCGTCTCCCATTTCAACCTTGAACGCTTGAGTGCTGCTATTCAACTAACTGGGCCCGAATGTCAGGCATTTTGTACCCTCAAACCCCATCTAGATAAACACAAGACAGAAGTTTAAAATAGAGACCCTGACGAAGCATTTTCACTGATTATTTGAGAAAGAAAATGGAGGTGCATCAGATAAATATTTATCTAGACTTTCAAACGAAATAATTTTCTTTAACTTGAATGACCCCGAAGGAAAAGGGAAAAGTTTTTTGTTATTCCAACGGTAGATAAAGGTAGATAATTAAAACAAAATCACAAATGAGAACACTTGTGTACGGGAATGAACCAATCAGGAGAAGGTTGAGGAGAAGAAAACTAAAGAAACGAGTCGACGATGAAAGGCCGAAGGACAGATTAAAAGTAATCGGACCTTGGCCTTACTCAGCTTTTCTTTTATCTATCTATCTATCTATCTGTAAGGGTGAAGTTTTGAAAGTAGTGCTTAACTCATTACGTCATTCCATACATGCTTCACACACACACACTTTCTATTCCAATAAACTGAGAATTGGTGTTACTCCCTAATTACTCTCGATGGAATTTTATCTACTGAACGTGTTACACTCTGTATATTTATACTGTAATTAGCTGGATTGTTAGTGTTTGTAGCTTTCAACTAGAGAAGCCTGGTATGGGTTTGTGGGTTTATGTCTTTGATGTTGTTCTTCTTCGATGCTTTGGAAAGAGATTATTTATCTATTCGCCAGATTTATCACTCTTACCGTGTTATATTTATCACGTTTATCAGATTTACTGTCTAGTATATAAAATCTCCAATAGTAATCTGAGAAAACTTCAATTAAACTCCCTATTACAAGTTGAGCATTTCATTAGCTAGCCGGTAAATGTGATAAATATTTAATAAATTTGGGATTATGAATAATCGACCGGAACTATTGTACATTCACCATATTTATCACTCTTACCGTATTTTATTTATCACATTTACTGTCTAGTTTATTAACTATCAAACTTGTGATAACTAAATTCCTCACTACAAGTTGGACATTTCATAAGCTAGCCAGTAATAAATGTGATAGATATAATATCGTAAGAGTGATAAATCTGACGAACATATATTATATATAATATCCGGTGATTACTTACAATCACCAACTAAACTTAGTAAAGTGACAAGTTACTGAATATTTATTACATTTACTGTCTATTTTATAGAATATTTAACTCATAATCCGAGGAAACTTTTATTAAATTTCCTATTGAAAGTTGTACGTTTTATAAACTAGCCGGTAATAGTGATAAACACTAAGGAATTGGTTACATTTATTAGACTTTACTGGCTAGTTATAAAATCTCTAATTCGGGATCTGAGAAAACTTTTACCAATTTTCTCCAGATTTTGTAAACTACCCAGTGAAATCTGATAAATGTTACAAATTACTTAGTGTTTATCACTTTTACCGGCTAGTTTATAAAATGTCCAATTTGTTTTGGAAAATTTAATAAAAGTTTTCTCAGATTACGAATCAGAGGTTTCATAATCATCCAGTAAATGTGATAAATACAATAGGGTAAGAGTGATAAATATGGTGAGTATACTATAACTAAGTCCCGGTGGTTATTCATAAGTACCAAATCACGGAATATTTATCACATTTACCGGCTAGTTGATGAAATGTCCAACTTGTAATAGGGAGTTTAATAAAAGTTTTCTCAGATTAAGAGTTTAATATCTTACAAAACTAGACAGTAAATGTATAAATATGAATAATATAATAGAGTATGAGTGATAAATCTAACGAATATATATAATTCCCGTCCAGTATCTATAACAGTGATTCCGAAAGTGGTCTGTATCGACCCTCAGGGGTCTATGACAATCTACACGGGGTTTACGTCAGCGGCAAAAAATTTAGGAGTCCATGAAATGAAAATGGGGCCCCACAACAGTGGATCTCAACGGTAAACTGATAGCACCTATTTACGTACATTATACTATCTTATAATATAAAGACTAATACATTATTTATAAAAGTACCTATATCAGGTTAGTGGGGGTCTATCCAAAATTGAAAAACATGGCAGGGGGTCTATGACACAAAAAAGTTTGGGAACCTCTGATCTATAATAACCAACGAAAATTACTAAATATTTATCACTTTTACCGTAGTATTTATTAGGAGTAACACACAGACACGACATTATTTTCCGGTTCATCTAATATTTCTCATACTCTCCAAAATATAAATGATTTTCTTTCCCTTACAGGAAACTCAAATCTTATTTATAAAAATTTATTTATTTCATTGATCTGATCTGGTTTTGAGAAGGAAAATTAAAATTATAATGTTGCTCCTCTTAATTTAAATTTATACAAACTCATTTATAATTTATGACCAATCACGTGATGTAATAAACATCTTTTCATGTCGCGTATACGATTTAATTACTACCATCACACTCTTGATCGCCTCGGGCCCAAATTTTTTGTCCCTTCTGTCTATCATTTATTTTATTAACTTTCCTGCGTTTAAATTATTCATGAACTTCAAATTCGTAAACCCAAATCCAAATACCCTCTTAAACCTGACATTGAAATCAAATTTGGGCCAAATCTTTGATCTCGAAACCTTGAACCCAAAAAAAAATTTTTCGGAGATGGTGGAATAAAGAAACCAAAAACCCCGCAAAATTTATCTATAAAATCATCCCCCATCGACCGATTTATCTTCTTCCTAATACCTAGATAATAACAATAAATAGATAGATAACTGTTAGGTAGTTAGAGGCCGTGAAATGTCGACCGCGAAGATGCTAATTTCACCCGGATAAGTTTGTCTACGTCCGACCCTGACCTTAGTCCTTAATAAAGATTGTGTAACATGTCGTATTTAAGCAACCAAAACGTTAGTCAGCGTTGATGAATAACACATAAGTAACACTTATCGTTACATAGAATTTTTATGTCTTCCATAATTTTATTTATTAGATAAATAAATAAATAAATTTTGTTTATTATGACCTTGTTGACTTAAACAGCCACCTGTGTCCCCTAAACGGTGGAATGGTTACTGGATGCTCATACATACAATCCCCGGCGATTATTCATAATCACCGACTAAGCTTAGTAAGTGAGGACATTACTGGCTAGTTTGTAAAATATGTAACTTATAATCCGAGAAAAATTTTATTTAACTTCCCATTACCAGTTGGATATTTTATAAATTAACCGGTAAATGTGATAAATGTGTAGCGATCTGTGAGCATTGACTGGGCTTAGTTGGTGGTTATGAATAACCGCCGGGAATTAAATATTGAAAATTCGCCAGGTTTATCGCTCTTACCGTACAATATTTATCACATTTACCGGGTAGTTCATGAAATATTGAACTCACATGCTGAGGAAAGTTTTATTCAATCCCCTGTTATAAGTTGGATATTTTATAAACTATCCGGTAAATGTGATAAATATTTGGTAATTGGTCACCTAACCCAAGCTTAGTTGGTGATCATGAGTAATTGGATTTGTTAATACCGGCAAAGTTTGTTGAAATCTGACATCCTGTACAAGGTTATTGTCCCAAAAGTTCCCGGAATAATTTTTATCCCTTGACAATGCTGCCGGAATGGTGTAACGGTAGAAATAATAAATCGGACATGTAGTTATGTGATTTCCGGCGATTATTCATAATCACCAGGTAAACTTGGTAAATGTGACAATCTTAAATTTCACATTACATGTTGGGCATTTTATAAGCTAGCCGGTAAATGTAATAAATACGATAAATATAGTACTGTAAGAGTGACAAATCTGGTGAATATATAATTCTCGGTGGTTATTCATAATCACCAACTAAGCCCAGTAAATGTGACACATTTATCACATTTACCGGATAATCTATAAAATTTTTAACTTGCAATGGGGAGTTTAATAAAATTTTTCCGATTACAAGTTGGACATTTTACAAACTAGCCGGTAGATGTGATAAATAGTCAGTAATTTGTACACATTTATTAGGCTTAGTTGGCGATTATAAATAATCCCCGGAAATTGTATATATTCACTCGATTTATCACTTTTACCACGGTATATGATATTTTTTATATTTACTATCTAGATAATGAACTTTCCGATTCGTATTCTGAGTAAACATTTATCAAATTTTCCATTACAAGTTGGAAATTGTATAGATTAGCCGGTAAATGTGATAAATATCCAGTAATTCGTTACAGTTGTCAAGTTTAGTTGACCAACTGCTTCCAAATGATGTCATGACTGACGTTAGTAGGTTTAGAGAGTTAGACATTAGAACAAAGTACTAACCCATAGAGTTAGCTAGTTTAATGGTTGAGGTGTGAGAATGAATATAAATAGATAAATAAATAAATAGATAGATAATAATAATAAGGAAGGCTCGTGGTGAATGGTTGAAGCGCCTGGTCAGCGAACTAATAGTTGACAGCTCAAACCCCCTACTACATAACCAAGGGTGGAAATTGGATTCAAATCCAATTAGTATAACTAATATAAGAATTAGTATAAGTTAGTGTAGTTAATAAATAAATAACAAAGGAATTATTGAAGTAGACGTTTAATACAGTCAAAAGCTAAAATCAGAGAAACTCTTCACCTCAAAACAATTTCTCTATAATAGAGTAACACTAACTTTATTGCTTTATCTAGTCGACTTAAGACATGATAATATTTTTATATTCATTCATAACGCGCACAATTAACGATATACTAAACTTAAGGTCAATACAGATAGTTTATAGTGAACCAGAGATTTTGATTTCCATTTTACGTTAACCTAATCTTGTCACAAAACAAAATTTAAAAAAAAAAGTTTCAATGTCTGGTTTCGATAATGGAGGGAGTTTCTGTGTTGCTACTTTCCTCAGATAACCGTTTTTAAATAAATTATCTAGTGTATCGATCACCTTTTTACGATAAGAAAGAGAAACGCCGGGCCACAATAACGGACAAGTAATATTTGGCAACCCGAAATTCGCGAACGCTACCGACTAACATTTCCTAATTTAAATTAAATAAATAAATAAATAAATTTCCATAACTTACGTAATAAAAATTATCCATAGCTAAAGGTGTAAGAGTTGGATAAAAACTAATCCAACAACATTGATGCTGGAGATAGGTTAGTGATGATGGGGGCATACCCTCATCATCTTCGCGATGAGAGAGGAAAAGCGACCGAAGTCCGATCGGTTCCGTGTGTTCCAGTCCAAACAACCTAATTTCTAGTATGAGTTCCTTCTTTATATTAACTTTATAATATAATTTATATTATTGATCGGTTTCCATTATGTAATTGCTAATTGTTAACCCAAGTTACTCATTCAGTTTGATAATGACCCATGTTTAGGTTAATGATTCTCATGATTATGAAGAAGAACCACCGGGGATTGTATATGTAATCGCCTGATTTATCACTTTTACCGCGTTATATTTATCACATTTACGTTGTGTTTTTATAATACTCATTATGTTAAGTCTATTGATCGTACGAATTCTAAAGAAACATATAATGGGATAGTTTAACATCCGGATCCTAGATCCTTGGTCCGCAGGCCAATAAAGCCCACCAAGCTCACTGTGGTCCAATGGAAACCGATTGAGTGAAAGGTCGATTGCTCATTGTTAAGTCAGAACTATAGTGCCTGACCAGTACGAAAATGTTCTGGCCTGTGCTCAGAAACTGCTAAACTTCTTTGTCTCAGCATATCTTTACAAGACAATATACAGGAAATAGGTACAGAAACAGACTGACAGATTTACATACAGATGCCCTGAGGATAGACTGTATGCGTCAAAAGCCGGATACAATGAAAATTTGGCCCGAGAAGGAAGAAGCTTGAGTACCAAGGATATAAATTATAGTTTAGGTCCTAAACTTTAGAATAGAAAAGTAGTTTAGGTTATAGACTATCGCGGCTAGTACTACTATTAGTTATGTTAGTTCTTGGGCTATTACTCGACGTTATTTTGAGTACAATCCGACCGGAAACTGTTACCTCTACGAAATGGAAATTTGGCTCTGGAAGGAAAAGATTGAATACCAAGCAACTAGATTATGTGTACATTGACGTGCCATTTTTATTTCATAAATAATGCACAGTCGTACAAACAATTCATTTCGAAAGTATTGTCCACTTTAATTGTCTAGATAAATTTACATTATCTAGCTATTTGTATACAATCCCTTCCACAAGTTCGCAGAAGTCCTTATCGGAAAGACGTACTACTGGCTTAGCAAGTTGTTACTATAATATCGAAACTGTTAAGCAACTTTTGCTGAAATTCGGTTATGTCGTCACTTGAATAATATATCACCGTCCCTTCTATTCCGCCTGAGTTTAAATTTTAAATTTAAATAAATAAAAGAAACGGGATAAGATGGAACATGATAAGTCAAATGTCGAAATAGTGAATTGAGCTACGGGGTGTTTCAATATATCAGTATCGTTCACATCAGACGGGTTTTGTACATAATATACGACCACCGCTTGAATGACTTCCATGTTGACATAGCCGCTTGTTTGATTTGTCCAGATATCGAGGCTAAAGGGTGTTGGAACTGAACTAACAGAATCGGTGTCCGTAAAAATGTTTTTGTCGGGTGTTGAGTTTATTTACTGTATATGTGCCAGTGGCCACACACCGCCTAACTGTACACTCCGAGGACATGTTTTGATTGATCAGGGGAAGGTGAATGTTGTCGTGTTTTTAACATTTTACGGCCGTGTTTTCGGTTTATTTGTTAGAAACAATCAGAAGTTTGTGTAGATAATCATTGACTGGGGATTATCTACTTCGGTAAAGAACCAACACCATCAAGTTGTTTGAGTAGTGTCAGCCCTTTCCGGTTGTATGTCTACTTTTAGCCTTCACAACAAGAAACTGTGACAGTCTTTACTGGATTCATCCACGTATCGGTTTATACTGAGTATATAGTCCGCTAGTCAGGCGTCTCCTTTATTATTATCTATCTACCTATTTATTTATTTATCTATTTAAATTCATCCTCAACCATTTTTATTTATTTTATTAATCTATTGGAGCTTATAAGGTTTCCAGATGACCCGTCCGCGAAGACAAAACTTTCTGGAAGTCCTTGGCTCTGCGTCGTAGTGACTCGTCGATGTTTCCTATTGTCTCATTCCTGGGGTGAGTGTACGGCTTGCAGGAAAAGGAGAAGTAGAATTCACGTTATTCTGTTCTTCTTTTCCTTGGTTGTCCTTGTTGAGCTCTTTCATCGTCCTCCTTGGTTTCCAAGACTTTGCGGCAGAATTTTTGGAAGCTCTGCCATTTTTCCTTGGAATCTACAATGTCCTGTATGAGTTGGTCCATGCTTAGGTCCGGGAGTTTTTCCTGGAGTTCTATTCTTTCTAGGATCCATGTTGGGGAGATCTCCTGAGTGTGTGATCTGCGGTGTCCTCTTCTTCTTTGCAGTAATCGCAGATCGGCGTGTCTCTTCGACGAATCCTGTGCAAGAATGCGTTGAAGCAGCCATGCCCAGTCAACATTTGGGTCATGTGGAAGGTGAGCTCTCCGTGCTTCCTTTCCACCCATTCTCTAAGATGTGGAGTAATGGCGGCGACTATTGGTTTTTGGATGGCATCGGATGATTCGAGCCTTTCTCCATTTTCTGTATGTTATGTCTTTTGTGATGTTCTTTATTTTATTCTTCTTTTGTGTTTGTTTCTTGGCGTCCTCTCTTGCTCTTGTAAGGATGGTGAGGGGAGGAGTTCCAGCTAGAACCATTGCTGCCGCTGCCGATGTAGTTCTGTAAGCCCTGCAGACTCTTTGGGCTATTCTTCTTTGGAGAGATGTTATCTTTTGCTCCACTTTTTTGTTGGTCTCTGCTGTTTCTATCCAAATGGAGGCTCCGTATGCTGCAATGCTCATGACAACGTTTGAGTAGATAAAATTCACTTTAAACTTCCCGACCGTCAAAAAGTAACTGTAGCGGGCCATGTATTAATATTATCTATATTGATAAACCCTCGGTGGGCCGGATTAAATACTTTCCCGGCCAGCGGACCGTACTTTGCCCATCTAGACAAAGTGGTAATTAGCCTAAGTTTCGCTAAAACAACAGCAACGTGAACTTTATCTCTGAACGATAGCTTAGATAAAATTGGGGAAAACGTTTAATGAAGCTCTAATTCACTGAGCAAACTTTAATTACGAGTTGGATATTTTATAAACTAGCCGGTAAATGTGATAAATATTCAATAATTTGTCACAGTCTCCAAGCTGAGTCGGTGATTATGAATAATCGCCAGGAATTAAGCACAAAGACGACACTATTTTTTGGTCCACGTGATCAAACTTGTATAATCTTCTCTGAGACGAAACAAAAGGTTGACTGATGGACAAGAACCCAAGCAGAAGACAAAACGTACGGAATTGATGCTCAATCACTTCAGCTACAAACTGGTTGGACTCGATTTGCAAATTTTTTCCTTCACTCATGTAAATGATCATACTCACGAAAATTAATGAAGAAGGAGAAGGAGGAGGAAGAAAAGTTTTGACTTCTTTAATGTAAAACATGAGAGGTTTAGGCCAATTTAAAAAGGGGAAAAATGGTATTCCGGTGGTCGGGTACCACGTGGGCCGTTTTCAAATGGTCAAGGAAAATTTTCAATTCAAATTAAAATCTCGTGGTCATTAGCACGAAAGAAGTCACATGTGCGTGCTTTGGTGCTTTTTTATATTTCGCCTCGAGTCCGTTTCCCAAATTTCATTTATCAAGTCCGTAATCCCTGTTTGACCATTTAAATCTCATCTTTTCCTCATTTTTTTAAATTTATTTACATGCTGAAGGTGGTCACTTCAAGTTTTTTTTTGCGGGTGTCATAATGGACGAAAATAGCTTAGAGATAGTACTGGAGTTTCGAATATCCGCTATAAAAGAAGGTACACGCTTGGCATACGGGTTTACTTCTCCGCTTGTTCAGCGGGCGTTTTTTAGCGGAAAAGTTTGGGGGTTCAGTAAATTTGCTGTAAATCAAAAGCAACTTCGTTCTTATCAACGAAAATTCTTTTAATTTACACTTAAATATATATTAAAATTACCTTAACGACATTTTTTACGAAATCATGAAAATAGACGGGACTACGAACACCCGCTATCCGCCATAAATATACTAAAAACGTATTTTTACGTGACCCGCTCTGTTGCGACAGGCTTTTTAAGGAAAAACGTAAAAATACGTAGCCCGCAGTTTAAGTGTTAAGGACTTCTTAATTCTAGTGTTTAGAATCAGTTATGTCAGCCCGGATGGTTATTTTATAAATTCGCATAATTTCAAAAGACCAAAGATCTGAAAGCTACTAAAAAGCGGAAGTAACAGTCGAAAGGTGTCTAACACGTGGGAGACCCTAAACAGCGAAGAGTGGACTGAAGGAATTTAGAAAATGGATAAGGTGAGGTGTTCTGTAATAATAGTACAAAAGTCTGGACTTATAGACAATAGACATTATATTCTCACGTAGATAATTGAAAACAGTTACACATACTTTTGAAAATTGCATACATATATTGTACTTGAATTGACTTACACATATACTTAACTTATAGGTAAGACAATTACAATAATCTCTACGACATTCAAAGGAGCTTCAAGCTGATCCCTGTGCTTGAGAGTCAAAACCCGCGTACCAGAATTCAAAATGGCGTTTAAGGCAGATGTTCAAAAACATTTTGTCTATCATATACTCCATAATAAATTCAATGTTGGCACTGTTATTACGTTGATCAATACACCGCATTGTTGGAGAGAATCTTCTCTCACGTCTCCTGGACGTTTCGAAACACTTTAAACCTATCAGCATATCCAGTGTTTGATTCTTTGATCTCTACCGACCATAACACAATAACATTAATTGTGATAGATCGAAATTTATACTATCACATACGAAAATATCAAAACAAAATGATCTAACCTAATCTGGTTAAGCTTTGTTTGGGTCTTAAAACCGAAATCCTGATTGATAACCATAATCAATATCAAATGATACTGATCTGTATGGTCAGTACCACCAACTTGATTTCATTTCTGGCAATTTGTCAAATTTTTTATATAAAAACAAAATGAAACCAAAAAACCGATTACATGGCTCATGTCAAGCCCAAGCCGCGATTTCATTTTCACTTCATTAAATTATCTAAACCAGCATGGAATTGTTATTAAAAATATTATTTAAGTTATGTATCGAGGAGCATTGAACAAGTATCCGCCTCCATCATTGTCGTCGTCCACGTGATGATGAGAAACCTGAGTTTGGAAACCGTTTTCATCTGACACATACCTGACCAATCTTACATAACCGTTAGGTTCTCGAACGCTGAAATTGAAATAATCGATTCTTTTGAGAATCCAAATTATTTTGGCCAAAAAAATTGTGTGGCAGCCAAGAATCGCATTCCATTGTTCTCCATTCCACTGATTATTATCTACAGTTTGATGATACCCACCTATAGTAACCTTTGACGGAATCTCCAATTCTCACTTCTGATTTTTCTTGGTAGTTCTCTTCCTTTGGGTCGTGGATTTTATAGCGAAACTCGTAGACAGGTGACTGATGGACTGGTAATGTCGCTTTGTAGAATGTCTGCGTTTTGCTCTTTTTGAAGTCTACACTCGGTCGAAATTCACGAATGACGTAGGGTGGTTTCATTATCTGAAGTTCTCTGGGTAGATAATTCTGTCGAAGTATGTTGTTTGTATAAAATCATCGGGAAAGTTGTAAATAGGACGTGAACATCCTTTTCCCACGTCGTCTAATAGTTAAAAAGGAATTTCCAAGGTCGTGGATTTGTCGTTATCAAAACAAATAGTTTAGTTAGGGGTAAATCACTTTGGTTGGTTGGTAACCTTAAAACATGACGAAAATAGAATGGATGCCCTGGAGGATGGTGTATGTAGTTCCGTCTTCTCTAAATCATTTAATGTTCTCATAACTAAGACAAGAATCCTCCAGTTTCTAATACACACAACACAAAATTATGTGTCTTACTTCTCACAGTCATTATCCCGCCGTTTGTCTGAATAGTAAGACACCACCTAGAGTAGTTTAGAGAAACCAGAAATAGAAGAAGGATAGAGAAGGAAGGTCTAAAGAACTTTAAGACAACTAACATTAGTTCGAAATTCAAGAAAAGGAAAACAGGAGCGAGGTGGTGGACAACAGAGAGGAATGAAGAACATAGTAAGAGGGTGTAAGAGTAATTGGCTTAAAAGATGGTGGAAAATGGCTGTTGGATAGTTCAAGAAACCTTAGACCGAAGCACAGAAGACAGGAGGCGACACAGGACAAAGGAAGAAGAGTTGATGAATTTAGACATGGCCGAGGGTAACACAGAGTTGAGTGGTTTCTTCCAAACTGTTAGTAACACATTCAAACGGGGGGCCTGGTGTGCTGATGCTCGACTATAGAAGTTATGATGGTGAGTTCAAATCCTCCTTCTGTATCCTGTTATACCCAAGAGGATTAAAACTAAAACTAAAACTAAACTAAACTATTAACCCATCCACACACCCTTCTGTATTAAAGTTTGGATGATCTTCCCTGACCTGGTCATCTTCTTATTAGGGTTACAAAATCGAAATAAATCCTGACTGCCTCACTACAACCCATTTGTAATAACAATCAAAAACCAAATTTTAATCCGTCACGCCCTCCAACTAGAATCTCTGTAGAGAAATTTGTAAAATTATCTGGAAAAGCTTCAACACCCAAAAACTCTATCCCCACATCCACCTCCAAATGGGAAATAAAGAGGCGAATGGAAATCAAACTGACCACGCAAAACCAATCGACCAGCCCACAGACTTAAAAGTTGGTGTGACTGACCGAGAGAGACAGAGAAAAGAATATTCACTAGACAATATCTTGTATAGAGAAAGAAAAGAGGAACAAAAAGGAAATCGTTTGAGCCAGTCCACGCGTGTCTTGTACATTCTAATGATTCTTCTCTCTTAACAAGCCAACAAACGGTGTCCAATACCAAATCCAATAATTGGCGTGGGTCTTATAGTCTAATAAAAACTATAAATCATCACCTGTAAGATTTTTGGCGAGCTAATGGGAATCCACTCGATTGAATGACTTAATTCTCCGCGGAGGATAACAAACACGATGACAACTTTGAAGGAAATCATTTCTCACTTGAAACAGACAACAACAAAAAACCTTTTTATATATCATTCCATCCGTCAGATAAATAAATAAGGTAACGCCTTAACAGATAACTATCTATTTGGCCAGTGAACATAGGAATTTTCGTGCTCTCATTACCTCAATTGATTAACCGGGAAACCGATTTCCTGACTGCTAAGGCCCGACAGTTTTCTCTAATTCTAAAAATGGTCAGCAAACCGTGTAAAAAAAGAACTCGGGGGAAATAGAATAAAAAGAGAGAGGTGGGAATGTATCGTTTAGAGAATTAGGTCTCCGTCGGAACGTTACATAATATCAAAAGATTACACGAGATTAATCAGGGAAACAAATCTGTCCACAGCCTCCGTTCATATTTGAAGGCCGTAGAAATTGTTATGTTCATTCAGGTTCTTTCGTAATCGCTAACACTCGGAATAAGAAAAGCGCAATTAATTAATTAATAACATTTACTCGTGTTAATCTCGATCACAATCTCCTTGCTAAGAGGAACCACGTGAAAGGTTAACAAAACGAAATAGTTAACCGATTGGGAGTAAAATAAATAAATAATATCAACACCTACCTTATTAAAATAAATAAATAAATATAGATAGAATAAAAAGATCCCCGAAGTAGAAAACAACGGTTCATGGTCAATGTCATTGAGTTATATAGAATCTGTTCAAGGTAGGAGTCCGTTTAAAAAGGTGGCGAACACAAGAGTCATCCTGACTAATTCGGAGAAGGAGAGAGAGTGATATTACCTTTCATCCGCCATCTTTTGTCACTATCATTGTTATCAAATGAAGTTTTGCTTTTCATTTTCATGAAAGCACTTGAATGCAACTCATGATTCCAAAAGGCGGGAGGACACGGAACGAGAGTGAACGGAAAGTCTGCCAAATAGTAACCGGAAGCCTTGGCTCCTTGAGAACCGAAGAATAAGAGTGTCGTGAGTCCTTCTTGACCGATATCTAAATTCCTGGCTTTGAAGGATTAGAGTATGTGTTCATGTTCAGTGAGGGTTTGTTGAGGGAATTTTTGGGAGTTTGCCCCCCACTCTGTAATCTGAAAATCATTGGGAATTCAGTTTAGGTTCAATCAGCCACAGATTTTTAACAGAAACTGGTTTTGAGATGGGTTTTAAGATTTTCGCGGTTGTTATTATTGATGTTTGTGTATAACTTTTGGCTGTTGCGTTTGGGAAAGGCAAGAAAATTCTGTTGTCGTGTCAAAAATTGGACGAGGTCTTAACCAAAGTAGCATACTAACATTGAAACCTGGTTCTATTTACTTAATTCAACAAAATACAAATTTGACCTTATTGTAACTTATACCATCCTAAAACTCAACACAAAAATCGAAAAATTGTTACGAAAATGAAGAAAAATTTTCAAAATGGCTGCCATCCTCTCGGACCAAAGCTCTCTCAACAACAAACTCCTTTACTCCATTTTAATTCTTAGTGAACAGCGTTCTGGGAAAATTTAAAAGAGCAAACTCCTACCTACATGTCAAACTCATTTCAATATTAATGCACATTTTGTCAGGTCTTCTTTTATGCGTTTAAATTTAATCATTTCGAAAATTAGAAAACGTCAGAAACCCTTCAGTATGATGTCTTATATATATTATAATTTAAAAATTGACACGAAAGCAAAATGGAGTGTATAACTAAAAAACCAAATCATATAAAAAGGCGTGTTCACTTTTTTAGATGTCACACAAACACTATTCATTTAACAATAGGATAATATTAATATCAGTACTTATACTAAATATTTATAACAATTGAAACGAAGACTAAAAAGTTCATCCACCCAATATGGCTCTTCAGGATCAAGTTGTAAATATTTTGGTCTGTTTTGTATCTCTCTCTTAGCATACTCCAGTTCCTGTCGTCAAATAGCGTATAATATACAGCAGAGATTGCCAAACTTTTTGTGTCATCGACCCCCTGCCATGTTTTTCGGTTTTGGGTAGTCGCCCTCTTACCTGATTTTTGTAAATTTCTCACTGTAGTCAAGTAAATTTTGCTTCATAGATACTTTTATAAATAAAGTATATGTCTTTATATTATAAGATAGTATGTAAATAGGTGCTATCTGTGTATGTTGAGATCCCTCATTTTCATTTCGTGGACCCCTAAATTTGTTTTAGTCTGACGTAGACCCCTTGTAGGTTGTCATAGACCCTGGGGGTCGATATAGACCACTTTGGGAATCACTGTCAGTATCTCCCGAGTTACAGTTTTAATCACTGTCTACTATAGAAGATTTAATTCAAAATTCTGCATAGTTACAATATCCAGAAAAAAATCTGAGATAAGGGTGGTTTATCCAGAACTTTATGGTTTCCTGTCATTTCTCTGATTGGAGAGTGACTGGATAAGTCAAAAACCTGAATTCACATCCTTTTAACACGATTTCCCTACTCCCATCATTCGCGTAAAACGAGACCAGGCTATATATACAAACCTCACCAACAACTAAACAGTTGGAGTGTGAATCCAAATTCCCTCTCAAATAATTCTCCGTTGAGGCAGTCCAAACAAGGGCATTGAACCAGAAGTTAGATATTCGCTTCCTTCATCTCTCCACTTCCTGTCTAAAACTCCCGACCGAAGTTTTTTGGCACAATCAATTACCAGAGCACAAAACGGAACGTGAAAAACTTTTTTCCCTCCTCCAACAATCATCCTGATAGAGATTAACACAAACCTCATCCCATAAAATATTTGTGGCTCTTCTTTTACACGAGTGACCTTTGACTCCAATCGATACCCCATACTGTTAGACAGGTATTAAACTGTCCGTTAATCTAGGATTGGAAGAATTCTCTCCTCCTGTCAGATTATGAAATCGAAAGAGAATAAAGGCGGGTGTTTCCGTGGTTAAGGCCCATTTTTAGAGGTCGTTGATTCAAGTTGGATTCTGTTGCGGCTCAAAATCCTTCGGTGATTTGTCTTTAAAAGGCCTCGCGATACACGACATCTTGAAAAACTGTTTTTCACAGAGACCTTTGTCGAGTAATTATAAATTTATGAATTTGCTTTTTCCTTTGATAATAGATATTATTAAAAAGAAAAAGAAAGTGGAAGACAATCAATTTCGAAATGTCTTCAAGGAAAAAGCCTCTTCGGGGTTAATAATTGAGTCTTATTTTTTATGGCTTAACGAAAATCGGACACCTCTCACAAATATTTGTAAAATTTATTTTGCTCAAGTCTACTCACTGAGACAGCTAAAAAAAAATTTGTCTTTGGAACAACGCTGACTGAGGCTAGCTATTCTCTACATCTTATCGCGATGACTGTCTTGTTCCGAATTTCCGCACTTCTCGTAGAATTTCATACAGTATCACTCTAATTAAAATTTAATAATTTTTTTAATGTATCATCCACCTAAAATAAATTAATTTAACGAATCGAGCCGCTCTGATTTTCGGGGTTAGTTAACTTTTAAGATGATTTTAATAGACTTGATGGATCTCCACAAATTAAATTTCTTTGTGGATGCATCATCAAGAAACTTTTATTGCTGTTTTGGTTAAGTGTGTGTTCCAAAAGGAGCAACTTATGGAAAACCTAAGAGTCATGGTGTTAATCAATTGAAACCTACCAGAGCTCGTCGGCTGGGTTACAGAGCCAAGCAAGGGTACGTTATCTTCCGCGTTAGAGTGCGAAGAGGAGGTAGAAAACGACCTGTTCCAAAAGGAGCAACTTATATGGTTAAGTGTGTACTACCGCTGTGATCTGTGATCTGTGCGGAAGATTGTTTTGTTTCTTCAATTATTTAGACAATCTGCTCATCACCTAGGTACTTGGGAATTTGGTAGTGATAACAATATACCCATACGGCCTAGAAACTTGGCCGTAAAGCGAAAAGCCGTATAACGAATCAAGTATACTAATACAAATTCATACAAATGTAGATAAAATAATAACAGACTCCAAAAACCAATAATAAAAATGAAGCAACTTCATGTGTATGTATACATACGTAATTTTTATTAATGACTTTGATCAGAAGACGATGAAGAAATGGTAACTTGCAGATCACTGTCCTCATCATTTTTTGCTGGTAAGGATGGCCTGGCTTTAAAAAATTGTCCAGCATTGTTGGTCTTACTTCGTTCGACATCAGGATGTTCATTCCTTGTTCGAAATAGGAAAAAGCTTTCGACAAAATTTTTGAAGTTAGCTGTTTGCATACAACAGGCTCTGTCTCTTCATCAAATGGCGGTTCCGCTTGCACCTGAATGAGTTTCTCATATGAAAGAGGTTTCATCAGCTTTAAGTAGATCAAGCATGACGTTCGTTTAAACCTTCCAAGCCGAGATTATGTTCTGGATCCAAAATTTCGGGAAGGAAATTAACTTCTGTACCAGTACTTTGACACATTTTGGCCGTTATTAGGCCGTAAATCGAAAACGTGCCATAATTGAAGAAGGCCGTTATAGCGAAATGCCGTATAGCGAGGTATGAGTGTAATAAATAATAATTGAACAGCCAAGTTAAACTTAAGCTATAACCTCCTCAATCTCAAATATTAGCATTTACAATACAATTTAAAAATTATGAAAATTGTGGAAAATCACGGAAAATTGATTCAGTATATCAGTTAATCTGAAGATTAGTTTGTTGATATATATTATTATAGTGGTTTAGTGGTTTTAATCCCATTTTTACCGTTTTTGGGATGCAGGAGGAGGATTTGAACTCATGACTCTAACATCCAAGTCAGGAACTTTAACCACTACACTAGACCTCCCACAATTATATTATTATATTTATTAGAAGTTGAAGCAACTAACACTGATACATATACCAACAAAGTCAGAGTTACAGGCGATGTCGTTGTCTTAGTGTCGCTCGTTTTTTAGATGTCACACGAGCACTAATACTTAACATTTATACTTATACTTAAGATTCATAGTTATTTTATGTACAGACTTTCGGGATTTATGGCCATAAGTATATCATCTCCCCTTAACACAAATATTTTAAATTCTCATTAATTAATTAAAGTTTGTGATTAGAACTAGCTTAAAAAGTTATACATGAAAGTATAAACTGTTACAAAAAATCTGTACAAAGTTAATATACTAAATTTGTATAACAAAGTTATACTGATGAAACTCAAAAAATGGAAGGTGTACTTCCAACAGAATCTACTTCAATTTTCGAAACTAATCTTATTTCCCTGTGCACAATTAATGAGAGAAAGCAAATTCTAGAGAATCATAGAGTAAGAAAATGACAAACCAGGCTCAGATGATGTAAAACTATTTCGAGGATAAATCAAAACAGATATTCTTGCAGTTTCATCGGGGAAAGTCAAGTCCAATATTTTTATGACCAATTTCACCACTTCCTTGTGTCATTCAGTGTTGTAAACATTGAAAAGGCAAATACATGACGATTAAGGTGTTAATTAGCCTGAGGGTGATATGTCCAACATACACACACGCACGGAGTCAATTCGCTTTTAGAGGTACTGTAAACCTTGAAAGAATCAATATCGTAATAATTATGATTGATCATTTCAGGTCATTTGGTCTAAACTTAATTCTAAAAACGACTCAACATTCTAATTCGAAAAGATTATTTCACTTAAATCACACCCGGGGACTAATCCATCCGGTTTAATGCTCTACCTTGATTCCTTTCTTTGCGGCCGTGTATTTCACGAGAAGAAAATGAAAATGCCGAAGACACTGTGTCCAATCAGTGTTAATTAGTCCTTTCTAAAGTCAAGGTCGAGTTAATTACAGAAAGTGAAGTAATCGTCTCAGGCTTTGTTGCACCTGCTTTGCAATCTTAAATCACCATTTAAATGTTTTTGTTTCCCTTTTTCACTTTTAGTCTTTTTGATAACAATTAGACTCACTTTTGATGTTCTTCTTTGGTTTTTCTTTTCAAGTAGTCGGTGAGGAGAGAGGAGTTGAGATAATTTTCTGACGGGATTGCAGCCATCTTTTTAACTGGACCAGGGGAGTTGTGAAGTCGTTTTTGTAATGGCTACCAAATTTTGATATTTTATCTGGTTGGTTTGGTGAGAGAGGATTTTGTCTATCTACCGTCTGACTGTGGTTCCAAACGTGGCTGGCTGGTGCCACGACAAACTATTTTTAACTATACTTCCTACACACCAACAACCTAAATACTGCTAAAGGAGGTTTTCCTTAATGGATGCAGCCGATCTCTATTTAGCTCACACACCCTTATGAAATTAGTCAAGGTCATAACTCACATCCTTGAGAATGTGGATACTAAACAAAAATTTTAAGACATGTTTTCATACTAATGTCTGGTTGTGTTCGATTCCAAACACAAAAATTGATGGCGTATGCAAGCGCCCGCTTGGGGTAGTTTTTGTCTTTTGCTCGGTGTCAATTGTGATGAGTTGTCGTTATGGTTATTGTTAGAAGCTTGTATATTATAGTTATATAGTTCAACCATCATTGAATATAGTTATTTACACTATTTAGCTTATCTGCAATGTTTTATGGATAGTTTTGGGGTCATGTTATTGTTAAAACCAAAAGGATATCAAACCGTGAACAGCTAATTCAGCTTATTTGGAGTTGTGAAAGCAAATAAAGAAAATCAAAAATTTACAAAACAAGACAAAAAACTATTTTATTCGCTTAACGGCTAACAAAAAAAATTGTTGCGGAGGTTTTTCTTTTCTTTACATTGTTTTTAATATTAATTTACTAAATCCATTCGTGGTCATTTTTAATGGAATCCAACCAAAGGTGAAACGTAGGCTTGTTTCACAGCTGGAACGACAATCTTTTGAGCTACTGGAGCTGGGTGAACAGCATGACCGGATCTGTAATTAAAAACGGGAAAAATTTCAATTTTGAGTGGGTCACTGTACAAAACACTTCGTCGAGTTGGAGAGAATTGGCTTTACTTACTTAGAAACAACAGCGTTGAATCCATTATGATGGTCAGTGGTGTAGTCAACGGTTCTGATGGTACCGTCTGGTTCGACAAGGCTGTATTGTCCTTTTACGACATCTCCTTCTCTGGTTTCGTGTTGGGATTTGATGTCTCCGGTGTGGGCATCATGAACTCCGTATTGGAAGGAATAGTGTGGTGGGGCCTGGGATTTTTAGAAAAGGAGACAACCAAAATTTAGTAGAGCAATACAACTCCTTCCTAATTTATACTTTCTGTATAAGTTATACTTTAGCTTACACAAAAAGTTAAAATCAAAATTCTGACTCAAAAACTGAAACATTTGCTTAATTAAGTCTAAAACCCAAAAACATGATTGTCATTGTATCAGAATCCTGTTGTGACCCAATTTTGATTTGAATTGGGTCACTAAAATTTAGAACCTCAGTCTGATCCCTTGATTTTGATGCAAAACCAAAATTTCAAATATCTTTGGCCTACTTTAACAAACAAACAAATTTCCGTTTTGCCCATCAGCTTTAAAAGCATTAGTACCAACTCTAACACACCAAAATTTTAAGTCTAAATCCTGTTTTTTGAATTTAATCTTACCCACCCCCTCAAAAAATGTAAAAATTTGATTTTAATACTCACATATGGTTCTTCTTTTACCAAAACTGGAGCAGCAACTGGAACATGGGCAACATGGGCTGTTGGGTAGTGAGCAAATTCAATAGCTCCAGCCAAGGAGATCACAGCCAAAACACAAGAGGCGACCTAAGAAATTACAATTTAAGCAAAACACTTATTTCAAATTCGAAATTCAACTCAAAAACTTTTATAAAAACGACTCAAATTCGTAAAACCAAAATTAAAAAAAGAAAAAAAAACTTTTCGGTATCCAAACTGAACAAGTCCAACTCACCAAAAATTGGTTCATTTTTGATTTTGTTTTTTTGAATTTTAATGAAAGACAATGAATTGAATGATTACTACTGGTTAATGATTTGTGAGAAGCACCAAATATTTATACATACCCTACCACCGAAATATTAAAAAGAACAATATTTTAATAATAATTAAAAAGACATATCGGTTACAGTAACGTTCTTAGAAGTGGAGGTAACGGCTAATCGCATTGAAGCTGAAGAAATCCTACGTCAACTCCACGCGATGACCCGTTTTCAGTCTGACACTCCTTTGATTGTTTCCTTTCCAATATTTCTTCAAATTTTTGGGGTTTACCCTCCCCCTCTCCTCCATATTCATTTGTACTGTTTCCTGACTTTTCAAAATTCAGTTTGCCAACTTAGTTCAATCTATCAGTTAGACTGCCACTGATTTTTAACAAAAACTGGTTTTGAGATGGGTTTTAAGACTTTCGCGGTTGTTATTATTGATGTTAGTGTATAACTTTTGGCTGTTGCGTTTGGGAAAGGCGAGAGAAAATTCTGTTGTCGTGTCGAAAATTGGACGAGGTCTTAACCAAAGTTGTATACTAACATTGAAACCTGGTTCTATTTACTTACTTAACAGGAATTTGAACTTATTGTAACGTATACCATCCTAAAACTCAACACAAAAATCGAAAAATTGTTACGAAAATGAAGAAAAATTTTCAAAATGGCTGCCACCCTCTCGAACCAAAGCTCTCTCAACAACAAACTCCTTTACTCCATTTTAATTTTAGTGAACAGCGTTCTGGGAAAGGTAAAAGAGCAAACTCCTACCTACATGTCAAACTCATTTCAATATTAATGCACATTTCTGTCAGGTCTTCTTTTATGCGTTTAAATTTAATCATTTCGAAAATTAGAAAACGTTAGAAATCCTTCAGTATGATGTCTTATATATATTATATTTCAAAAATTGACAAAAGCTAAAAGTTATATACTAACATTAAAAACTGTTACTTCTCAACTCAACACAAAAATCTATGTTAACTCGTTACGAAAATGAAGGAAAAAATTTTCAAAATGGCTGCCATCCTCTCGAACCAAAGTTCTCTCACAACAAACTCCTTTACTCTAATTTAGTTCTTAGCGAACTTCCGCCTATCTCTAAATACTAAACGACAATTAGTTTGCAGGAGCATCATGTAAACAAGAATTCTGTTATAATTTTTATAGATTTTTAGTCTTTACCATATATACACATTTTGGTATACTAATATAACGGTTCGTAGGGAACAGGCCAGTGTATAAGATGAAGGAGTCGGAGATGTATAGGTTAAAGAAGAGATTAGAATACACAATAAAGGAGGGATAGAGCCAACAAATTGATCCAATAACTCACGAAACTTCAAATTTTCTGGGTGATGATGGTCAAAGCCAGTGTCATAATAAAATGACAACAAAAACGTTTTGAAGGAAAACAAATTTCCTGACTCTTTCGCTTGACTCAAATTTTCATTTTTTTAATTGGTTCCAGCCAACTAAAGATTCACCGGTCCATCCGTGTCTGTTTAGAACTATATATACCCTGGTGAATAACACGGTTTGTTCATTTCTTGACTCCTCAAGAGGTGTTCTCTAGATTGTTTATGGTAGAGAAATTGTCAAACACTTGGAGGGCGCCTCCTATCCATCGTCTATTTGTAGAAATGGGTGGATTTTATAAACACCAACCGTGAATTGAACTAAATTTCAAATAAATGCCAAATAACGCGTATAGTTCGTTTGATTCATGGTATGTCTAACAAAGAACTCATCATTGCTGATGAGTGTTTGACGTGGTAGAAGACTCAGTGTTTAATTTTATTTGAAACTTAAACCTGTTCAAGCAAAATTTCTGTCCATCTATCTGAATTGGGTTTATTCATTTCTTATATACTCTCTCAAAGAGTTTATACTATTAAATGTATAATATTTCAGCTGAAAGTTTCCTGTTTCTGCTTTAACCTCACTGTGCAGCCCTTGGTTTTGATTCTTTGAGGAAGTGACACAGATATTCGAATAGAAGATTTAAAGTGGTACCAAAACTAACCAGGCTAGCTTTTTAGGTTACGCTCCTGTTTCATTATCATCATCTCCTTTTATTCCTCTCTGGAGCATAGGGCTTCTAACGTACCCTGTTCTTGGTGATGACTTTGGTTCTGGTTCTGGTTCTTGGTAAGTTGGTCAACTGGATTTCCCTCCCAACTTTTGCTCTAAAGATCTTCATGTGCCTTAGGTCTTCCAGCTTCCTACAGATTTTGGATCTTTTCTTAGTGTAGGTCGAACACTTTTAGTATTCTTCTAAGACATCTATTTAGGGCGACTGTTACTTTCCATGTCTTCCAGGACCAGCAGGTTCGTCCTGAACAGACGGTTCGAGATTTCCAAATTAGCGACAACGCTCCTGATTAAGAAGGATAATCCCTTCCATCACCTTCTTGACTTTCTGATGTACTATAATCAAACAATCATGTACCACAACAGAAATCAAATCTTGTCACCCAGAGTGAGATCTGTGTCACTTCTCTCACGATTCCATCAAGGCTCTTGCTTGCCTTTGACAGAAATCTATCACCTTTGATCAGAAAACCTTTCTCGAGGTCATTTTGAAATTTTTATTATAAATCAACTTTCAAGTAGGCCTCGAGTTATTGGCAGCAGAAGTGCGCGGCACACGTCTCGGTGCAAACTTTTTTTTCTTTCATTCATCGAGGCCTAGTTTGGTCATGAAATATCGGGGAGAGAAAATTGCAATTAACTTTATTGGTGTCACGATCAAAAGTGTTTGGAACAGGTGGACGAATTAATTTACTTTTGTCCCTGGCTGACCACTCGCTTTTACTCTTTCCTTAGTGCTCGGTCATCAAAGCGGGAAAGGTTGAACTGAATTGTTTGGTTCTGGTTAAGAATTTCTTTTTTCCTCTTTGTATGGATCCAAAACAATCACTCTTTTCAAGTTAAATATATTATTATAGTTAGATCATAGTCGAGCTGAATAATTACTCAAATATCCTTCTCTCTCTCATTCTCTTAAGAGATTCAGACAATAGACAGCATTAGAAGCACTTCACAACATTGACATTATCAATATTTTTCTAAAATCTGTATTCTTGGCAGTCAAGGTCTTCCTACCAAAAGTCCTTGATCGCTATTCATCTTTTTAGAGGTCCCTGTTCTTCAACGACCAACTTACTTTCATCTGAGCATGTAAAAGAGGAAAAGGAGCCGTGATCTAGATAATCCACATTCTGTAATTAACGATATTCAAACAGTAAACTTTTCTGTCTCTTGCAAAGGTCTTTCTTGTTGTGTACCTACTTATTCGAAACCTTCTAGACTAATTTTGAAAGAGCGAAATAACTTCCTTTACCATAAAAAATTTTCCCCGTTCTTGCCTTCGGTCAGAAGAAATGACATAATATACCAAAACAATGTCGGCCTGGCCTTGTCCGTTCCCAATATCAAATACAGGTTGCAATCAAACCACAAAATATGTGTCGGGTGTCTTTGACAAAATCCGACCAAACTCTTTCCTAAGCGATTGCTTATCATTTCTCTGGCTCTCTGGATCAGATTTTAAATGTCTTTTCCCTTTAAGATAATTTTACCTTTCTCTCCACCAATTGGACCAAGGGTGGGCAATCTTTTTAATCAACGCTCCAATTTAAATTTTAAAAATTTTTGGCGGGCCCGAATAGGAACTTGTTTTTAGGTCTTTCAAGTCTTTTGTATGTCTTAGTACGTCGTCCCCCATTCTTCCTGGCCTTTTTTGACCTCCCATCACGTCTTGAGATGAGATTGTCACGCTGTTGTAGACTTTGATCCCCGATTTTCCGATCCTTTCAGATATTTTCACAAAGTGATTGTTCATTTCCAGATATTAGTTTGAGGTGGGCTATCATTTTAATCAACGGGCCAATTTAAATTTGAAAATTTTTTGGCGGGCCGCAGAAATTTGCAACACATGAACTACACGACTAGTTTAGCTTCTTCTGTAGACTGTCCATTCTACTTAGTAAAATCTACTTTAAACTTCTCGACCACCAAAACGTAATTGTAGCGGGCTATGTATTAGCACTATCCATCGATAAACCCTCGGCGGGCCGGATTATATAGTTTTCCGGGCCGTATTTTGCTCATCACTGGATTGGAGTGACAGAAATAATAAAATCTATTGTACCTAAGCATTTAACAATTTTTTGGGTCTATTGATGACCGTGTAAAAGACTATCACTGTAACCGAATACCAGTACTAGACAGCTGTTCAAATCTTTGGTTCTAACACTCAGGCTAAGTGTTTACATACAGTAGAGAACGATCGCGAAATTTTTCAACATTAGACAGGAATTGAGTCTTAGGTTTCCAAAAATCGACCCACGCAATCAAGTCTCCTCTTCTAAGAAAATTCATGTCCTAGCCCAGATAGCTCAGTTTTCTGAGGGAAATTTTTTGTGAGCCCAAACACGGGGGTAGTTGGACCTTAAAACCGAAGCTTCGTTACTGGCTGATTTGAGATTTAAATAGCAGAGCCAAGTGTTACTCAAAATTGAGGATGGTTACTGCGGTTTGGGTAGTAATATGATTTTAAAGCTGGAGTGTTTCACTCAACCCAGGCTGTCCCAGGAGGATGACACTCTATTGTCTTGGGTGAGTTGTGCATATACGTCCATCATTCTCCAGCTGGTCGTTTAAAACTGATAGGCGCAAATACTACATTCAGGATTCCTTTTGAAATGGGTCAAGGGTTTCGACAGGACACCGACCTGCTTGGAATTTATTCAAATCTCTGTTAAAGATGTCTGCCTATCAAGCCATTTTATGCAAATGAGTAATAATAGAATCTATCAGAGGAAAATAACATTTTTTGTTGGAGCATAACTATTAAGAGATTTCGCTTTGACTATGTCTTAATTGGTGGAAATTGCGCCAGACTAAATCTAGCACAGGAAACATTGATAAATACGGCAATAAATTGAACACAAAAGAAAAGGACAAAGGAGGGGTAGTTACCAAAACCCGAGGTCCTTGTCG
This sequence comes from Columbicola columbae, assembly GCA_016920875.1. Taxonomy (NCBI): domain Eukaryota; kingdom Metazoa; phylum Arthropoda; class Insecta; order Psocodea; family Philopteridae; genus Columbicola; species Columbicola columbae. The sequence goes on from JADMLL010000007.1 coordinate 10,830,124, forward strand.
CTTTTAATGCCACGCAACAAATTGTCGCTAGCACGCTCGAATCCATCGCCTCAGTTCATTTAATTATGTTCTTCGCACACAGTCTCACGAGGGACTTCCCAAACATGACAATGACTCTATAAAGGTGGTGTCCCTGGTTTTCGAATCGATGCCACCAACTCAGGGCGTTATTATGACGCTGAGACTGTCAGTGTTAAGATCCGATTTTGGCCCTTGAGGCCTTGTTAACTAGGTAAGCGCTGCAACCACGACTCTAACGCAACACAATTTTTAATAGTTAAAACGCTTATTTCAGTTTAAATGGAAATGTGTGCTGATCTAAAGGATAATTTGCATTATCTGTCCTGCACCCCACTTTGTCCTGAATCGAATGAAAGGCAATTTACACAAAGACGACTGGCAATATGCCCAGTCGCCTGTTCTCCGTGACCATTAAGCCCAGATCTAAGGGGCTGGCGAATCCAGGATGAAATCAAAACTCAGTCACATGTATTATATATATACTAATTGTATCGAGTTCGATTATCTTTTTTATGTATTCGTTACAAATACTTTTATACTAATCAGTTCTGTGTTTCAAGGAAGGAATTTAATTCTAACTAAGACGATTTTGATTTATCTAATATTTTTGTAATTCATCTACAGAATTCTCGCTCAGAGTTTTAACAAATTTCTCCTGTCGCGCAGCATGTGCCTTGTTAGGTTCGGACAAATGAACAGTCGCCTGGAAGCCATTTTTAGGATCAGCCGTGTACACAACCCTCCTCGTCGTTCCATCTGCATCAATGACGGTGTATTCTCCCTTGACCACGTCTCCGTCTCTCGTTTCTTTTTGTTTCTGGTAGTTTCCAGATTCTGGATCTTCTACTCCGTAAGCAAAACTGTAGTCAGGTTTCGCCTGAAAAATTTTTAACAAACGTTTAAAATAAGTTTACGTAAGAATGGTAATAACAGCGGGCATCCCCGGGGCTGATTGGTTGACTTTGACCCAGTTACTGTCAATTATTCTTCAGAAATTCAAGGGACCACTTAATTTTGAACTTCAAAATCGAGTTGACAGACGTGAAAAGGTGGAAAAGAATCCGTATTGAATGATTGACGTGATTGACATAATCCCGAAAGCCTGTTCTACCTACGAGACACGATGCAGTTGCTGTTACCAGATTATCACGAGCACTTTTAAAGAACTTCGCCGCTGCGAAACAAAACTGGGAGCCTCTTGCGTAACAGATAAAAAGAAATTTTGTGCACACTTTTGCATAACAAACCTACGCAGTAGTCCTCACTTAAAACGAGAGAACGACCAATTGAAAACGTGTTCAAATCGCTTATTCAAATCCTCTTCTTTCGATTCCCCAACAAAACTACAAAAGAAACTAAATCAGTGAAACAAGTGTAAGTTGAGTCAGTCGCCTCCAAATATGAATGACTGACCCTTGACCTGAGTGACCTGTGCCGGTGGGATTGACCCATCCATCCACAAACCAGGTTTTGTTCCTGTATCGAGAATCACATCCTCTTGTTCTAGCAAGGTCATCTGTACTTTTTACTAACTCAACAAAAGCAATGAGTGCGGGATCGGGCATTTAGGCCATGGACACCACCAAGTCACCAAGAAGACTTTTAAAGTTGGTCAGTGGAGCCAATAAGCAAGGTTGCGATGCGTTTGGTCATTCATCACAGATCGGAAGCTAAACAATAGGCCGAAAAAATTTAAAGAAAGAAAATTGTATTAAAAAAAAAATTTTCGACATTTTATTGCACAACTGGGTCTAATTGGGCTCTCTTTCATGATGACAGATCCAGTTTATTGCGTAACAGTGTAACGTTCTACTTCATGCCGTTTTGGTTAACTGGGTCTATATTTGGTCTCTTTATTTTATTATTCTCAACAATTTGTTTTACTTATTAATTATTTTTATTGTTTCTCTTTATTTTTTAAGTTTGTGGAATGGAACTCCGTGACTTCCACTTCCTTCTGTCTTTTAAGTATTTTTAGTACATTTTCCTCGTGATTTTTCTCTGATGGAAAAAGCTTCGTTTTACACCATCCGCAATGGCCCGTGAATACCTCACAACCCAGACATGTTTGTCAACTGTATTTCAAGCTGGTTTCCCGATGACCAGGAAATGGGAATCATATCTAAAAATTTTATTTAAATAACATAGCTCTGTGCCCAAGGATGATTGGCATCGTTTTTCATATTTAGAGACCCTTTTGGTGAAAATAATTAAATAAAACACAGGGTTAACAATTAATTGTAAATGGGTAAAACACAAGGTATTAATAAATAAAAATAAAAACTCAATAACGAAAAATAAAACCAAAAATTAAATTTGAACAGGAAACTCATGAAACCATACAAATAACGGACAATTACTCTTTGCCACCTATCGGCGAGTTTGTGAACTACTACAACGCGTTGGTTTTTATTTCGCACACTAGATGTCGCTGTCATTTTAACCTAAAATCACTTTATTCTCATTGGTCGTGCGAAGTGTTTCCAACCAGGTGTTCTTTTCACGAGAATAACGAATTTTTTCCGGATATTAACTTTTTTGATTATTTACTTTTTAAATCAAATCAGCGGAATGTTGTATTTATTCGACTGTGCAAATCCTTAAAAACGATCACAGCAATGGTAAATATAAAATTTGGATTTTAGTCCTCTTCATTATAAACGAATGATGTTAATTAGAGGAAAATATGTTTATTGGGGACGAAAAGGTACTTAAGGAAAATATTTGTTTAAATATTTAACTAAATTTTAGTAACTTGTTAAAAAGCAAAAATAAAGGAATCATACTAAAATAGGTTGTTGTGGTTGGGTTATTTTTTTGTTTTGGGATTTTGCTGCCAGTTTTTCAAGATGGCGTTCGAGAGGTAAAAGCATACCAACAATGACTGATTTGTACTCATTATACAATTCCGTTTTAGGTAATTTAAATAAATTTTCTTCCAGTCATGATTTTACTTAGCTATTTTCCTCTCTTTACTTTCTTTTTCTTCTAATTATTCTTACTCGGTGGTAAGTTTCTCCTTTGCTCCTCCCCATTTTGTTTCAAAACATCTACTCCCAAGTGAGTACTATTCTCCTTTTTTCTTTAAATAATTTCCAGCCCTTCTCTTAACAGAAATAGCTTTCTCCTTCTTATTCCTTTTTTAATAATTGATGTTGTCGACACTACAACTTTCACTACCCTTGTTTTGTAATTTTTTAATACACTTTATGACAAAGCAAGTTGAGAAGTCTACAGTGGGAAACCCAGAAGTGAGAAAAGACAATGCCAACTTACGATATAGTCAAACGACGGTTTTTGGCCGTGAAGTGAGCCACGGTGATGAGGAAGCCTAGAAATTTCTACCTGTGACACAGGACCGGATACAGGGCCGGTGAATCTGGTGTAGTGAAAACCTTCTGGTATTCCCGTGACGGATATGATTTTCGCCAAATAGATGAGGAGTATATTCTGAAAATAGAAATTGTTTTTACTAATCGTCATCATTCACAGCCTTCTCGTCAAAATTCCTTTTTACATCCATTTCCGTTTCCGTTTTTTGAGTTTTGTTTGATTCTTTCCTCTCTTTATCAGTGTCTTGTCTCTTACTCTTCTATTTTGTGTCTTTTTGTAGTTTTGACTACTGCGTCAACTGGCTAACCCACAAACCCATCTAAGTAACCTCGTTAACCCATCCTTAGCCCATTCATCTAAAACCCTACAGTAACCCATCTAAGAACCACAGCCCTTTTGGATTGGCCTTTTCCTCTTTCATTTTCAGTTTTTATGTCTTCGTTATTCTTCTTCCACTTGTAATTCATCCGTTAGAAACTCAGATTTACTATTTTCTATCTTACACCCGTGTCTTCTTAATTTCTTTGGGGCTTTTTACCTTTATAAACCTGCCTTCTCTTTCTAAGAGTGTGCATTACTTATGAAATAAATTGTTGTCGAAATTGTGCATGAAATCAGAGCTTGCCACGTGATTTCTAATTGTTATGCTTCAGTATTTTGACCTCGATGGGTCTTCTCTACTTTTCCTGTTGTAGAAATATTTAAATTTGCAGTCCGACAGGAGTTTGTTTTTACTACAGAATCACTTTACTGTCTCGTTTTGTAGAATTTTCTTTTGGTAGAATACCACAGTGAATTTTGATGAGTGATTTCCATCTCCTGCATGCTTCCGGTTTATTTTTTCTAATCCTGTGGTCTTCTTTGTTTCTATAAGTCTATTCATACCCATCTTCTGTCTTTCTTTCTCTTTTTATTGCTTTTATAGTCACTATCATCTTACTCTTCTTCTGTATTCTGACTAAATTCAAATTTTTCTTCGTAGACACGATTTCCTCAATTTTAGACTCACAAACTGTTGTTGTCTTAGTGTTACGTTTTTGTTACTTGAGGATAGGTGACAGCTAACTGGTAGATTAAGAAAAACATTTTCTTCTTCAGCTAGAAAGAATTTTAATGTTTGCTTAGCCGAAGAAAAATTTTTAATCCTCCAGTTTAGTGTCACCTACCTTCAAGATAACAACAGTTTGTTAGTCTCTACTTAAGGGGGTTGTGTCTACGAATCAGATAAAAATAAAAATTTGAATCTAGTCAGAAAGGTTAAAATTCTTTTATCAAGTATCCTCCAAACTTCAAGAATTAGTACAAAAAAAAGGAACAACGCACTCCCGAATATCGCGGATAGTCTAATTTCAAGATTGTTCAAAACCGCACAAAACGATCTAAAGAACTCGCCGCAGGTCCACCCATAGACCCACCAACCGCAAAAACAAAGATTTTTTGCTTAAAAAAAAATGTTGTCGGGGCAAAATGAGTTCTGGTTCTCAAAACCTGTGCACCTGAATTATTTCAATAAACAACTTACCCATAAAAGGTCCATTTTTCCCGAATATATTTGTCGGCCAGATCGAAACACTTCTGACACGAGTGATTGCTTCGTTACAATTTATATTGTAACGACTCGTGACCGCAGTTTTTATTAACTCTTTCGTTTATTACATAAATATCGAATTTTTAGTGTGAAGCCGTTGTCACTCATTTTTCCTCTTTATTAACCGCTGACTTGGATCTCTCATAAGCAAACCCCTCCAGACCTGTTGCTGACGGTTACTGTAAATTCGGTTTATAGACACTATACTCGATTTATAGGCAAATGGTACCCTAGACTCGGTTTATAGGCTGACTCTTAAACTCGAGGATTTATTGAAAATTTGTATATGTCACCCTGAAGTATACAAATCACTTTGCTGACTGCTGATCAACCTCCTTTGATGATCGGAATTAATGTCCACATACCTAGTTTGACGGCAAACTGCCTGAAAATTAATACCAAACATACAGATGCTGGTTTGTTGTTAACTGAATTGGTTTGAGCCAGTTTGACTCATATCTGACAATCAGCTTGACTCATATCAGTGGTGGTTTTAATCCCGTTTTCAGCCTTAATTTTGGGGTACAACAGGATGCTGGAGGAGGATTCGAACCCACGACCATTTGCGTCCAAGTCAGGAACTTAACCACTACACTACTCCTCCCACGAGAATAAGTAAATTTGAAGAGCAACAGCAAACCGAGCAATTCCGAACAGAACTGAACTAACGTATTTGACTCACGTACCACACCTGAGGCCAAATTGACTCGTACAATATAAGCGAGCTGGTTTGGGTTATATAACACGACTTAGAAGAGCCACTTTGACTCAAATATGAACTTTTAAGAAAGAAAACGATCGGAAACAAATTTCAGTTGAATATTATGTACCCAATTAATAATTGATAAGATTATTTATGAAATTATACCGCACAGTATATTATAATATATACAACACAAATCCCAGATTAACTAATTTGGTCCGTTTGCTTAATCAAGGTTTCTGCATTTTACTCGGTCAAGTTCTTTTACAAATTTTGTTTTCTATAATTATAATAATATTTTATACAGTCAGATTCTCTGTACCACAAATATTAATCGATTATGTCGACTACTTTGTTGATTGTTTGATTATGTTATCTTGATTCTATGGTCACTGAAATAAATTAGTTCCTAGTAGATAATTTGAAAAAATTAAATAATTTTTGGTATTTTAACGGATCATCAAAGCTGTTTTGCGGATTAGCTAGGTAATGTGCTCATTAACTGATTTTTGCACTGTGGCGGTAACATATACATACATAATTGTTGAGGTTTTATTAAACCTAAAAAAAAAATTTAAGTGAAAGGTAAGCAGAGAAACGGAATTATCGGAACTAAGCGTATCAACTCATATGCTTATAGTATATCTGCCTACTTTACATAATATTAATTTATTATATCAGAGAAAGTAATCAAGTGTAACTGATAAATTATCTCTGTTAAGGGTTGTAGTCATCGAATTTGCCTCTTAATCACACGGATTAACCGATATCGGTTTTAATTTCGATTTTACCTCCCCTTCCGGTTTGAATTTCTTTTTGGCCCATTGTTCCCTGCTTACAGTCATTTATGCTTACTGGATAAACTGTTACAGCTTAATCTTGAGTTGTTTGTTTATGTATTTCTAGTGCTCTTCATCATGCTTGTGTTACTTCTTTCTTTGACCACGTTAGTTTCAACCAGTTTCTTCTAGCGTTCTGTCAATGTTCTGTCTTTCTCTCTTTCTTCCCTGTTTTCAGCTTGTTTGTCCTGAAACCTCCTGTTTAATACTTTATTCTTCGGGGTATACCACTTTTGCTCGTCTTCTGTTGTGACTACTGCTTCTATTTAGGTCTTTCTCTGGGTTTGTCTATTGAGAAAGTGCTTACATTTAATTTGGACAACTTAAAACAAGAAACTTGAAACTTTAAAATTGGTCTTTACACTAGCAGCACTACAGTCAAATTTTTATTTAAATCAAAATGTGAGAAAGACATACGAGACAAGGATGATTTAGAAGGATCTTATCTCCAGAAAACCGGTTAAGCAAGTTTCCTTAATAAATATTCAAGTCAGGGAGCAAGACTGGGAAACCACCCTAAACATCCCTTCCGCCTTCAAAGTCCTGGAGTCAAAAGTGATTTTGTATTAGTCAGCAGGAAAAGGAAATTTTCCAGATCTAAAAAAAGAAGGAAAAGACTTTCCCGTTCCTTAACCTTCCTTCCCCATTTAACGGTTATACAATATGTAGTATGACATTGCATTTCCTTCCAGCAAGTCATTTAGATTTTAATCGAATCAATGGAAAAGAAAATTTTGTCGATGAGATATTTCTCATTATCAAAAAAGAAAGAAAAAAAATTTGTTTTTTAATTTACGATTACAAAATTCAACTTTTTTTTTGTAAGTAACGAGATTGAACCATACACGACGCCTGCAGCTGGCGTGCGATGCATTATAAATACACTGGAAAAAAAAGGCGAGTTCACATCTCGGCGATGAGTAAAATGAGCGCCGAATTGATTTTTTATGCATCCAAGATGGCGTCTTTTCATTTTATCGGTGACAATAAATCCGCGTCTATGTGATTATTTTTTATTAAACCAAAATTTTATTTCCGTTTTGTTAAAATCCTTTTTGGCGCTTCCCAAACAATGACCGCTTTGGGTTAAAGTCTGCGGTCTTTTGAAAACCGAACTACCTGCTATGTTTTGACCTTGAGAAACCTCTGTTCCTTGCCACTTTTACAAAAAAATTTGTTTTTTTGGCTCACGAGAGTAATTAAATCAAAACGGTTCACCTACTAAATCTATACCTGTTCTATATCTAAATATTTTTGGTCTAATTCAAATTTCCAAATTCTGATAGTGGCAACCATGTGTTAGCGTATAACTTTTGACTATTACGCCGCGTCAAGTTTTCTTTAACCAGTTTTCTCACAACCAAAATTTATATACAAACATTAAAACAACGGCGAAAATCATAAAACTTATCTGTAGCAACCATAATCCTGATTATAATAATTCTTAATATTACAGATGTCCACTTACGCCCATTCGGTAGTACGCTCAGGTTCACTTTTTCAATATGGCGGCGTGGGAATTGTGGAAGTTACAAAAAATATTCTTCACAAAGTAAAAATTATTTTCAACTGCAAATTCACACCTTCATCATGTTCCCACCATTCAATTGGTAAGTCACAATTTTATTTATACCATCCGAATCAATTTAAAAAAATAAAAATCAGAAAAATGGTGAAAAAATATTCAAACAAGGAATAACGGAAAAAAAGGTAAGATGGCGTGATGGCGGCGAATGAGCGCCGAGGTGTAAACGCGCAATAAAATAACGAAACAAAACAAAAGAGCGTGTTAGAAAGGAAGTGAGTTGAAGCCTAAATTATTGGGATAGGACGAAATACTATGGAAGCTTATGGATCGTTAATATGGCGGGGTTTTCAGGGGACGAGAGGGGAAGGTTTATGACAGAAGGCTGTGCGCGCAAACCTTCCCTCCCTACAGTTGCGTGTAGAGAGCGTAGAGTCAAACATTTTGTTGGGTTTTTGTTTAATTTTTTTATTTTTCTAACATGCGGGGTTTTCAATGACAGTGGTGACATCTTTTTTTTCTGTTATTATAATTTCAACTTGTATTTATTTTAGTATTTTCCTTTTTTTAATTACACTGGATCATGGATTTTGGATGAAGGTTCGTATGAACATCATTATTTTCGTTTCCGTTTCCGTGAATTCCCTTTGGTGAGTTTTTGCGCGCAAAATGCTTCTTTTTTCGCGTTCCTCTCGCGAATCCCATATTCTACGTGGAAATTTATATTTGAAACAGAAATTATTCGCATCGTCGGTTTTTTTTGCCGTTTCCTTTTGTTAAATTTAACCGTGCCACCGCATGATTTTTCCGCTTTTCTCTTTATCGGCTTTTTATTTTGTAAGTTTTCGAAATTCCCTTGCTGGACAAAATTGATTACAACTCGCAGGTAATGATTTAAAACAATTTGACACATTCTAGGCAGGGATTACACAAATAAAAACTAAAACCACAAATCGAATCGTGCTTTTCCAGATTGTTAACTCTCAACTCAAAAACCGTTACTAAATGGCGACAAAAAACAGATTTCGAATAAAATCCATGACAAGACTTTGATTTGTTTAAGAAATAGTTTGTATAAGACATACAATTTGAAAATTTTAGTTTTTACAAAATCCATGCTTTTAACAGAAACATTATGAATTTCCTTAATTATTTAAGTATAACTTCATAGCTTCAGTATGAATCAGTTTTAGGTTTGAGTTTGTGTTTAGCTGAAAATCAATGATAACTATAAAGTGATGTGACAATTATGTTTGCACAAAACTCAGATTTAGAATTGAGTTGTTCATTTAGTTATAACACAAGTGGTCTTGAAAAAATTGAAAAATGGTACACATCTGCTGAATCTCTTTGACCCTTACCAACCATGTTGTCAAGTTTTGTGTGCATCATATATCTCCAGTTCATTGTAAAATTCTTTTATTCATTCTCAACTTGTAGATAAATAAAGTTAGTAGCTAAGAAATCCTAAAATTTTGATTTTGTATGTCTTTGAATTTCTTAAAATTGATTTAATTAATTATTGTACTTGAAATTAGAACCTGAGTCAGGAATTGTGAAGAACTTGAGTGTCTTTGTGACAGGAAACTTGGTTTCATAGGTTCTTGAGTTTTTTATACTCACAGTTTTTGAATTAAAATTTTGGAAGCATGAGGGTAACCAGATCCATATTCCCCACATGCTCTAATTAGTCAGGTTTAAGTTCATTTCACAACACAGTAAAAATCCCAACTTATCTTTGTTAATCTCAATCCCCTATCTCATGGTTCAGGTATAAGGTACCTAAAGTAACAGTTACTAAAATTAGTATGAACTACTGTTAGCACTGAGCTCTGTTTTGGTCTTCGACAACAATTTTCATTCCAAACTTTTGAAGGTTTGGATGAGGTTGAGGATCATCCTCACTTGATGCATATTCTGAAAGTGTTTATTCTTTTTGAAGTGTATTTATACTAAAACTGTGCAGGACTTTTGAAATGAGTTGGAATATTTTCCAACAATATGTTGGGTTGTTGAGGAAAATTTTTCCTTCTGTCGAGGTGAAGGGTAGACAAGTTCAGGTTCAAAATCCTGTTTGATGTTTGTTTCTCTTCATAGTGATGAAGTCCACTTGAAAGTGTGCAGTATTTATGAAATTGTGTTAAGTGTTCATCAGTTTTTAAAAAAAGCAGATTGGTTTCCAAAATTTTCCCAAAATCTAGTTGAAGGGTAGAGTATTTCAGGCTCAAAATTCTTGTTTGATGTTTGTTTCTTTTCAAATTGATGAAGTCCACATGAAAGTGTGCAGTATTTATGAAATTGATTTGTTGTTAGTGTTCATCAGTTTTTAAATTAATTCGAACAGTGGATTGGTTGCAAAAATTTTCCCAAAATCTAGTTGAAGGGTAGTGTAGTTCAGGTTCAAATTTCTTGTTTGAAGTTTCTCTTCATTTTGATGAAGCCCATTTGAAAGTGTGCAGTATTTATGAAATTGATTTGTTGTTAAGTGTTCATCAGTTTTTAAAAAAAGCAGATTGGTTGCAAAAATTTTCCCAAAATCTAGTTGAAGGGTAGTGTAGTTCAGGTTCAAAATTCTTGTTTGAAGTTTGTTTCTCTTCATATTGATGAATCCCCGTGCAAGTGTGCAGTATTTATGAAATTGATTTGTTGTTTAGTGTTCATCAGTTTTTAAATTAATTCGAACAGCAGATTGGTTGCAAAAATTTTCCCAAAATCTAGTTGAAGGGTAGAAAGGTCAGGTTGTTAGAAGTTGTCTTCCCAGTGGCTTTTTATTCTGGTTTTAGAGGTTATTTCACGACGACCGAAGTCCTCTTTTGTTGAAAGGACGATAAAATAACACAAAATGGCTGAGAGAAGTGTTTAGTCGAAATATAGAAATTGAAAGTTGCGTCCCTTAAGAAAGAAAGAAAAGAAAAGAAAAGAAATCCCTTCGGTGTTACGCCTGCGCATTTATTTTGTTTCCTTTTGCCATTATCTTACGTTGGAGGAAAAACAGACAAAAATAAGAAATCTCGTTGAGTTCGTCATGTGGAGAAAGAGGGAAAGAGAGAAACTGCAGAGGAGCCACGAAATGAAAAAACAATAAAAATCCCCGAAATCGTCAAACGTAAAAAGAAGTCGATGGACGATGGTAAAAGCTTCCGTTTGGGTTCATTTTTCGTGTTTTTTCCGTCTTCGGTTTTTATGATGGCGTCTCCTTGTCAAAAGACAAATATTCGATGCCAAATTTTTCTCTTTTTAAATGAACAAAAAGAAAAAAAAAGTGAAACAAATAAATTCTCAAAGAAACAAAAATAAAAATCGATTATGGATCTTTGTCTGGTGTTTAATTTTTGAAATGTGATTCATTCATTTTTGGCCCGTTTTTTGGAATCGTTTTCTATTTGGTTGGTTTTAAATTCAACCGACTTCCTTTTGACGGTTACCTACCACTCTTATTTCTTCGTCTTTTAACACGACCGTTATTTTTTAACTAAAAATGTTACTCTTTGGTTGTGTTTTGATTTTAGGTGTTAGCCACTACTAATATTAGTTTTTTGGCTGTTAGGTCATTTGTGCAGTAATCACTTTTACCGTTATATATATGCGATATTACTTTCGGTGGCCATAATATATTCTTAGAAGGTGATACTTCTGTTATTTTAGGCGAATCCTGTAGTTGTTTGTTGTGTTATGTTCTGTCGTTCTTGTTCTCTCTTTAGTGGGTTTCAGACCTTACCTCGTGTTTTTGAAACCTTTTCTTTACATCTATACTAATTTCTTGTGCCTAAAATTGTATAAGTCTTTTATAAGAACACTGTTTTTAGGTCTTCCAAGTCTTTTGTATGTCTTAGTACGTCGTTCCCCATTCTTCCTGGCCTTTTTTGACCTCCCATCACGTCTTAAGATGAGATTGTCACGCTGTTGTAGACTTTGATCCCCGATTTTCCGATCCTTTGAGATATTTTCAGCCTCCTATAAAGTGATTGTTCATTTCCGGCTATTAGTTTAGACCAGGGTTGGGCAATCTTTTAAATCAACGGGCCAATTTAAATTTTAAAATTTTTTGGCGGGTCGCACATAAAATAGTAACGACGACAGAGATTTGAAACACATAAACTACCCGTCTAGTTTAGCTTCTTCTGTAGACTATGCGTCTATTATTCTACTAATTAAAAATTTCCCAGGTTCAAATTTCACCTATTTGACTGGAGAAATCTCAGTTAAAGTGACTAAAACCATTCCAGTTCTCAAATTATCTAGACCAGGGGTGGGCAGTCTTTTTAATCAACGCAGTCTTTTTTAGCCAAATTAAATTTTAAAATTTTTTGGAGGGCCCCACAAATTTGCAACACATGACCTAAGCGTCTAGTTTAGCTTCTGTAGACTATACATCTATTACTCTACTATAATAATAATAATAATAATAATAATGTATTTCTCTATTTCGCCCGATGGCATTAGAGTTACAATAATCAATTTAACAGACTGATACATTCAGCAAATGTAATATAATATAACAGGCAGTTCAATTTTTGCTAATAATAGTCCTAAATAGATAAATAAATAATAAACTAATAAAGAAAAATGATAAATAAATATTCTGTACAAATAATACACTAAATAGTACATTATACTAATACTAAAATATCTTCATACTAGATGAAATTCACTTTAAACTTCTTGACTGTCAAAATGTAGTTGTAGCGGGCCATGTATTAACACTATCCATCGATAAACCCTGGGCGGGCCGGATTAAATACTTTCGGGGCCGTACTTTGCCCACCACAGGTTTATACTCTCACTGTTATAACGTAGTTCGTCTTGTTATGTTTTCATTATTTGGATATATACACATATATTATGCTCTTTCCTCATTTCTAAAATATGTTGAGGGCGTGAAAAAAAAATGGCGTAAAATCAAAATTAAAACTGGCGGTTCATAGAATTAATCAAAAGGTGAGTGAAGGTGAGGGGGGTAGGTAACTAAAAAAATAGCCTCATTAAAAAAAATTAAAAAAACTTCCAAATCGCCATTTTTCTTTTAATCTCTATCGGGGAGGAAATAATCGCCTTGTAAATTAACTCCGATTTTCCGCTAATCTGAATCGCTTTTCTTTAAAAAAAAAAAGATTTATCAGTTGATTCGACAGAGAAAAATTATAATTATAATTGATTCGGGGTAAAATGTTAGTATAGTCGAATTAAATATGCGAGACTCTAATTAACAACGCCTTCCATTTTCCCTTTTTCCCGTGGAGGGACTCGCCTTTCGCCATCTTTTTTTTCCTTTCTTCCTTTCTTTCGGTGGCGGGAGAAAGGAAGGCCCGTCGAGTGAAAAATGGCGGAAGAGTGGGGGAATTAGGAATTTGAAAAGAGATTGCAAATCACTTTAATAGACTGGGAGAAATTGCAACAAATCCACCGAATCATATTGAAATTTCTATTTTCAGTTGATTCAGCTTTGGATAAAATTAAAGAAAGATTTTGAACCGCGAAATAAATTTTTATTGTCCAGAGTCTGGAAAAGAATTAAATTTAAAATAGTGAATCCAATGGAATTCCATTGTTTGATTTTTGTGTAGCATAAAGCGCCGGCACTTTTTCAAAAATGAGAGGCATAGCGCACGTTATTAGTTCAACGGTTTTTCAAATTTCTCCCGACGTAATTTCCTATTGTGACCCGATATTAACCATCGAACGGTTTACTTTTTCCTCCGGAATATTCAGACATGTTGGTATTGTCAAACTACACAAAATTTACCCACCAAAAAATAGTTCCGATATCCGTTCGAGTTACTTCACCGATTCGCTGTTCTGCACTGACTTGTTCACTGTTTTTCGCGTCCTTTATTTATGTTTGTGTCTTGCACACTCTCTCATACAAGCATCATTGAAACTTTCATGCAAGTTTCTACATGTCCTGTGTCCTGTGTTTATTTTAAGTCGGATCGTGTCGGAGTGTATCACCACAGTTGTGATAAAGTGTGACTAACCTCTTGGGTGAGTTTTAACATTTTCGCGGGTGTTATTAGTTATGTTATTAGGGCTGTTACATTCCTTCAGACTTTTGAGAAAAATTTGAGAGGAACTTGTTTTATTTTATAAAAATTTGACGCGGCTTAATAGCCAAAAGTTATGTACTAACACTACCAACCTTTTCGGTGGTGGTGCCAAATTTGAACCGGATGGTGAGTTTTCACTTCCTCTGTTACCTCATGAGCGAAACATCTGCCTTAATAACTCGCAGTACTTCAAAATGACCGTTAAAACTAGATTTACGGTCAGTTTGACTCATAAATTGTGTTACCACTGTTACGGCTAAAGTGCTGATATACACACCCAGCTGATGTGCAGATTAACTACGGTGATTCGTTAAATTTTTAAAACTTGTGAATTATCCATAAAATATTAAGCAACAGAAATTTGGGAGTCATTTCATAAGTAGTGCACACTGGTGGTTTTTGGGTTTTAAAATAATTTTTTTATGAGTCAAATTGACTCGTGGATTGTGTGTCTAGCTTTGTGGTGTTATGTAATTTTGCGTCGCGTTTTGTTTTGCCTTTAAATGACAGCGTTTGTCGGTCGAGATGATAGAAACCGCCATTTTGGTCCCTTAATTAAGGGACTCTTCACCGGAAATTGTTCTCTTCTCATCTAAAGCCGCACTGCAGTTCTGCCTATTAAAACTCGTAACGGAATTATTAAGACGTTCGTTTCAAAGACAAAATTTATATTCGTCGTGTGAGAGTTTTGCACAAAGCTCTCCGCTAATTTGTCTTAACGAAGTCAAATTAAAACAAACGAATAAAAATATTAATTAATTAATTAATATTATCTCGTGTTTATTGTATTTTATTATGTACATGACATACGTGAGAAACGTCGGTGAGGTTTTGGTCTTGTTACCGTTGTTTATCGATTAGACTTCTGGTTTTAATCCATTAATACGATTACGTGTGTTGACTAATCCAAAAAGCGAGAAGCTTTTGCCTCAACTCAGTCCGTTCGGTTTAAGATTGTTTTCGGGGATAAATCCAAAGTTTCTGTTGGTTTTGGTTAACACAAAGTTTTGAATTAGGTGAAGCTTAGGTTATTCTAAACACCATTGTTGGATCTGTTGGTTGGAGCTCTTCAGATTTAATTTGAAGAAACTTTTTTTGGAGGAATGGTAGTAAAGTATGTATACCCTCTTGAATCAAAATCACAAATTTGGAGACAGCTGAGGGTAAAGTGAGATAAAAGTCGGTAGTGACTAACTCAAAAGGAGTTTGAGAAAACTAAACCGGAGAAAAGTAAACAAATGTAGGAAACGAATCAACAGAGAAAGCTGGACAAAGTTCGTGTCTTGAGTATTCTAAGTTCGTCAGTAAAAAGTAGAACAATTCATCAAATCGAATCCACAGCCGTAGAACGTTGTAATTAATCAAATGTTTACCTTGGACTCTCAGGAGAGAGAGAGAGAGAGAGAGCTTCAGGAAGGGAAAGAGAAAAAGAAAGAACACAGAAATGGAGAAAATGAAAGCGTTGAAAGGAAAGCTTAAAATTGAAGTTGGTTAGCTTCTTGTACGATGCTGTCGGAAAGAGGAAAATCAAATAAAATTCCACGAAACGAAAGCAAAAGGAAAACGGAAGCCAATTGAATGCGTTGCGTTTTCGTAGAAGGAATCCATTTTGAAAGTGGTGCGATTGGTAGTTTACTGTTGGTTAAAAATAGTGGTTGAACCACAGCAAATACCAGTTTTGGAGGGATCAAGAAAAGTCGGAAGTTGAGATTTTGCGGGTAATCAAAATAACCGTTAATCGAATAACAAACTCCTCAAGGTCACACTTCTGGGAGCCTGAATTTGTTTTGAAAACAAAATGGCGAGCTTTTACTGTTGGCTAAATAATTTTTAAACAAAATGTTCTGAAGAGATGATGAGTACAAGAAGAACCTACCAAAAACAACAGATGATGGTTATGGTCACAAACGGTCAGGTAATCCGATGGGAAGAACTCAACTCGATAAACGGAATAATTGTAAAAGGCGACACAAAAATTTTATTTTGACAACAGCAGATGTGCCATTCGAATAGGCAACACCGCACAACAAAAAACCTTCAATCCAGGATTAAACACGTGAATAACGAATAAAAATCGTTTGGAAAAGAAAAAAACTGTCAAAAATTACCCGTCGTAAGCTAAGCAAATAACCGATTGTCATTTGTTTACGGCAATATTTCCACGTATCGTCGAATGATTGTGCCCCGCGTAAGGTTTATATGGTGATCGACTTCTTCTTACCGTATCCCTTTTTTACGGGGCTATTTAAGCAGATGTAGATTTCTAAGATCCAAATTTTTCTATTTAATATGAGTGAATTTTCAATTAGGTTCGAGGCCTTTTATTTTTCTAGAGGAAGTTGGAAACCTGAATGTTCTGGAAGTTTCTAAATCGGTGATCAAAATTTTTTAGATACAATTCTTCATACTCACTGTCTTCTTAAATACTTTTCAGATGTCTTAGTTTTGCTAAAATCTAATTCCTACTTATTTCATAAATAATGCACACTCATTTGGCATGAATTCATTTCATAAAGACATGTTTTACCCGTTTTTAAGTCTTTGTACCTACCAACTATTCAGTGTAAAGGAAAAGCCTTAGAGGAAGAAACTTCATTTCATAAGTGATGCACACTATGATAGTTTGTTTAGATTCGCTAACAGACTTTCCGAATCTGCCAATTGATTTATTAGGTCTTTTTACGCGAGTGAAATTTCAAAAATGTGTTAGGAATCAAGAATCGCATTAAAAAAATCGATTTCATTGAAGAGGTTGAAATTTATTTATAGTTTCGTAGTCAAAGAGCGGTAAGACGCGTAAATCGAGACCTGACCAAATGGATATTAGTCTAAGGGTCTGGTTAAGTTCAGTATAAATGAGTGTTGATGTGCACTACTTATGAAAGGTTAAGGATGTTTCGTTGTGATTGTAGTAAATATAAAAATAAGTCGTAGTTTTACTACGCGTAAAACAAGTCTCGGTTGTGTGAGAATCGAAAGTGTGCGTATGTGCAGTCAAAATAGACTTTCTAAGACTGGCGTTTACTCCGGGGCTGTTATTCCATCTAGAATTTTTCCAAAAAATCATTTTTCATTACAAAGTTAGTATCGAGAGTGACGCATAAGTCCCTTAACGTCAACCCCCGGTTTAGTATGATTCTTCCATTGAGTCCCTTCGCCATTCGTTGATGATAAGCCTACGAGAACTAGCTTTAGGACTACGCAAACTGCACTGAAAAATCAATAATCCTCACTTCCGTAAGAAGTTTCCTTTTCATTTCGATTTTTACACGGTTTCACGTGGTAATCGCCCTGACTTCTTACGTCGGTTCCTGTCGATTCATATGACTCAACTCGGTTCTAGCGTAAATCTTAAATTGAACGACACTTCAAATGCCTCGCGACACTTTATCTCAAGTCTTCTTAGAGATCCGTTGAAATAGTTTACGTCGTCAGGTGCTCTCACTAGATAAAACAAGCATAGGCGAGATTTTTTTTCCGCTTTTTTTTTAATTAATGAAAAGTTTGTGTGGTGTCTTCCCGCTAAGTTAAACACGAGCGCATTTTTTTTTTATTCGTAAAAGCGGAATTATCCTTAAATAAAAGTACCTACAGCCTTTTTTCAGACCGGCGGTTAGCTTTTTGGAGGGATTGCGAAATTTCTAGAATGGGAAAATGGGAAATGGTCATGAAAACCGTAAGCTGGGGACTGGGTTGAGGGCGGTAGGGGGTTGGGGGTTGAATAAAATATTTGAACCTTTAATTATTTTTCTTAGGGGTTTTTTAATTGAAATCCTTAATAAAAGGGATTAATAACTCCTTTTATGAGAGCGGAAGGTTTCCAAATGAATTTTTTAACGTTCGAGTGCTCTTTCCTACAGCAATAACTCTCATAGGTGTGCTCATGAATAAATGGCAAATCACAAATCGGAGACTTTCTACCGATAAATTACGTCAAAGGAAAACAAACCGCGAGTTAAAAGAAAAATTTCAAGAATTCCTCGAAGGTACGTTGCCTACCTTCTGGTCGTTTGTGTTCTGCTCTCCGTCTAGATCGAGATCGTTTGGAGTTCATTGGTTAGAAATTTTTACTTCCTTTGTTTCCTACTTCCGAGAAATAATTAACAATTGTTTCGCTAACTCCTTTTGCATTATTAAGTGATTTCTTGTTAAGTAATACCCGCTTAGTCTTGTAAATCGGGTGTTATGTGGTCATATGTGAGGAATGTTCCAGAATATTGAGAAATTTAACGGATTTAAACTCGTTTCATAAATAATGCACACTAGTCAAGTTTAAAAGATGGACAATTTTGTTTGAAGGGCGGAAGGGAATCACGTTACACATGTGTTTAATAGCCCCAGAAACCGGATTAAGGAGTGAGGAAGGAAAATAGCAGAAGAGTCAAACCGTCTGAGTAGAAATAATGAAGGGATTCTAGGGTGGGATGGAAGGTGAGGAGAGGGATGATAAGGATGAGGAGGATGGAAACGGTTAGAGAGATGAAGCTGAACAAATCTCACGAGATTTAAACTTGACCCAAAAGAGCCCTGACTGGGAAACGGTGAATCCATTTTTTGAAAAGTTGGGAAGAATATTATTTATTAGAATAAATCCAAGAAATGGGAATGAGGTGGGAGAGGAGAGGGGGAGGAGGAGGAGGAGGAGGAAGTGGAAGGGAAGTAAAAACCAGAACAAGAGGAAGGAAAGAGAAAAGAAATGTGTTGAGTCAGTGCCGTGAAGACCCGTCATAAAAAATTTTGGTGAAATGGAAATGTTGGAAGCTCGTGTTTTTCGATGCTCACTACTCTACTAAGGGGTAAATCTCGAGGGAAGGCGCAAGCGCTCAACATTTTTGGCTGTGGTCTGAAACTGGCTATGTCCCGTTGTTTTTTTCCCCGAATCCCAAAATGAGTCATCGGGATTATCCTTAACAGTTCTTAGAGGAATAACACCAGAAAATGGTTCCTGCGATTGCAAATTCCCATCCACTATCGAGTGACCTAAAATGTTTTTAAGGCTCCTCCATCTTTGATTTTCGTACTTTGGGAGATATATGGTTAGTCTGAAAGGTTGTAGATGTAAATGTGCCTTCCCATCTGGATTTAAAAAAAAATTAAACATGAAGGAGAGGAGGCTAAGAAAATGGCGTCCAAGGAAGAGTTTAAAGGAATCCACTCAGAAGACAATTTTTTTCGAAAAGCAACCTTTTCTCTTCCATCCGCCTCTCAAGTTAGGGGTGGAAAAGGTTTTAAGGGTGATGTGGTTGGCATCGTTCCCGGTTTTCCGATCATTGTTACAGACCCTTCTCGCAATTAAAAGTCGGTCCCTTTTGCCCTCAAGCATCAGAAATGGCCTCAAGGATGGTGGTGGATGTTCTCTGGAATTCCATCCCATTTAATATGCACTCGCTTTATCCCGTTCGTACAATAAAAAAAAAAGGAAAAGAATTTGTTGAACCCTTTTCGTAAAACACAACCCTTGATGCGAAGACGCCATCTTGTACCATGTCGATGGACACATTCGTAGAAGAATAAAATAAAAAGTAACCCAATTCTGTTGGAAGATTTTTCCCTCGAAAGCATTTTATGAGATAATATTTTTTGTGTTTGATCCATTTCATCGATCTACAGACGTTTACCAACATTCAGACGTGAATGAAACGTCGTTACTTTGTTTACTGTTGTTCGCCTGTATATACAGCATCTTTTTTTGTGTTTACACCATGTGACTATGACATTTTTCGGATATTGGTTGTGTAGAATAGTTATAGTCGGTGTATTTTTTTACTGTTTATCTTCATCGTTGTTGGAATATTTTTCTGTCACTATTCGAAAGTAAGTCAAGAAAGATTTTGGAGAGTAACCATTCTCGAAAGTTATTTTTTTAGTTTCTATAAATCAACCAAACACATCCTCGGAAATATTACTATCATGTGTGAGAGATTTTTTTGTTCTTGAATGTGTCACGTCTTGCGCAAAATAGTTTTTTGGCTGTAGGATTCTGTTGTCATTCCGTAGGAATTAATTTTTGGTTTTGGTTTTCATTCATTAAGCCCACTATATCGCTGTATTTTTATAAATGAAAGCTCTCGCTCATTATAATGTTTTATAAATTCGTGGTGATATTGAAAGCTATATCAGGACCTGGGTTATATTATTGCGTCATTTTTGACTCTAGCGTCGTCGCTGACATTGTCAGGTCAGCATTGAATTTTGAAAGAATTACAAACCTCTTACAGTGATGCTTTATAAAACTAGAAAAATACAACAGCAAAAGAAACAGATTGTGACAGCATTTATGTCACTGACAGCATCAAGTTTTGACTTAACAACGTCGAGGTAGATAGTTAAGATTTTATCATCCTCTGGACCATTTCGTTTTTTGCTTCTGTGATGGGTTGTTAGTGTAAAATGACGCAGGGTCGTAACCCAGTTTATAGTATATATAATGTCAAGTATGAGAATTAGCACTGAAACTCATCGTGAAGACGTCGTCAAATTTTTTATTCTTGACTTTTACGGAGTTTTCGAAGCAGATCACATGAATGGAATTTTGGTGTGGGGAAAGTAGATCAAACTGATTTTGGCAAAGACTGTAGCCAAATTTGTTGTTACTTGATCTGTGTTATATGAAAAGTTTTTATAATAAAATAACTATAATTTCGTGGCTGAGGATTATTTGTAACAACCGAGTGTTTGGATGATGATGACGAGGTATCAGGTTGCTGCTTAGCTAGGTTAAAATGAATTGTCGGGATGAGAGGATGGTCCAAAACAAAAACCTTTACAGGATGCAGCATTATCAAATGGTACAATTTCCTTTTCCCTTTTGTATCGTATTTATTCTTCAAAGAGGATGATACATAACCTTTGATACAACCGTGGATACATTTTACCTGAAGAAAAAAATTTTGAGTTTTTGTGTTACTTTTTTCCTTTCCTCTTTTGGTGTCATTGTCTTGATAATTTCACGCACTCGGTCGGTAGAATTTTGTTAAAAGGCAACTTCTCACGGGCTCCTTTTTTTTCTTTCTTTTTTGGGTCGCTGAAAAAAATTATTTTAAATGAGCCTACTCTTCCAGTATGTAAGCAAACTTGTTATACTAAAACCAGTCACCTTTTTGAGAGTTAGAAATCGTATTCTTGCCTCTTGGTTTTGAGATTAGGTCCTTTTTTTATGTCACGAAACTTGGGTTTATTATGCCCTTTTTGTTTATTGTCTGCGACAGGATACCCTAGTTCAGAATTTGAGAGAATAAACTTGACGATGGAAAGAATTAAAATTGTACGCGAGGCTTGCCAAAAGGTCAGGTATTAGTTATGTTAGTATATACCTTTTGGCTATTACGCCGCGTAAAATTTATAGCCAAAAGCTATATACTCAAAACTTTCGCTGTCGTTGAAGAGGTAAGAAGAATAGGTTTATGACTTTTTGGAGTCGTATTCAAATGGTCACAGAAACATCTTGGAAAGCTTTAAAGTTACGTACGGCTTTGTTTATTATATTTAGGCTTTAACTTTAGGCTTTGAGCTGTGAATCAGCAAGGTTTCCACTGACGCAGAAGACGATGCTGGTGGAAGTCTTTGTCACTTCAAGCTATGTATCATTCAAATCGTTCTATAAATGTGTTAACATGTTGTTAGTTATATTCAAACGACTTTTTGCTCCCGTTTAATGGCGGAACTGCTTTTATATAATAATTATAATAACAGCTAAATTGGTCGTATTTATTTATTTTGTTTTCAAATAGGATAAAAAATTTTTTTCAGTTAGTTTATCACCTCTCTCTCTGATGTAGTCCTGTCATTTTTTTGTGGGTCAGTAATTGGGATCCATATGTTCTGCCATCTCCATTATAATTGTTTTAGTGACGTCATTGAAGTCCTGAACGATTCATTATTTCGAACTTTTGGTATCGTTCATGTGTCTGGTTCCCAAAATAATTTTTTCTATCGCTCTTTGGGTGAATCTTAGTTTATCTATCAGAAGATTATGACAAATGCTAATATTCTGAACCCATTTGACATTATATACTATTCCAACAATCTTTTCTTCTCTCAATTGGAGGTGTTAAATTTTTTGGAGTTGTATATCAGACATGGGCTTTGGTTCAGACAAATTGGGTCTTAATACAATTTTTAGTTCCTTATCTAATTAAAATATATAATATAAAATCTTATTTTGTGTAGGTTTATATTCTATTATATTATTTTAGTGTGTGTTATATATTATATCTATATTATTTAATATTTTATTATTATTTTGCTGACATGGTGTGTTTTGGCATATCATATAAACCGGTGATTCCCAAAGTGGTGTATATTGACAACCTGCAAGGGGTCTACATTAGTTAATCTCAACCAGTGGCGTACCTAGAACTTTTGCCGCCCGGGGCGATTTCCAGTTTGCCATTCTTTCTATTATAAGTCGATCAAATAGTGGTTTTTATAAATTAATACACATAAATAAATTATTAAGTTATTTAATCAATATTAATTAATACACAGAGTAAATTTTTTTAGACATATTTGTATGCACTCGTAAACGTATTTATATAATATCTACTCTTCTAGCTTTCATACTAGAAAAATCGTGTATAATGCTCTCAAAATTTATATTATTTGTAATTTCTTGTTCTATTGACAATATTGCAAGATTTTGTAGACTTAATTGACTCATTGTAGTAGTAATGAATAAGTTGCTTTTTACAGCTATAAGTAAATATAAAAAATGCCGCCGGTGCGAACCGCACCCACCACCCCCTAGGTACGCCACTGATCTCAACATACTCTAATTGTACCTATGTACCTACATTACACTACCTTGTAATATGTACATTATTTATAAAAGTACCTATGAAGTAAAGAAATTTATTACATATGTTTATAAAGTTGGGTAAGTTATAGAATGTAGGCATTCGCTTTGTGGTCGCAATATATTTTGAACTTGTATAACTTCACTACAGTGAGAAATTTACCAAAACCAATATCAGGTATACAGGGGGTCTACCAAAACCGAAAAACATGGTCTACGACACAAAAAAGTTCGGGAACCTCTGGTATAAACAATACAATGAAAGACATACACTTCTTCACGTCATCATCTAAATAACTCCACATAAAGTGCAATGCTCTCTCCTCATATCGATATTGACAAAAATAAAATCTGTGTATAAATACAATAAATAAAGTATAAAACCCAAATATAATAAATACAATCAATAAAATATAAAAAACCGAAGTAAAATACTATCTAATATTTAACATCTACTACCTAATAATACCATAATATAATATATTTGTATCTTTACTTTATACATATCTGTATAAAATCATTTTTCTTTTTCAGGTGTATGAATCACAGGAAGAAACGTCGAACCACGAAATTAGTACAAATTTTAACTGAAAAAAATTTTTTGTCATTTCCATATTTTTACCATCAAATGTTTTCTACTAACTTTATACATTGATTAAAAAAGTATATATTTCTTCTACTCGGCTTACGTAAAAGAAAGTAAAAGACTGAAACAAATATTAAAAAAAAAAGGTTTTACAATAACAAAATCCTAAACCAAAAATATTATTCCAGTCATATATATTTTTCTACGAATAAATAAATAAATAAATAGAAAACCTTTTAAAGTGTGTCTGTGGTTTTAATTTTTTGCTTTTATATAATTAAGTGATAAAAGTATAAAAAAAATTATTTTGTATACACTTTCGGTTGTGCTTTTTTGGCTGATATTTTTTTCTGGGATTTTTCATTCTGTGCGTTGGTGACGTCGTTTTGGTTCCGTTTTTGGAAAAATCAAATCTGTCGGTAAATTTTTTGGAAAAGTATTAAAAACTTATTTAATCAGTGCGTTATATTTAATCTGTTGTTGTGATTAATTTATATTTTTGTCGGTCGGGTTAGTTTTTTATTTTTGTGTCGAGATTTAAAAATAATAATCGTCCGAAACAAAGTTCAAAAGAAAATTTTTTTTTGTATATATACCGTGCCTCTGAAAATCTGTGCCATTTAATCGATAGATAAATAGAGAAGACATGTTTTGGATACAACAAAATTCAAAATTTGAGTATTTTTTTAATTTTTTATTCTAGTCTCGGGGATAATTTTAACCAAATATATATACTCTTCGGAAGTTATGTCCGCGAATCGTGTCTTAAATTTGGTGTAAATTCCTTCGGTTTTGTGTTTTTGTGTGTGTGTGTCTGTATTTCCGTTTTGTCATTTTCTTTCGGGTAATTCAAAATAATACGCGCAATCATCAATTATGAAACGTAATAAAACATGAGTGAAGGTGGGGGGAGTGCCGGGCCTGATTTAGGTCCAAATTATCAAAACTCTGGTACCTCAAATTATTCAAATCCTCCTAGTCAGCCTCCGACTCCGAGCTCGACCGTTCAGGATCCTCCGAATTACCAGAATGCGGAAGTCAGCGAGAACTCGAACGATTCCAAGTCGAACGTAGGTACCGTTCACACGAGTTCGGCAAGCGGTTTGCCGCCGTTCAGTTCGTTTGTTGCCTCCGACGTGACGGAAGGCTTAGGAGGACGATTAGCCGGTGATGGGTACTTAACCTCGGATGGTATTACTTCGACAAGGGTGATGGAATTGTCAGGTAAATTAATTGAAATTCTTTTTGCGTTTTATTATAAGGGAAGGTTAATTTCGGATGCGAAAGGTTGCGTAACTGTTTAACAAGAGTTCAGTCTGCTCTTGACTCGCGGTGGTGTTCGGTGTCTGTGTTTTTTGTAGACATGTTGGTAGAAAACGGTTTGTGGCTGTGAAACGTTTTTTTCTTTCTTTCTTTCTCAACGGCCTCAGAGAAACGGGGTGGGTTTGATTAGTTTGAAGGTTTGTCGTTGCACCAATGGTCTCCTGATGTAGTACTAGCAGTTAGCAAACAAACTCACATGGTAATTAAATTTTCCAACTTGATACAACATCAGGTCTTGTTTTTACGCGAAACACGGGTTCTACATATTTTCCTTAACAATCCAAATTGAGAGGAGCAAAACGCTCAACTTCAAAAACGCATAACGTTATTCAAAGAGCGACATCTAGAGGCCCATTCGTAAAGTGACACTTTGATAAATTTGTAAAATTATATACAAAAAGAATCCTTACAAGTGTGCATTATTTATGAAACACATCTCACAAAAGTAACTCGCGTAAAACAAGACCTGATGTTATAGCAATCTTAGCTCATATTCAAAAATTATGTCTTTGGCTGGCCAAATCCCGAATTCAGTTGTTTTTCCACTGCAGTTTTAGACAGGCAAAGTTATTGCGTTTTGGGTTAAAGCATACAACGGATATGCTATCTAGAAGGATTTCTACAGTTCGTTCGGCAAACAGGATGGAAACCTTGAAAGGTTTTTGGTGTCGATAACGGGTTTCCGTTCGCCAGCCGGCTAACACAACACACAAAAGGAAATGCACAAACTTTGAAGATGTGTCCTAAATAAATTTAGGTTTTGCATTTCTTATTTGTCTACACCCAGTTTCTTTTTATACGGTACACAAACCAGGTCAATTTTTTTTTTCCTTTTCTATACCTGAGGTAATGGATTTGTATAGAAAATGGTTTTTGAAAGAGGAAGGAAGAAAAAAAATGTGTTTCAAAGCATTGAAATTATCACATGACAGGTATTACTTGAAAAACTTAAATTTTTCAATTTGGATGAAGACTATCTTCTTTGGTCTCTCTCTCTCTCTCTTGATGACGTTTGTTCAGGTCAAAGATTTTTTTGTTTGGTCATTTTTCTGTTTCTCATAACTTGGAAAATAAATTTTTGTTGAGATGAACACTAACGTTTGTTGGGTTTCAAACAAAACGCGTAAAAGAAGTAGAATGATCCACTAAAAGCGTTGAGTTTTTTTTTACGCGATTGGTAGTTAAACCGTAACCCACGTTAGTGTTCCTTACAATGAATAACGCCAGCAAATTATCAGAGAATATACTGTAATTATTTATTTATATATATAATTTGGTGATTTTTGCTAGGGTGGGACTATTGTTACACCGATAGTTTGAGTGGAAGATATTTGGAGAGAGCTGATTCGATGCCAGTCATGATTCCACAAGCTCAGTATAGGCCTTGGGAGAGTAAGCAAGACGGTGAGTTATTTTGTTTTGGTGCTTCAACCCCCGAGGTACTAACACAAAATGTTGCTTCTGATGCGATTCTTTTTGATTCCTTTTGCGTTAACTAGGGTTTCAAGCTAAAATTTAAAGTTGCAGTCCGAGAGTTTCTCTCCCTCGAGTGTTTCCCCCATTTTGTGTCCAAGAATGAGTCAGACTGGACTTGGGAAACTGATATTTACCTCCAGCAATTTATTCGAATCCTGTTTTAGGTTCTAGCGAAAGCATTAAATCAACGCTGCCATCATTCCAGTCTCAATTTGGCGAAGAACTAGTCACTACGTTAACAACGCTTACGCCAGCTGCTTGCTCTCCGGCGCCCTCGGTCCCTAGTCCTAGTTTACCCAGTTTTCATACTCTTTCAGCGGTCAATCCGAGGTATCCTTTGGTTCCCGCCCCCGTCCAAGCTCGTGAAATCCCCTCCATCCAGCAGCAGTTTTTAGACGAACGTCACATTCACCTGTTTCAAGGTCCTCCGGGTCAGAATTTCACCCTACAGCCTCAAAACGGTTTGAACGGACAAACTCTGACGAGTTTGAACAACGGAACGACATTGACGACACTGAATAATGCTCAATATCACCCACAAATCATAAATAATGCACAAATATTGCCTTCTGGACAGATTTTAGCCCCTCAGAGTCACATACTGACTCCCAGCTCACAGATAATCACCAGCAATGGTCACATAATAACCTCTTCCGGCGGTCAAGGGCTCACTGTTGTTAGTCAAAATTCAACTCCAACAGTGCTGACCGTCGTCAAAACCGAGCCTGTTAACATAGTAGAACTTAAGTCAAGCTCAAGTAAGTAAAACTGTTGTGTTTGTTCAAATTTGAGTTTTGCAGAACGCTTAGTATATGAAACCATGTTCTGAATGATTTTCCAGCTGAACCCTCAAATCTAACTCAACTTCATCACCCGAATTTCCAAAGTCCTTTGATTGCCCAAAGTCAGCAAATGGATTCGAAATTTGGATTGGAAAGTCCGCCAAGGGGGGTGGATGGGAGGAAGAAGGAACGTCGGAAAATACGAGCTTCAAGCCTGGAAAGTTCAAACGAGAGTGATGGGGCCATGAGCGTGGAGTCAAGTGGACAAGTGGCAGCCGTGTCAAGCACTGCGGGCTTCAAGAGTCCCATGACTCCTGGTCAGATGAACAACGAAGGTAAGATTTTTACGACTAAAATTTTCACTTTCCACTTGAAAGTTGGAGGTGTTTAGTGCTGTTGTGAATGATCCGTGTCAGCAGGTGATGGAATGATTACAGACACCGGTGACAAACAAACGAAGAAGAAGAGGAAGAGATGTGGCGAATGCATCGGTTGCCAGAGGAAAGACAACTGTGGAGACTGCGCTCCTTGTAGGAACGACAAGAGTCATCAAATCTGCAAGATGAGGAGATGTGAGAAGCTGACTGAAAAAAAGGTAGGACACATTATTTTCTAGTCGAAATTTTTTATTTCAGGTTTGCCAACTGGAACCTGCCGGAAAATGTAAACTTCTGTCTCAAGGGCTTTATATAAAAAAATTTTTGTTTGAAAGAAGTGAAGCGTTATGAATTAGATTTTGTTCTCAAAAACCGTGCACCCAGTCATCCCCCAAATCGCCATTATCCCCAGAATCCAGGAACGTACCAATGGGTTTTGTTTAATTACGGGTATTATAATCGAGTGTAGACAAGTCGAAGGTTACCCCACCAACGTGCAATCCAACTAACACACACAAAGTCAAATGAAAACATGAACTAAAATAACGTAGCGACTATTTCCGGTGAAGAATTATTCTACTTCCCATAACCACTAACGTAACGGACGAACATAAGGCCGTCATTATTCACATAAGCCAAACTTAAGGGATTCCATTCAGTTTAGGATTTAATTAATCGATCCGTAAGCTTAATATCGTATCATCTGGATTAAGTTTTTTGTGTTATTTCCTTTGTTGATGACGTCATCAGGAATCATGCTTAAAGCCTTTACGCATCTTGGAGACATTTGTTTATTCATAATGAAAGCTTTATAATAATAACATTTTATTGTCATCGTTTTTCTTCTTCTTCTTCTCGTTTTTGTTGATGTCTTCGTAACGACGTCGTCGAATCTCTTTTTATGTCCTGTGTGTCTGGCTGTGGTATGGTACCGGAGGAAGTTAGTCGGGCTGTCGGGGGTTGCTCTCATTTTAATAAAATATTAACAATTTATATTCGATTGTCACATTGACGGACCGCACGAGCTTTACGTAGGAGACTGTATCGATCGAACTATATCCGGATAGTCGACTAACGCTTGTTGGTGAAATCGATTTTTCGTGAGAGGACACGTCATCCGTTCCACCCTTGAGTTGAGATTTTCTTAAAAGCTCCGTGAACCACGATTTTCTTTTATTTTTTTTTGTCCAAATGTAAGCGATCAATTTCATTCGACAGCGGAAATGCACATGGGGCCGGTCATAAGGCTCGAGAATTTTTAAGATGGCGGGATGTCATTTTGTAGAAGTGAGACGCATGAATTAGAATGAATAATGGAGGTAAAATCAACCCCAAATCCTCTTGGAGATTATATGAGTCCAGTTTGTACTGGGATTTGACCTCTGACATGGCTCTCAGGATGTCTGCAGACCAAGATCTGCCCTCGTTGGCTCCCTTTCGTCTTACTACTACCACCATTATTTTCTGCATGATGTCATTGAGTATTCCGTTATTTCTTACCCTCAGATGATCTTTTTCCTTCTCCTTTTGTGTTCTGGTTTTTATTTCCTCCTCTTCCACCGGTGAGGTTTTCATTATATTCATCTCCCACATCGCCATCTTTAAAACTGGAAGAATTAGAATAGTAGGCCTGTTCTTACTCTTACAAAAATTTTTCTTTAAATATTTGGGAACGAATTTCAGTAAAAGGTTTTAGTATTAATAATATAATGAGTTATACAATATATTGATTGTGGCGGTGTGTGAGTCAGTTTGGCTGACTGACTGACAAGACTGACTGTAACTAAATTAATGGAAAGGTCACGGCGGGAGAGCGTATAAATGGAATCCAATCCCTATAGTGTGCAATATATTTGAGATAAATTCGTTAGGATATACGAAATGTATGAAAAAAATTCTCTAGAAAGGTGTTCGTTAGTATAAGAACTGACCTTTTATAGTGTGCAATATTTATGAAACTAAGTGACGCAATATTAATTTTCTTAGGTCACATTCGTAAACATTTTGAGCCAGTTTGACTCAAATAATTCGATTTTCAGTAACTAAGTGCTTATATATATTTTTACTTTGGTTGGAGGCCGCGGAAGTTTATTATGAAATTAAAATTTGAAAGGATGAGAGAATTGACATGTCACGTGACATCCTTGTGGGTATTCTTTTGTTAATTATGGGGATGAAGGACTAAAGCTGCGGTTTAGAGGTGTTTGTTTCTCGGTTATACGTAAACCGTAAGAAAATTTGTGTTTTGAGTACGATATTTGGTAACACGAAAAGCGAGGAAAAGTTTTTGAAAATTTTCAAATCGAGTTCTTCAGGCAGTGTGTAGCCTATCCAGAGGAAGGAATCGAATTTTTTTTTTCTCCAATTTCCAAGTGACCAACTTGAATCAAAGATGAACCAACGTTACGCTACCCTTCAAATATCTTGCGAACCCGGTTACGCCAAAATGTAAAAACCATTTAGGCTGTTATGGGAATCGACATGTAAAAAAAAATCTTTTTAAGGTCGTAGAATAAACTTATTCGAATTAGAAGATTCGGATCCATATGGGGAAATAAATAGAGACGACGGACATTTTACGAGGCATAATTGTTGGGGTGGAAAAAAAAATTTCAGAAAGCCTAAATCCAGTTTCTTTATATTGATCCAAAAATCACCCCCTGTTTGTTGCATTAAAATGAAATCGAAATGCATCGTAAGGAAACCGTTGTATACGTGGTCCTTTCCGAATGTAGGAAGTTCATCTTAGGCGATGGGTAGCGAATTATAAAAAGGTCGTAAATGAAAATGATTAAAAATTAACTTAGGTCGTTATTGCATTTATTAAATCTGCACATTGCAACCTGCACCCCTTATACATATTTTTTCATGTCACGAAACATGCTTAAGAAGAACCATAATGTAGTTGGAAAGGGATGGGTATCTTGGGTTTTCTTAGGGGTAGCTCATAAACCAACTGCTTCGTCAGCTTTATTTCCACACGCGTAAGCTTAACACTGGGCGATCTCCAAATTTCCCTTTCCGTATGAGTCATAATCTACGGCGTGTCAGAGGATTTTTTTTTCCCAAGTCTTTTTGAAGGTCAAAAGACGTATTTACGTTTTGGACAAAAATGGCTGGAGGATTCGTACTTTTGTACTTCTTTCTTATGTCTGCAAACGCTGTTGTGTTTATTCCCAATCCGGAAGAAGACAATATTCCATTCTTACGGTGATAATCACAACTTGAATATATCTTCCGGGGGTGGCCCACCACCCTTGGCGTCTTGTCCAGGATATTCTTCTTCCTTCCAGAGAAATTGCTTTCCCTAGTTCCTTATTAAAATTTAGTTTGATCATCAAAATGTCTTTGAGATGATTAACTTTTATAGTTTGTCCGCCATATTTCTTATTTTATAACCGGTTAATTATTAAATTAAAATATTTTGTGTGAATGCCAGATTTTCTCACATTCTATACGAAACCCCCGACACAACAGCGAGAAACTGAGGTCGTTTACACTTTAAATAAGTGTGAGAACAACGTCGGGCAATTTGTTGCTAAACACAACACCAAATAAATGTTCATCAATTATGAAATGGATTCGTGCACTCGAAGACAGTTTTTTAAATCGTAAAATGGGAGATTAAGACGTAACGGGACAGAGGACGTGGAAGTCAAAACAAAGCAAACAATAAAAGAGGAGACCGACAAAAGAGCCAACATGTCAACCAAATTGAGGGAAAAGAGATGGACAAAGGGAAATAGCGGAAATTCCTATCAGACAGGACATTTTAAGCGTCAGGAAAAGCTCAGGAAGACGACAGGAATACAAAGAAAAAGACGGTTTTGAGGTTGAAAGAAATTTTCCTTTTTCATTTCGAGACGTTTTTCCTTTTTTCTTGTTTTTTGTGAAACCGTCAAACCTCAGAAGAGAAGGGAAGTTTTGTGCTGAAGGATAAATAAAAGAAATTTCTACGCACAAATGTCACTTGTTTCGTTTGACAACAGTCTGAATATTGGCTATGTTAAATTTATCTAGAAGAACTTTGTGGGTAAAAAAATGTTTTCTCAAAGAACCAAGTTGGGTTGACAAAGTAGGACTCATGGGTCATCCCACAAGTTCAAAGAATTTTTCAAAGTCAAATAAAATATACACGTCACCGCTAAAGTGCAGATAAGTTAGGCACTCTGTAAAACAGCTGACTTTCAATACACACAGTCAAGAATTTTCCGAATTTACTCAGGCAATGTGCACTTAAACAGCTTTTATATAGTTAAATTCAGCAGTTTATCTCTATCATTTCCCTTCTGGTTCTACCTTGATTCTCTGGATACCGGAAAACGGTATAAAAATAAATTTTAAGTATAAAAAGAAAACATAAAAATGGCGGAAGACTTGTTAAAAATAAATAAATAAAATAAACTCGAAATAATTACAAATGAATTTGAATACTAACTACTTGTGACTAACTATAAACGTAGCTATGACGTCACAGGTTCAGAATGGGGAGTCTGGAGGACATCAGAAAGACTGTTGGAAATGTGAATGCATTATGACGAATTTTATAGGTAGTTCACTTTGGCGTATAACTCACAGTGCAATCTTTCATTCGTAATTCATTTCATAAATAATGCACACCTAAGAGCTCTTTCATAAATAATGCACACTTAACTCGAGCTCTTTCATAAATAATCATAAATAATGCACACCTAACAGCTCTTTCATAAATAATGCACACCTAACCCAGCTCTTTCATAAATAATGCACACTGAGCTCTTTCATAAATAATGCACACCTAACAAGAACTCTTTCATAAATAATGCACACTTAACCCAAGCTCTTTCATAAATAATGCACACCTAACAAGAGCTCTTTCATAAATAATGCACACTTAACCCGAGCTCTTTCATAAATAATGC
Source organism: Columbicola columbae (assembly GCA_016920875.1). Classification (NCBI taxonomy): domain Eukaryota; kingdom Metazoa; phylum Arthropoda; class Insecta; order Psocodea; family Philopteridae; genus Columbicola; species Columbicola columbae. Next base: position 10,862,416 of record JADMLL010000007.1, read on the forward strand.
ACACTTAACCCAAGCTCTTTCATAAATAATGCACACTTAACAAGAACTCTTTCATAAGTAATGCACACTTAACACGAGCTCTTTCATAAATAATGCACACGATCAATTCGTTTCCTGAATGTCATTTGAATCGTTGTGAAAGGTATTGTTTGTTTTAATAATTTCAAGAGTTGTATAGTTTTGAATTTTATTAACTTGAAAGTTAATAAGGTTGTTTAATAATTATCTCAACAAACATTTTTTTGGGAATCGGAAATGTTTCCGCCTAAGTAGAGGGTGGGAGGGGGAGGTCTCCTTTCAGCCAATGCCTGGTCAAATATTGTACAAAAGATATATCGGTGTAAACAACATTAAATATGGAAAAGGTAAATTAGATGGAGCGCGGAATCAGTCCAAATGATCAGTAAATGATCCGCTTTTGCATGAATAATTGATTGCAGACGGATTTTGTGTTGTGCGATAAAAAGCGATTAGGCAGATGTGTCGAATGTGCGGGCTGTGTGAAGCTTTGCATCAAGTTATGCAACAATGGCAACTGCACCAAACGTCATTATCTACCACTGGATATCGTGGATTTGGGGGGTGTCACACACACACAACACGAAAGAGAAAAATTTTTTTTGTTCGGTTTCGTGAAAACCAAAAACTCGATGGATGCGACACAACCTCGGTCAAATGACGAATCCAAGAACTAATCTAAATATAGAATATCTAAAATATCTTTGGACTTATGTTGATGCGTCACTGTTGACAAAAACCGCGTTTTATAGCTGACACAACCGTCGGGGATAATTAAGAAACCTTATTTCGGTTTCGCAGCTGCCGAAAGGATTTAACGTTGGTATCCGACTCTGTCGAATGGTTTTTGCCGTGCAGGTTTTGCGTTTTGTCTACGAAAAGGTCAAACCAGTATTTGAGGGATGCGCTGCTGTTGGACAAATTATCTCACCAGTGTTAATCTAGTTCACTTCCTTCATTCATAGAGCTACTTTAATTTGGAGTACATTGCTCATTAAGGTCTTTTCCTTTTGCTATTATCATCGTTTGTCGGGCCGTTCGGAGGTTAAATTTATTTGTGTTCATGAGCGACGTTTTGTCCAATGAACTGTTTTTGTCGTTAAGGTACGATCAATGAACCTGACTTGATTTGAGGGGATAACCTTAACACAATTGCTTTACGGAGACACTAGGCCTTCGATCAATGAAACACTTTCCCTCTCTTTTGAAAAAAAAAATCAAAATTACGACCCCACTTTAGTAAGGTACGTAGTAAAGGGGAAACCTGATTGATACCTGGTAGGCACGCGCCGGCGCTTCCTCCCCTAAAACATTTTTTTACACCCCTCAAAGGAGCAGTTCATTATTAAAGTGTATCTTGAACACCTTTTGAATATTCTAATTTCCAAAAAAACTTTTCCTGTCGTTAAACAAATTGGTTTGTAGTTTTGTAGTCCATTGAGGATGTCGATCGGAAGTGATTATCGAGTCAGGCATCGGCCTTGAAAGTGTAGAATAGAAGACGACGCCATTCGATGGGTTAGGTTGGTAAACTGGTTACACAGTTAGCCGTTTATTTTAAAAGTGGTATAAATCCATTCTTCTAAGATAACCAACCGTTGTTGAAAGTTGTCGGAATACAGCTTCTCGATTTCCATAAATATTGCACAGGAATCCATTTGATGATTAGGTCGTACGGTGTTCGGTCATCCATTTCAAAAATCTTGCACACTTGATCTGGAATTTGTGTTAAAGACATTGCTCACTCTCATAACGAGTCCATTCCATGATTGTTTCACACACTATGGTCGGTAATATATTTCGACAGTATTCGAGCCAATTCAAATTCATAAATATTGCACACTTTGAAAAGGAATCTGTTTCAAAAGTATCGAATTGTCTTTTAAGAAGTTCAATTCATAAGTATTTGAATATTATTAGGAAGTTTATTTTAGCAAACTTTTATAAGGATGTCATTTCATAAATATTGCACACTCCCATGAAGAATCCACTTCATGATTATTTTGCTCTATGACTAGGAATAATGTGACGCATTTTAGGAATAATAGTGAAGTCTATTTCAAAAAGAAAAATATCTATTTCAAAAATATTGCACACTAGAGTGAAGTCTATTTCAAAAATATTGCACACTAGAGTGAAGTCTATTTCAAAAATATTGCACACTGAGGAGTCTATTTCAAAAATATTGCACACTAGCGTGAAGTCTATTTCAAAAATATTGCACACTAGACTCTGAGAAAGAAATTTATGTGGAGGATGAACTTTGAAGTGTTTAAGCAGTTAGTCTCCCAAAGAGAACGCCATTTTTGTTTTCGAAAGTCTTCAATTTAATTAAACTTTTACGACAGTCTAACCGCGAAAACAGTTTTGCTGAGTACTATTAAAAAGAATTGTTGGGGGGGAAGTTTTTCGAACAAAAATTTATTTCAGCAGTCTATGAAGAATTAAAAAGAAAGAAACTGCCCGAGGAAACTCAATAAAACTTTTAGAAGATTCATAAAATCTTTATTAAATACGAACCTCAAAATTTTTCCTCTCATCTTTCTTTAATATTGTATAAATTATAGAAACGGAGGTTTTCTCAACCGTCACACCAACAGCATCGAATTTTTTTATTTTGTAAACCCCCCCAAGTCGGGGAAACGATTTCTCGAATGTCGTAACTCGATTAAAAGGAAAAGCGAATCGAGATGAAGCCGGGGGTGAAACAACCTTGAACCTCGTCCCCGAACCTCGAGAAAAGATTTAAAGGAGGAATAAAGGGAAAACGGGGAGGACAATGAAAAATGAAATAAAAAGGGCCTTGGGGAGACAGCGGCAGGAAGCATCGTAGCTTTGACCTTGAGGAGTAACGTTACCCTAGTCAACCCTTGGTTCATTGAGAATCCCCATCACCCCCCCAGGCTCCCCGTACTAACTTGACATGCTCCTAGTTGCTCCCACGTTACACGTCCCACGTGTTTATTTATAACAATTCTTCGGGCAGAGTCTTCTGACTTTCCTTCCTTTTTTTTCTTCTCTTACCCGAACGGAAATTACAAAATGGCGTTCGTCTTTGGATTATACGGAAATAAATTTTTATTCAATGAGATTTTCTGTTTTTGTTTCGTTTGAATCTAAAATTAATTGAATTCGTTTAAAATGCTATGATTTTGAAAGTGGTCTAACTCCATTTTTTACTATTTCCCGGTTGTCATGGTTACACGTACAACTTCATGTTATCCATCAATACAGCATTTTAGGTTGCTTATATTCCCGGCAAATACGATAATTATTAACACATAAGTCCTCAGAGTTGGTTCAATAATTGAATCGCATAAATTATGTTGAGTAGACTCGGGCACCTTCACAATTTATAACGAATCTAGTTGTTGATTTTGAAAGTGGCCTAACTCCATTTTGATAATAAAACGCTTATTATTCACTTATAATTGCCACTGCATTAACACTATGACGTCTGGAGGTCTCACGTAAATTTTTTCGTGTCGGTGAAACTGATTATCACGCTGCCTGAGCACCAATATTTTGAATTCACAACATATGAACTTCCTTGGTAGCCGTCCATATATGTAAATAAGTGTAAAATCGCCAATAGTTTTCGAATGTGACGTCACCGGCACTCGGCCAATAGTGTTTGCGATATATTTTATGGACCCACGGTCGTAGTGTTAGTAGGAACCGTAAATTTAACAACCTTAGATACACTTAAGCAGTATGACTCATTAGTATTTCATACAGTGCAATAACGAGAAATTCGCACAGCGAGCAACATGAATTTTTTAAAAAATGTCTCTCATAACGAGCAATTTTTGGCATAATGAGCGGGGGGGGATTCCCCCGGCAGTTTTTGTTCGGCTTATTTGGGAAAAAATTGTTTCGCTTAACGAGTAAAACTCCGAAACGAATTAAACTCGTTATGAGACGTTCCACTGTATTTTTAAATTAATTCGAAACGCAAACCTTAAATATCTCGATTTGAGGATAAATGAACTTGGGCCACTTTCAAAATAAACGGTGCATATCATTAACCCGCATTCAGGTTTATTTTCGACACCTACTAAACCTCAGGTATAATTTATTTATTTAATAAAAAACCTAAAAAGAACCCTTTGATTTGATTTCGGTGGGAAAACCGCACTCCAGTACCAGAGGAGGTGGAGGAGGAAGAATCACCTGGTCCCTCGCACAAAAAAAAACCTTTAAAATATCATTCATTATCCAGGTACAACTAACAAACTAATAGTTTTTATAACCTGTACGATTCTTACAAACCTGAGGAATTTGTTACGACCCTTTTTCTTCGTGTGCTTCCTCCTTCTACCCTCTCTCTCTCTCTTCTTTAAGACCACTCCTTCCTCCTTCTTCCTCATTACATATCGATAAAGGTTAATTGCTAACATTTATAACCCTAGTTCGGGTTGAACGTTTTGAGCTGATGTAAAAATGTTTCACTGTCCTTTTGATTCCCTTTTTCCAAAGGTGGTATTTACTCCTCGTGCCCAGAGGGAGGAAGAAGCGACAGATATCGATGACAGTCTGCTGTTGGTAAGAACAATGTTGCTTAGAAGCATTTTGAATTTTTACTTTTTAAAGATTCTTAGTGCGATGAAGTTGGATTGGTGCGTTTCAAAATAATGCACAACTTAATGAAGAACTCGTTTCAAAAGTAGTGCACACTTTCATTTCGTGAGTAAAACATTTTGGTTTGTGGGTTATGAGGATCACGTGACGAATTACCTGTTTTGCCGACCTTTGACCTTGATAAATTGAAAACGGAAGTTGGAAGAACAGAGACAAAGCGGATTTTGAATTGTCGAGTGCTTCACACCTTCTCCCCTCGGTTGTGGGTTATTCAAAATCTCGTGACCGATTACTTCCCTGCGGGAACTCGAAAGGGTTAAAAGCTCTGACCTTGACTTTGGATGGTTTACTACCCTTTTCCCATCGATTGGTTTAATCAACCCTGTGTTAATGGGAGCTGCAACCCTTCCACACTTTCCCTTCAATTTTTGTTTTCCAAGTTTGTGGAATTTTGTTTTTCTCGTTTTGAACCTAAAATTGGAATTTGGTCTTTGTGCGACTGGTGTATGTGATGAACGTTGTTAATTATTGTGATGAAGCTTCACTAAATTTCCTGTTGCCATGATTCGTATTCGAGATATGAGTTTTCTAGAAGGGTGAGGTTTAAAAATACAAACAAAGCAGATGAGGGGCTCAGTCAAAAGGCTGGTTCATGAGTGCACTAAATATTGATTCTGCAAGGCGGGAACACACACATACTCCAAAACAAGGGACGGGGTCTGGCACCTGTTTTCAAATGTAACCCTTTCGAAGGCCTTGCGAAATAGACTCAGAGACGTCAAAATTGGAACAGCATCAGCATGAGGGAGAAACAACCCCAAAAAGTTGAATATAAGACGGGGAATTCCCCTTGGGCGACCTTGTCAAACGACCTTCGGCTCCAAACCAAAGCGGCATAGTCATTTTCTAAATGGGACAGCTCTCCATTTGTGCATGGGGCAATCAATCAATTGAAAAGGGAGGCTGCATATAAAAAGGAAGCCGACACACGTGGGCACTTCTTCTTTCCCATTTCTGATCCGTGGAGGGCTCTCTGGTAACTCAATACAATTGCCTCTCGCGGTTGTTTGTCGAAAGGAAAGAGAAAAATGGAAGAAATCAGGAACAGTGTTCCAGAGTCCGAAAGAATTAAGTTAAAACCAGCAATAACGAACAGGTTGGGCAAGGTCGCTGTCGAGCCGGGGAAATTTGTCCTGCGGAGAATGAAAACAACCCTAATGCTGGGGGATCTACCTTGGTGAAGATGTTTGGGGCTGGGAAATCGCTCCCCTTTTATCTTCCGTCTTTTTATTGTAACGCTCTTTCGCCTTGTTGGAATTATTTAACCTATATCAACCCTTAGGGATGGTGAAATCCATCAGAGAAGACCTCTTAAAGTGTCATTCATAGAAAACGACTCCTTTTTTGGGGTAAAATTATTTCAGTACCCCTGCTTACAGTGTTATTCCTCAACCCCTAAATTTTGGAAAATCGTTTCTGCTAATTAACCTCCACCAAGTTCCTTTTTAATATTTCCTAACCCCTGATTCACGTTTTGTTGTGCTGCCGTTGAGGTTCTATAAGTCTACCTCTTAAGGTAGTTGGGAGTTTTCCGATTTTGGCTCATCGGTGTTTTTTACCCAAAATGAGAAATTGAATTATTCGGTCTCGTTTTCCCTGGTTGTCTCTGTCTAGCGCGTCATCCTCTGGTTTCCATGAATCGTTCGACAGAAGTTCTGAATAGCTTACCATTTGTCTGGGGAGTCTGGCAAGTGTTTGATGACGTTTTCTGTGTCCAAAACCCATTATTTTGTTTTTAATTCCCAACAAGCACCAGTTTCTTAGTTGGTAGGTTTAGCTTTATCTAGAGAGCAGACTAATGAGGATGGGAGATGGTTTGGTCGGGTCAGAAGAATAAAATAAAGCACCTAGACATAAAGATAAAACAAAAGCAAAGACAGTTAATTTCGGGAGGCTAAATTTCTGGTCGATGACTGGAAACCTTAGCAGAAGCAATTTTCCAGGCGCCCTGTAAAACCCAAACGGAATTTAAATTAAGAGTTGGAACTTTATTATTATATTATCGTGGCTCCTTTTTTTATATAAGCCGACAATGGAATGAAAGGTAGAGCTATATAATGAAGGAAGGGTGAATATTAGTTGCACATTAGGTGTCTGTCCCATGTTTAAAGGTCCCCTTCTATTTTTTTCCCAGTGCCCCAACTCGGACCCTAGATACGTGGCACGTGCCACGTTCAGCCCTCTCTCCTTCTGATAAAGGACTCCCCACGCATCTGGCATTTCTCTTTCATCTCCTCTTATTTTTTATGTTTTTGTGTGCCTGCGTTTGTTTTCCCAAGTCATTATCGCACCTCGTTTTTTACGTTTTTAGGTACCTGTTCCTGTCTTGATTGTTTTGTTGGAATTTTTTTTTAAGGTTTTCTTTTGCAGATTATTCTTTCATGCTGTTAGGATTTTTCTTTTGTACCCCCTCCTCAAATTTGGCATAATTCTGTATCGATAACTCCTTTTGAGTTGTGTATGTGGGTACTACATAAATCTTACATAATGCTTATGTCGCCACTAAACTAATCTGACAGACTAAAGTCACAACCTTTTGTAACTAGTCTGTATTCATAAGTACTAATCAATAAATTAGAGTGAGCCAATTCGACTCATTCAAATAACATCTATAAATGTTACTTGAATAAATAGTAGTCAAGCTCTGTATATACAGAAAAAAATTTTTAGGTAAGTCAAATTGACTCAGATATTAGTCATACACATCAACACATCATACGAGAAATTTATAGACTTCAGACTAGAATTATGGATGTTGATTCTAAAGCTGATTTTACTGAAGTGAGCCAATTTGACTCGTAACTGATCTGTTAATTAATTTTAAACGGAGTTTAGTTGATGAGCTGAGTAGACCTGCGTTGTCTTAGAATTATTTTTGAGATGTGACTGTATTCGAATTTTCACTTGTCACTGGTACCCGTAAAGGTATTAAGAACTGGATGTGGTTCACTTTTAGTCGTCGTACATTTGACAAGGAAGCGATAAATTTATCGCAGGTTTTCCGTTATTTTTAGTCACCCAAGACACTTTATTGTTGTTGTTGGCGTGATTAGTGGTTGACACGTACAGAACTCCGTCTCCGGGAGTCCGGGATTCGGAACCGTTTCCGGTTTCGTTTTAATACAGATTTTGAAGAGGCGATATCCAGTCAACGACCCGGGTGTCTTATCACTTTGGCATTGGAAAATTCTTTTGTTTGTATAACAGGAATCGTCACGGTTTAATGAAGTTGTTTAAAATGTTTTGTTTGTCATTCTTAATGAAGTGACATCCGGTGATTTTTCGGTTTTCTTTTGTATGTATGTATATATACGCGATTATATGTGTATGTGTTTGAAACGCGGAGTTGTATGAATTGCTAAGAAATTTGATGTCGGTTCAAAAATCCTTACCCCTGAGTCAGTGTTCAATGCAGCATGCATCCCATCCATCCATTCCGAACATCTGGCATTCATGTGTGTTGCATTTCCGACCACCGTTTCCAGACCATTCTCTACGGCCACCGACGTGAACCATCCGCGTATCATTTTTCATTGTGCAAGACGTCATCAATTTTTAATTTTACGCAGAGCTAGTTTGGACATCCGTTTTGGTTTTGTTTTCTGTAAGGGATATTGTTTTTCTTTTGTAAAAATGGACGAAGAGAGGATAGGAGAGGAGTGATTCTTCTCCCTTTCTGAGTGGAAGAATAAAAACGTTTGTAAGCCCTGGAAAACGTGGTCTTAACCTTTAAGCCCTTTTTCGTGCTGAAACATTATCGTAAGCAAACATTCGATTCCATTCTCTTGAATAACTCCACGCGGCATTTTTAATTGAATTAGATTTTATTTAAAATAAGAATTGTGCGGGTTGAGTCAATCTGACTCACACAAATCCTTACTCCTAACACTCCTACGTTGCCCGGGTGATTATTAATCTGACAATATTTATTTATTTCTCGTATTTTGACTTAATAAGCACCCCAGATAATGTGCATATCGCCTAGGTCATTTGAGAAATGTTAACTTTAGAAGTGTGCAATACTTTTGAAATGAATGATTTGTGCGTTTTTGAAAGGACAAGCTAAAAACAAATTAATAGGCAGGTTGTGTTGCTAATTTATAGACTAACTGGAGTGCCCTGTTAAAATGGTGACTTCGTTTTGAAATTTAAGTAGATAATCTAGACATTAACTACTAGAAGAGAAGAACTCTAAAGTAAGAGAGAGAGAAGCTTTTGAACTTTAAGAACACAACCGCCGGTAATGTGTACAATTCCAGATAACGTAGGTGACGTTCGCATTGAGCTTTAGTGGTAGCTTATGCATCTCTGGGTGTTATGCAACAGAGTTATGGAAGAGAACAAGGGTATCACAACAACAACAACAAAAATGAAAATTTAGGTTTGTTTAATGTTAGGGATATGTAGCACGAATGCTTGACCATAATCACAAACATAATTAGGTTTTGATTTTACCGATAATTTCCGAAAAAAAAATGTTTTAAAACAAAGTCACGAAGTTCGTTTTTTAATTAGAATCGATTTAACTCAAAACATCGATGACCATATGTTTACTCAATGCCACCGAACACCTAGTCCATCAGTTTGTTTAACTCTCGTCCAGGTGCCTCAAAAAGTTTAACAGAGAGAGAGAGAGAAAAATTATTTCGAGGTAATATTATAATTGGAAAGAGCTACAGCGAAGGTCGTGTCATAGGTTGGTTCCCACGGAGAAGATTCCGAGGATAGACAAAAGGATGGAGGAATAAAAAAAAAGTTCGTTATCCAAGCCGTACCTGGTTCAACGGAACTTAGCTCTAATACAGTTTCTATCAAATTTACAACAGCTGCATCTTGTGTAGGGCTTGTGAATTTTAAAATGAGCGAGGAAACCGTTTATTGTTCGTAGACCGTGTTTGGTCTTGTTATAATTACGACCCTTATAAACACCTGAGTAGTGTAAGAATGGGGAACGCTTGTATGGGAGAGTGCTCCTTATTTCGTTCTTCTTACGTGTAAGGGATATATTGAAACCTTTTTTTGAATTGTAAATAGAAAAATATTGTTGATAGAACAGGGGTGTGTAAAATGTTGGTTGAGTTTTATTTATGCGATCTGACGACTTTGGCGAGGTGTGTCTTTCCGATTTGTTACTTTGAGTTTCCCTTCCGAGTTTGGGATTTATGCGTTTGAAGGGAGTTTGACCAGCAAACAGGATTTGAATCATTCGTGTCTGTTGTTTTGTGGGTAGTTTTCCTCCCCAAAAGCTTTTTCGCATAAGTTGGAAGAATGAAGTAAATACTCCTGTTGGGTTAGTAAAATTGTCTGGCGAAATGAGGTTGAGTTATATTTATGAAACTAATATAGTCGTAGTAGTATAACTTTCAGTGAAGCTACTCAATCCCTTTTCAAAAGTAATGCACACTTCTTCAACAAATCCGCAATGTTGTTTAAGATATATAGCTTTTAGAGGGGAGGAAGTCTGTGGGAAAGTGTGCATTTATTTTGAAATAGATTCGTGGGAGGAGTGGTGTAGTGGTTAAGTTCCTGACTTGGACGCAAATGGTCGTGAGTTCGAATCCTCCTCCAGCATCCCATTATACCCCAAAATTAACAGTGAAAAATGGGATTAAAACCACCACCATTTTGAAATAGATTCGGAATAAAACATGCAGTTGTACTATAAAAATTGTGCATTATTTATGAAATGAATAAACCGTAAATATGCGTCGTATTCACGAAATGATTTCTTGGGCGACGACCCTTGAAGGATGTCTTACATGTTTTTCCAACCCCTGATTTCGGTTTAATTCTACCTAATTCATATTCGGCATGAAATCTCACTGTCACCATCTGCAAGAATAAAAATCCATTTCAAATTTCATAATTTTTACAAAAAAATAAGGAGAATGGGGAAGGTGGGGTGAGGTGGCGGGTATGAGATGAAGTTCGTTTCGGATGTCTATCAACGTGCCAAATGAACCCCGGTTTCCAGTACGAATATTTTAATTTAAAAATTTTCCCGCTTTTTCAACGGAATACTAAATTCAAAATCGTGAACTCCAGCAGGAAAAAAAAACTGTTTTGCTGTTGAGCGTGATATGAATCCTCAAAAAATCTCGCACGCGGTTACGTAACGTGTTAGTTTTGTGGAAAACTGTTGGTGGAGTCAGGGAAAGTTACGGGAGAGCAGTTGGCAGGCTTTATCCCCGTTCGGAGGAACTTATGACTTTGTTCTGTGTCATTTTAGAAAATACATAAAATACATAAAAGACAATTGTTCTTATTAAAAGTAATTAATTTTAATAAAACTATCACTTCAATTAATTATTTTGCACTGTCATTAACAATGTGAACGCGCCGAGTTAGACTTCACGTGCCGGAGGATTTTTGTCTTTTTCTCTGTTTAGTTTGCTGACTATTTGAATCCGGTCCTGAAGAGTTCTGTCCATGGAAACATTTCTCCAAGTATGATTACTTCATTTTTGGTAGAATGGGATCTAAATGGAAGACATCTTGAAATAGATTTGTGTTAGTGATGTTAGTCTGTCTATCAGATTTTTGAGGGATAGTTGAACTTTCTGTTTCCTCGTTCAGACATTTTTAAAGTCTTGTACAGTCGACCTGAATTTATAAATTGAATACGCCATAAGAATGTGCAATATTTTGGGATAAGTGTTAGGCATTGAGTTCTGAGTGTAAAAATTGCACATTTTCCTTAACAATTCATTCCATAAGTACTGCACTCTATTATTTATTGGACACAGTTGAAGTCTTAACACCCACTGTTGTAGATACAGATACAGACCCAGGTTTCAACACAGACGAAAATTCAGTTACCATCCCCGGGAATAGGGCTTGACTAACCCAACAGCCAACTAAAATAAAATAGTAACAGCCATGAATTTGATTAGTGCGTTTCTGACGCAGTCATACATGAAGCTGAAACTGTAGCTGTCAAAATGAGACAAATCAGTTTTGAAATTGCACACGAGAACTCGGATTCGATATGAACTGTAATTGATTAGGGTTGCGTACACATCACATACATAAAATTGAGATAAAATGGAACGACAGATGTCTGGAGCTCTAAATTAAATTTTTTTTTTAATCAGGGATTTACAAAAGTTGACAATTTTTGTGCAAAGATGGAGACGGAGACCTTGAGAGAGAGTGAAAGATTTTTGTTGAGAGGAAGAAACTATTTTTGAATTAGTTCTTTAGTCTTCTTTTGTGTATTTGCACATGGTTTCTCTTTTTGAGGTTTTTATTGTTGTCTTTTAATTATTATGTTAGTCGAGTAAGGAGATCGGGGTAAATGTCGTTTGGTCGAGTGATTTTCATTATATGTGTTCACAATTTATTTATTTCTTTTTTTTTATTTTATTTTGGAACAACCGGTGTTTAAAACGCCATATGTGGCCAAGTAAATTATTTCAAAGCAAGACAGTGCCAGGTGTTTGCTTATTATTTTATGACTACATTGAGAGCATACATCCGACGTATGCAAAGTTTCCTCCAGTTACGAGGATTTGAGTTGGCTGGCTTTCTAAAACGATTTGGATTCGTTTCGTTCTCTTTTTATAGGCGAATTTAGTTTTGGTTGTGCCCTCCCTTTTGCGGTAATCTTCAAACTTCAAAGATGCCCCGAATTAGTGTTAAATTAAGTGGATTTTGGACACCATATCTAAACCTGGAACACATTATCACTGATATACTGGAGAAGTGGCAAGCGTTTTGCAAACTTCTGCTGGGAAGTCTTAATAGTAAAAGAAGATGAGCGGGCCAGACTGCCAGCCCAGTATAATAAAACATGTAACACATTACACTATACACTAACACTCTCAGATGAACACTCAACACAGCAGAGGATCTGGAAAGTATTGCTATCACAGGCAGGTCTTCCAGAGACTCAGCAAGGCTACACAGTGACACACACACGCAAAAAGTGAATTTTAACCCAACAGTCGAGGAGTTGTTTCCTAATTTTCCAAATTGTTTCCCTTTTTTAAAATTATTAATACATAAGACCTTCAAACTGTTCTAGTGTCTGTTCTACAAGCAACACTACTATTCCAATTGACTGTAACAATAGTTTTCTAACTGTTATATCAAACTTATCGAATCCTTGGTGATGGTCTTTATGACCCACCAACTATCATAATCTCAATTCAGGTACCTTCAGTATTGAAGTTGAAATCTTAACACAGCTCAACTCTCATTAGAGGTTTCGCACTCTGACTTATGTTTACTGTTGTTAGACAACAAAGTCTTAGACAAGTATTTGCTTGTTTTAGAGCACGCCATTGGTTAATTAAGTGGACTAGTGGTTGCTAACATAGTTATAGTTGGGCATTTTCACCTTTTTTAAGGTATAACACGATGAGACTATAACTTCTTAGTCTGGAACTGAAACCACTACACCACAGACTGTTAGCATGGACCTTAGCATCAGTCTTATAGTTTCAAATCATTGTAGAATGTTTAATATCCAATTAGGACAATTTCATTAAATTTTTCCACTTCTTCGATAACAATTTTGACTATCACTGATTCAGTCTACGCCCTTTACTCTGTGTCGGAACCTGATGGGACAGTCAGAAAAGAGTAAACGGTTCTTGTAAAAGTGGAGAAAATTAAATGATTTACGAAATCTTTTATTAAAAGTGTTACGGCGTGCAAAAATAGTTATTACCACTACTATTATCATTATTATCTTATATTGAACTTGATGTATTGTGTAGCAAAATTTTTACGGACACACAGTTTCTGCTTAAAAATAATAATTAAACGGAATACGGTTAGGAAACGTGTTACTATAGTTAATACGATACTGGATGCGACATGAGTCCTTAGAAAAAAAAAATTTGATACACGATCAAAGGAACAAGGGTATATACGTCCATTCGTTTTCCAGTTTTATTCGGTTTTGGGGTTTAGAATTTCAAAAATTTGAGATTTGGACCTGGAGGGAGGTTTAGTGTTGGGATAATTAATCGAAAGAAATATCTGATTTCACGATTTGGAAATCGTGAGAATGATCTGAGAGTGTCATCTTACTCAGCTTTTTGGTCATAATTTTGAGTCATCGTCTTACTAGACCGACAGTTTAAAAACCAACCAGAGAGATGTTGGTGTTGTTTAACGTCATATTCAACTATTTTTAGAAAAGTGAGCCAGTTTGACTCGTAATATTGTTGGAAACTGTTTTGAGTGAGAGATTTATTATTGAATAACGTTTATTGTAAGGACCTGAGTATTTCGATATGTGTTTCGAGTTGATTCTCTCGTCTTTCATTTCCGCTTTGTAGCTCTTCATTTCCTTGTTCTTGTCTTAAGTTGTTGTTGGAAACTCAAGTTTCCTTATTCATTTCTAGGCGGGAGGCGTAGTGTAGTGGTTAAAGTTCCTGACTTGGACGCAAATGGTCGTGAGTTCGAATCCTCATCCCGAATCCTGTTATACCCAAAAAACGGGATTGAAAAAGGATGCCACACTTCTGTATGTTCTGTGGTCCACGTATTCTTTCATTTCTTTTAGGCTGTGGTAATCCTATCAAAAAGTGTGCATTATTTATGAAATAGGGAAAGACTTAAAGTAAAAACGGGATTAAAATTCCATCTATTTCTTGGTGTTAGTGTGCATTACTTTTGAAATAAGCTCTTGAGGTGTGTTATATTCAAACTTTTCGAGTCCCTGGGTAATAGTTCCGTGTCAGCTCCTGAAGGAAATGACATTGAACTTGTGTCGAGAGGACATAAAACCTATTTATAATACAGTGGTCGTCGTCGGAAATGTGTTTTTGCTGTCATAAAAAAAAGAAATTTTCAAAGAGGAGCAGTTAAGCCATTTTTCAACGGAACACCCGAATAATGGCATAAGGTTCCAGTTCCAGAATACAGCTGGCAGCGCTAAAATGTCCGTAACGTAAAAATCGTTTCGCCTTTGTTGGCCTTTACTTGAATAGAACTCATTTTAACGCCGTGAATTCTAAATAAACGTAAATTGAAATGGGTAAACATAAGAAGAATATCGATCGATACAGTCCTTGCCTTTCGACTATTTTTGTTTTTGTTTTTGTTCGTTGTCGAAATAAAAATTTTTCGAAGGCACCACGTGTGCTTTCAATTTTTCATCCAAAGCAAATTTTTAACTAGGCTGTTTCTCCGCTAATTAATAACTGTTAGGGCGCGTCCGGAAATCGGCCGTTTTGTCCTTTGTTGAAATCAGCTGGAAAGGTTCTGGGTGTCCAAAGTGGTCGAATTTGTTCGTGGGAGATGTTAGCAATAGTCCGATTTGAAGTTTTCGATATGTTATTGGTAATACACCTCGAGTGCTTCAGTGGTTGCTGACTTTTTGTTCATATAGAAGATCATAAAAAGCTTTCGCACGTGAGTGTCGCGATTGTGTATCGATTTTTTGCTAGGCGTCTTATTGTTTTCCACGTCTGATGGCGAAAATCTACGTTTTGGCTTTTGCATTTTATTGTCTCTCTTTTGGCGAATCGTTTTCACATCAGTTGGGAAGTCTCTAAGAATTGAAAATTCTGTCTCTGATCTCATTCATTAGATAACGTAGACTTGGGCTAAGAATGTGGTTCATGAGTATCGTTGAGGAGAACTCATTGTAACCCAAAATTTGTTGGAACACCCCAAAAGAAATTGGGAATCAAGCAGCAGGAGCGTATTTCATAAATACTGCACACTATCGTGAAAAATCTGTTTCTCGTATATAGTCCAAACTGTCTGAGTCATGAATGGCCATCAAATTGTGACTCGTTTACATGTGTTTGTCTTCAAATTGGAGATTCTCACGAAAACGACATGCAATGTTGATTTGGTTTGTAATGTTGGCAAAATGTGTCTTCTGCTTCATTTTACGTGCAGAAATTGCTGTGGATTGGTAGGCTGTAAATTTTTGTTTCTGCTACCTTGTTTGAGCCGTTGATCAACTTTTTGCCTTTTTTGGGTTTGGACTTCCTCCTTTTTGGTTCACTACAGGGTCCCTGTCTCATTTTTTTTTCAAAGTTGTCAGCTTTGAGTGTTGGATTCTTTGAAAGGTTGGGTTTTGTAGGTTCTTTGTAGGTTCTCATTCATCCTCCGCTAGGAACTACATGAAAATCTGGCTGAGTTGGTCGATAAGCTAAGTCTTCAAGTATTCGATAAAGTGTGCATTACTTATGAAACGGGTTTCCCCGTAGAAGTTTGCATTACATTCTGCGGAAAGTGTGCATTACTTTTGAAAACGATTTCTCTACGAAATTGTGCATTAGTCACAAAACTAATTTTTGGTAAATGTGTGCAGGTATTATGAAACGAATTTCCTTGAGTCTGCTGAATTTTTGGCTCTATGATTGTTAGTTGCGTCTTCTTTCTTACATTTCTATACTCAGGTTCTCTCTTCATAGTTTAAATCTTATCGATTAATAATATATATTCTTAACCAGCTATCGGATTTCGATATAATTTCATAATTTAATTAAATTCTTGATGTTTTCGAAGGAAGAAGTTTGTTTGTCGGAGGTTAAAAGGAAAAATAAAATCACAGCCGAGGAGTTTCTAAAGAGAGAAACGAAGAAGAAGAAGAAGAAGAAACATTAAAGAGTGATAGTGAAAGAATAAAAAGTTTTCAGTTGAAAATAAAAGTTGGTTAAAAAAAAAAGTTTGTAATAAGAAAAAAGGCAGAGGGTTGGAGGAAAAAATCAATAGAAATCGTTTCGTGTGAATTTATGAACCGGAAATTCTACTTTACGCCACTTACTTTCACATCATTTCGACAACCGAAAAGGAAATTTCCTCGCTTTCGAATCAAAGGAGTGAAATAATTCTTTCTCCACGAAAACTTTTTATTTTCCTCTTCGCTTCCTTTTTTCATTGGCGTTGTTTTGACGGGGGTGCGAAAGAGAAAAGCAGGGACGTAATTAGGATTGACAGAATTCATGAAATGTCTTGCCGGATAGGATTTTTATTTTTATTTTTTGAAATGAGACGTTGCGTGTGTTTTTTGTTTTTGTTTTTTTTTGTGGTTTGGAAGGTTTTCACTCATCCGAAAGGTTTTTAAGGACGGATCGAAGTAGCTTTCTAGAACTTGATCGTTCTTTGAAAGAAACAATCACAAATTAATTTTTGGAGGAACTACTCACACACAGTCCTTGAAACCGGAAACGTATCTTTATTAAGAGAAATTCTCAACCGGAAATGCTACGCATAACACACTATTACCATAACTACAGACTTCTCATGTTGATTTCATTCTGAGATATGG
The DNA here is from genome assembly GCA_016920875.1 of Columbicola columbae. Classification (NCBI taxonomy): domain Eukaryota; kingdom Metazoa; phylum Arthropoda; class Insecta; order Psocodea; family Philopteridae; genus Columbicola; species Columbicola columbae. Next base: position 10,879,316 of record JADMLL010000007.1, read on the forward strand.
AAACTGGAGTTGGTTGCTTTGATCACCCAGATTGACTTGAATGATTGAGTTGTCCACTGCGACAAGCAAAATTCAGTTAGTAATTACCAAAACAGGTGGCTTTGGGCCGTTTTCTTTTATGAAAATATTTCAAACCTAAATTTGATTGAGAGCAACCCCTTCTCCCAACAAACACGTGATCTCTCATCTAGAAAGCCTAGCGTTAATTTTTCATTAAGTGTCTATGATTACGATGAAATAATTTTTACAAATGCAGTCGCTCATAGTAGAATGTTCGAATTTGATTTTGTGGAACGTTTTAAAGAGAAACTAATTCGCAGAGTTTTCTCGAAGAAGGTTTAAAGGAATCTTAAACAAGGAGCAAAAATTTATTTAATCAAAAGACAGGAGGAATGAAACAGAAGACGTCCATGCCTGAAACACGTGCTATCGTGAAACTCGTCGTTGTGTTTACGTTTGAAGTTTCAACGGTTCACCGGTAGATGGCTCCTCTCTACTAAGACTCATTTCAATTGTTGCGCTCGGTGCTGCTCTCTGGCGGACGTTTCGCGAATTTCGTTTTCATCGTCGAGTGTCATTCATTGTCCTCTTTACTCCAACCATTGTCATTTTAAATGAGTTTTGGTGATAAAAATGAGTGTTCGTAATAGTTTCCACCCAGAATCGACTACCATTCTGAGAAGACTTGGCAACGGTGGAAGCGGAATTATACCATTAAAGATGGCAGTGGTGGTGGTGGTGGCCGTCGTCGTGATGAAAGAAGTTTTCTTTCACTGTTAAGAATCCCCCCCAGTTCTGATATATATGTGTAAGATGATTTTGGGTTTAATTAAAAAAGAAATTAGCATGACGCTGTTTTTGTAATGAAAAGCTTTCTATTTTTTTGCTGCTGCTGAATGGTTTGGTTTGGATCGTTGGACTGGAAACGGAAGGATCCCTTCCAAAGCCGGGTGCTGAGTGTCACGTGACTTAGGAATATTCCAGCTTTTGAATAGATTAACAGCTTAAAGCTAAAAAGAGAAAATAAAATTGCCTGCAAGCTACCTGTTGACGTCATCCTGTTGTCTTGTTCTTACCGCAGCATGATATTAATCGTTGTTTGTATGTTTTCTAAATGTATGTGCGACGAGCTAACAGAATTTATTTTATTTTATTTTATTTTTTTGTTTCGTTTCAGGTTTTATTTTATTTTTTATTTTATTTTTATTTTATTTTTATTTTTTGCATGCTTTTATGTCGTCTTGTTGAGTGATTTGTTGTTGTTTTCAGCACCTACTCGCGTATAACCGTGAGGACGGCGGTGTGTCATACAGGGGTCGAGGCCGGGGAAGAGGCCGAGGGTCTAGAGGGGTATGTTTTTATATACAATGTTGTAAGCTTGTATTTATTATAATAATTAATTAATTTGGTGATGGGTTGTTGGGGACTTTAGATGTTCTTCTTTGAGGATGAATAATATTCTTCCAATGTAGAGTTAGACCTGTTCTTCAAATCACTTCTTCATTCTACAGCTTTGTTTCCTTCACACTATAAGGTATGCAGTAGTAGCCTTAACCAAAGTTTCGAGGGGGGTGATGTGTCGATATATATACCCCACGACTCTGGGGGTTAGGTACCTTGTTTTGAAGGTTCTTCTCAGTTCAGCCATCTTGAAACAAACTTTTCCCAATTTCCACATTGACTAAGGGAGTGGGAAGGGAGGTTGGGACGAAGTCAAGGTCTCGACAGAAAGGAAAAAAAATTTGTTGGGAAAGCAAAACCCGGACTCGTTAATTTTCTTCGGAATTTTCTTCAGTTGCAGTCGAAAAGAAAGTCGAAAACTTTTCCTCCGAGGTAAATTTTTAGCTTCTGAGTTAATCTCCTGGAACTTTTGTTTTCATTTAGCGGAATTCACGGTAAGAAAACTTTTTTTGTTTTAATTGTGGCTCAGCATGTTTCTGTTGTGTTTTGTTTTTTGTTTTTTGGTTTTGCGCTTTTGCTTTTGCTTTAAAATTTTTAAGAGCTCTTGTTTATTCCAAGAGAACCCTCACTCGCTTTTTAAGTGTATCAGAAGTGGTGGAGATGGGAATTGAAATTAAACGTGAATTGGTTGACGTATACGTAGCTCTGTTTGTTCACGTGATTATTACCAAAGTCGAGTAGGAAAAAAAAGTCTGTCGTCTGCTTCGTTTGTCGGTTTTGTTTATATAGTAATTATGAAAAAGGGTTTTGGAGTCTTGTGGAAATTTGTGGTGGATGGGTTTGGTTGGATCTCGTGTGAGGAATCACTGATGGAGATTGTAGTGAGGTGATGTCTTGGATAACTCTTTAGTTCTTATTTTCACCGGTTATGTTACTGCTGTTGTTTCGACCTGTATCCACATGTAACAGTCTCTAGACCTGTGTTTCTGTTGTAAAACGACATCAAACACCACTATATCGCATCACTTTATGAATTCTTCATACAATTGTGCATTACTTTTGAAATGAATAGGAGGAATGCGACTGCAGGGTTTATAACAGTTTATTTATTTATTTTATTAACTACCGCCCCTCTCCCAGCAGTTTTTCCGGGGTTTGTTTAGGAAGAAGACTAGCGTCTAAGTCCCAAGGAAGGCTGAAACTAGAAGAGAAGAGGTAGGAAGACTAAAAGGAATAAGGAGGTGTGGCTAAGAAACCCATGTTAGTGAGTCAAGTGGTTTATGCCTTTTAAGACGTCTTTAGTCGATGGGTCACAGTTTAGTTGTGGATAGGAAACAATAGTCTGAGAGTACTTCCGGTCTAATACAGTTCAGTTTTAATCCCGTTTTTCACCCGATTGAGTATAACAGGATACGGGGGAGGATTTGAACTCGCGACTATTAATTCTTAGTCTGGCACTTAACCACTACACCACAAACCTCCCTCACTTCCGGTTTAAAGTTTGACTAAAATAGATTCATACCTTCTTCTGCATTTCTCTTCTTTTCTATTATACTAATATTTTTTCCCCCTATGTCAACTGCCATCTGTCTCTAAGCAAGACATTTTGTAGTTGGTCTGACTTTTTATTCAGGGAGCAGACCAGTGTCTCAGCCCCATGGATAGGATAATAGGATGCGACTGAAAGAGCAGTCTAAGGTTGGGATAAGAGTAGGGATGAAAGAAAGTGTGGTAATAGGAAGAAGAAGAAGTACTAGAAATAATGATAAATAGTATAGGTTAAGAGGGGGTCAGAGAAAGGAGATAGAGAGGAAGGAAAGGAAGAATAATATGAAGAATTATACTAATATTAATATCAAAAATCGGTTTTAATCTTTATGTTAACAGTTATACATTTCCAAGTTCCAGAGGGTAAATAGTTTGTACTAGTAGGCTAATCTCTAAGGGGTTGTGTCTAGGAAGGAGAACAGTGTCTTTACCCCGGGAGCGAGTAGAACAAGGAATTCGAAAAGCAAAGTTTCAACTTTTAAGGTTTTTAAATTTAAGGAGATAACTTTAAAAAGAATCAAGTTGACTAAAGGTACACAGAAATGATTTTAACGCAACGTCAGCGTTTATTAAGTTAATTTGAATTTGCTTAAATAAATCTTCTTAAAATAAACACTCCGCGGCGGTTTTCTCAAAATTATGGCCTGACCCGGGGGCCATTTTCCTTTCTTGGCTAATTTTTGAAAATAAAAATTGTGAGAGCTGGAAAATTTGTCCTCGTCAACTTTTCCTCCTCCATCAAAAATGAGATTTGCATTTACAGTCGTCAGGATTAGAAAGCCTTTCTAACCTTTTTTTCCTTAAATTAAATTTGTTCATAAAAAGAACTGCTGTCGGTCAGCAACACGGGTAGAAAAAAAAATTGTCAGTTTCTTAAAAAACCTCGAGTTAACGCTTCCCTGCATTGATTAGATTTTCCTCGGGAAATTTAACCTCCAAGCAAAAAGTTTCTTTTTTGTTGTTGTTGTCGTCATCTTCTTCTTCATCCACGTTTTCCTTTTGTCAAAATGAAATGGCATTGGAAAAAGGACGAGGAAAAGACGTCGGGGAGGGGGCTGGTGGTAGATAGAGGGAAGTAGAAGAAGAAAAAAAAGTAGTTTAAAAAAGGCCTCTATTTAATTCTCATACAGAAACAACAGTTTCGAATTTTGAAAAGCGCATGAGCTTCAAGTCAGCGGTCGAAGGCTTCTAAATTACGTTTCAAAGTTTGTTCCCCGTCCGGAAAGTGTCATGTCGCCCGTTTAAAACGGATCGCGGACTCGGTTTTCTTATGATTCCGTGTCATAAATTTTCCGAAGAAAGAAAATTAAATTTTTTTTGAAAAGTTAAATGAATTATCGTTGTTATAGTCTAAGAGTAGGGATTTTCGTTTTATTTTTATTTTTATATATTTTTTTTTGCCCCGCTTCCCAGTATATATTATTTATATTGGGAAAATTAAAGTTTGGGGGAAAATATACTTTTTTCATCTTTTTAATGAAAAACCAAAAGTTAGAATACACAGAAAATATGTCAAGTTTTCTTTCTGGGGGTGGGGGTGGAAAGTGCCTGGTATCGGAGTTAGATTTGGAGACTTATTTTTCTGTCTAGAAGTTCTGCTTCTAGAACTTTTTCGAAAACTTTAAGAAATCGTATAGAGGAACCCGGGGAAAATGTGATTTGATCCGCTACCCCACCCTTAAAGAGAAATTTCGATAACTGACGGTTTTCCCCGACTCTCGAAAAAAATTTTCTTTTCGCAGTTTTGATTTTCCCAACCCGTTTAGGTGATATACGAAAGCTTTTTATTAAAATAGGTTTTGTCACGACCAAATCAAGGTTTGACAGGTTTCTGGATTTGTTGAATACTTTTTTGTAAAATGAAAGCCGGGATGGATGACGTTATTCTGAATCGCTGCATCCCTCCCAAGGACGGGGTTTCGAAAAATTTTTGAAGGGAAGCGCTCTCGTTGGTTCAAAAAAAATTTTTCCGAGGATTATAGGAAAAAGAAAAGTGGAAAACGGAAATTCTTTCTCCCCAAGAGTGCATAAGAAATAGTTTTCCTTATAAAAGGCCCCATTTACAAGAATATTAAATGAGGAAATTCAGTTTTCGGCAAACTTTCTCCCATCCTCTTTCTCCGTCCTCTTACCACCACCACTCCCTCATACCCCACTTCACATCTCACATTTTTCAAACTTTTGTATTGATGTTCCTCAGTGGAGCGGCTGTTGGACTGCCTGCACTGCACATAAAGATGGTGTTACGAACATGGTGTCTTGAAATATGAAGGAATAAAAAAAAAAATTCCCGGGACGCTGTAACTTTCTTCTTCTTCTTCTTCTTCTCCCAGAAACCCTACCTTCTGTCAAAATTGTCTCTCGACATGTTGAGATTGTCCGATTTTTATACCGATTGTAGTTAAAACTTTGTAACTCTTGTAATCGGCTTTATTGAATACGACAGCAAACTTTGCGACGAAACTAATTGTTTATATATAAAAGTATAATTGGGGAGGTGTGTATGTGTTTGTTTGTTTAATATTTATTTATTTAATATATAATATATTGACTAACTATGTGCCCTCTTTGGGCTTTACAATATATCGCTAAATTTACACTATCACTAAAGTATCGTGACGAACAATATACAATACATACATACATGTGTTTGTTTGTTTGTGTGTATGTGCCGCAACTTCTCCAAAATTTCTAAACCTATTTCAACCAAACTTGACACAGATGTTAATAAGAATTAAGGAAGAAATATACTCCACGTCTGAAGTGTCTCCCATCAATAATTGTTTTGTTATTAAGTCTAAAACTCTGGTCCTAAATATAAATAAATAAATGAGTCAGTCATTTGACTTAAGTGCAGTATTTATGAATCATACTCGTTATACAAGTTTCCATATTGTTATACACGAATTCGTTCTAAAAGTGTGCGATACTAGTGATGTGAGTTCTGTATTAGTAAATGAGTGTGCATTATTTATGAAATGAATCCCTCTTTCAAGCAAGCCTAAAAAATTTTCCATATTTCTTCTCACCGGCGTTTATAATATATATTTTTATACAAGTGTGCGTTAAATATGAAATATAAAAGGATTGTAGGATTTATACCGATTGTTTCGGGCAATAGTATTTCTTCTACAATTGTGATTAACGTATATGATAAGTATAAGTGAAATCGTTTTCGAGTTTTTCCGGTACAAACAGATAAACTTAAATATACACAGATTGACGTTAAGTTGAATTGATATTAATAGATCGTATAAAGGGAAATTTATTAACCATTGTCTTAGGTTTTAAAGAGAAAAACGTGACGGGGGCTGGGGAGGGGGTCGGAAAAGTGGAAACTTAGTTTGCTTCAGAGTCATATAAACACGATTCATGCGGAAATTTCTGTAATTGGTTTTCCTTTGTCTACGCTTTCCCTTTCCCCGCCACCTCTCTCCCCGCCTTCTTTCTTTCTAGGAAAACGTTATTTTCGGTTACGGACACACGTTTTGAGACAACAGATCCCGGGTGGTGGAGGGAACGGAAATAAAAAGGCCGAAAAAAAGAAAAATCCAGGCGACGTCCGCAGGAGTGGGACCCACCAATGAAAACGGCTTCCTTCTTAATCCCCATGTGGTCTGCATCATGTGAACTTTTAAGCTCATGCAACGGTCTCCATGGAGACTTCAACTTAGAACTTTTACGTAAAAAATAATTTTGAGTCTTACCTCGATACAGTTTTTGAATTGAGCTTCGAATTTTCCTAACGGTCGCTCTCTCTCTCTCTCTCTCCGCTTTTTTTCCCAAAATATTTTTCCCGGTTTTTAAGGTTGAGCTTTATTATTCAATTTTTTTGGAATTTTCTCGACGAAGCTCAATTTTATTCGGAGTTGTTTGTTCAACGAGAGAGAGCTCCAGGGGAAAAGGGAGAGAAAGTTGTCAGAAAAGTTTTCCGAAACTTTTTTTTTCCCGGGATATTATCAAAAGTCAATACTCGAAAGGTGGATGAGTAGTTTTTCCGGGTTGAAGAATAAGCAATTATTATTTTTCGAAAAGAAAATAGATTTTATTTTTGTTCGAGAGCTCTTAAACAAAGTTCCGCCAGCTTTTGGGGGTGGGGGGTGCATGGAAGGCGGTGGAGGTATAAGGATCACTGATCTTCACTGTAAAAATAAATCTCCAATTAAAATTGAAAAGCTCCGTTTGTTTTGGTACCTTGAACGGTTTTAAAGCCCCTGAACCTTATTCCTGACATTAGTTCTTGTGATGGGAGCCTGTTTTTCAAATTTCTTTGGGGGAGCGTTTAAGTCGTCAAGTCGTCGTTAACACATTGTAGGAGAGGAAGGGAAATAAGGTAAAGCAGTTGGTCTAAGCTGTTTACCGAAAGCTTAACATCGGGTTTAATGAGTCAATTTGACTCATTTAAAAATTTCTTTTTCACTAAACGTCAGTTTAAGGGAAGTCCTGCGGAGAGAAGAGCTCATTTCATAAATATTGCACTGTCATAACAAATCTTTGGTGTGGATTGATTTTCAGGTTTATTGTGAGTCATATCGACTCGTTTCATTACAAAATTTGCTGTTTAATAGACATCCGCAGTTTTCTAGGTTTGACTTTTTGGGGACGAGATCAAATATTCTGGGAAGAGAGTCTTGTAATTTATTTTTGGGCGATTTTTTCGGGGGCTTGTCTCATAAAAATGGTGAGCATAATCCAAATTAGGTCGCAACGTTATTCAGGCCCCGTCTAAATTTAAAGATTATTTTATGAAGGAGTTAATCTGTTGGTTTGCTTACTTAATATTAATTTATTAACGTTGTAAAAACATGGAAGCAATTTAAAGTCAATCAAGTTTCTCATATTAAAGCTAGTATGTAGCTCAAAATTTTTGACAAGGTATTAACAGCGAACATGTCGACGAAATTTGAAACAGCTGTTGAATTTTCCCCCAGCTTCCGCGTATAACTCTCTTTATTAAGTGTCGAAAATTTTTTTCCCTGTGAGCTCCCCCACCCCCTCTCTCTAAATAGTAATAACAACACGTTATAGGCTGTCGGGCTGAAAAAGTAAAAATTTTTAAGCCGGGTTATGGCGATCTGCAGCGCTTCAGTTTTAACGCGACGAGTCCTCTTAGTTTAAAATAAACAAAACGATAAGAGGAATCGAGAAAAGACTCCGCTCTCTCGTACGTTTCTCCTCGAACGCATCGCTCTTTTTAAATCTCTTCATTTTCCAACGGTAGAACGAAAGAAGAAATCGAACGTATGGGAGGAAAGCGTGTAACGTGTCGTCTACTTAGAATCCTCGTACAAATTGGAGGTATTTCGACACAGATTATTTGAAAACATTTTCGTTACAATTTCTGTGTAGTCGACCAGGGCGAACGGCTTTGTGGAAATGTTCTGCCGTTGAGAACGGTTTTTGAGCGTTTTTCCTTCCTTTTTGAAAAACCAGTAAAGCGTTCCCCACGGTTGGTAACGAGAGGAAGAAAAATCACATGTGCGTTGAATCACGGGCGTTTTTTTTTCTCTGCTCGGTCGGTGTTTCCTTAAGCTCTTAGTCGCGTGTGAATGGTTTTTCCGAGCTGATCTCTGTTTTTGAATTCACCCGGTGGACACATCCTGAAAAACGTTTTCCAATAAATTGGATCGGTGAAAATGTTTTCGTCGTAATCGGGATTTCCCTGGATTTTCCTTTTTGTCAAAAACCGTAAGTTATTTAATAATAATAATGATAATCATAATCAGAGAGACCTTGGTAGTGTTTTAATATAGGAAGACGAATAGTTGGAGCGTGCTTAAATACTCCTCAGATTCAATCGTAGTGATCTTCTCTTCGATTTGTTTATCTAATGAGCAAGTCTTTTAATTTTTTGTTAATTTAATTCCTTAATATAAGAAGGCGGTGGCTTTCCATAATGTCTTGAAGGTTGACTTGGGGATTTGGATGTTTGAGCTTTGAAGTCGGTTTTGGGGTTATTTAATTTTGATGTTTGGCTGTTGTAATGTTTCTACCTCTCCTCCGGGTTTTCTGTATCTACTTTAAACAAACCACGTGGTAGTAGCTGTTATACCTTCTTGGGATTCTGGTGTTTTTTTAAAAAGCTTGAGAAGAAATCATTTTTGTTTGGCTTATTCCCTCGTACCGGTTTCCTGAGACTTTTTCAAGGTCGGTGAGGAAGGCCAAATTTTTTTCCTTCTACCACCTCGTCGGAGCCGGGAAGCTAACTAATTGTAAAACAAGTTTTGACGAAAGTAAACTAATTAAACATTAATAACAAAGAACAGTAAATTGTTTTAATTGGCTTCGAGTCGACTTAGTATTTTTTTTTCCCTGTTGTAGTCTGGCCAAACATAAACATTGTAATTAATATTTGTTTTATTTATTAATGATTCGAGTTTACGACGTGTGCTGCTCCCCTGTTACAAGGTTTCTGTGTCAGATCTTATCTGTTGGAAGCTTATCCCTTACAAATATCACATGAAGGAAATGAATCTTCCAATTCAAATCGAAAAACAAAATCGTTTTCGGAGTTTGGTTAAATAATAAACGATTTCTTAACGCATGCGCATAGTCAAGGTCATAAACATCGACAGTAATATGGTACCGGATTAATTTTTTAGAAAAATTTTTCTTTAAAGGGAACTCGTAGAAAAACGGAAAGCGCGGGATGAAGTAAATGGGTTAAAGATTTACTTATTGTTTAATAATTGTCAGTTGTGAATTGTAAAATAAACGCGGTCGGATTTGATTTAAATAAGTCGGAGTCATCTTTTAAGGATTTCGTTGGTTTTTTTTGTTTGTCTCGTTGTTTATTTCTGTATGGTTACTGGCAAAATGGAAGTCTGTACTCATCGGCTAACATGTTAAGGTAAAAATCTCGGTTGGTCACCCTGATGGGAGTCCGCCCGGCGAAAGGTAGTCCCGGGAGCCGTACCTGGTTATGGTTGTGACGTCATTTTGGCGGTGAAATTTTGTTTTTAATTTAAATTCGGTTGACTGGAACTAAATACAGTGGAACCTTTTGAGTTTAATTCGTTCTGGAGTTTTACTCGTTGTGCGAAACAACTTCCTCCGTAAAAAACAATGTAAAATAGGATAAAAAGCACTAAAAATTTATTTTTAGTATTTAGCAGAAGAAAAGGAGTAGCTAAGAAGCTTAAGAATGTGAAAATGAAAGAATTTTGGGTGGTAGTGAAGAAAATAAGACAGATACAGAAAGATTTAACTTCGAATCTGCCCGAGTTTTTCTCTAGCTGTCGGTGGATTCCCCATGTACATGCCGCCAAAAATTACTCGTTATGCAAAGCATCGCTTGTCATGAGAGAAATTTTTGCAATTTATGTTGCTCGTTATGCGAATTTCTCGCTATGAGAGGTTCCACTGTAATTAATCGACAAGGTACAGGTCCCAAAACAATACGCATAAAACAGGCCCTGATTATGATTGAAAGTAGTTTATAAAAGTAAATAACGAAGTTGTGCATTATTTATGAAACGAAAAGGATATCTTTCGAGTATATTACGAATTTTCTGATGGGATCTCAACTAAGATTCAGTTATTTGCTCGTTTATCAGTCGCTGTTGGTTAGTCTTTGCTGTCTGCTGTCTTGTGTCGCGTTCCTCCTCCTCATTGAAGGTGGTTTTTGAACCTAATGGTAAAATGGCTAACAGTTGACCCATGCGCTTCTTTGTCTCAGATTTTTGCTGATTTGTAAATTTATTATCTATTATCTACCTATGTTTATCTATTATCGGTACCTCTATGATGTAGCCATGTAGTAATAGGTCCTATCACGTGATCCTTCCGTTTGTCATAGTCGTTAGTCAAAATATATTTTAGTGTTCGGCTATCACCGGCTATCGTATATTACAACATTTATACACCGTACTATTGAGAACCATACCGACATACAGACACCCATACATTCATAGTTCTCTTCATCTTATACTCTCACACATCTTTCCAGTATCTGCAGGGAAAGTGCTTAGGACCTGCTCATTTATTGAGTCTCAAATCTCATTTATCACTGCTACCGCTTTCCGTTTCCAGTCAAATCGGGTCCGGACGGATTTGGTAGAAGACATCACGTACGAGTTTACGTAGCACTTATCAAGGGTTATCTCGAACGGACTTTGCCCCAACAAAATATTCAAACGAAGAGAAGGACAATAATTTTCGGTTGGGCTTTGCGTGAATCATGAGAGTTTCGTTTTGGGCCAATCGAAACGAGAAAAGGTTTTGAGAAACCCGAGGAATTCGATCCTCGGTATCGGTTTCCTCCTTCAAGATGGAATCCAAATCTTTCTTACAATGATTGATGTTTATTAAAAAATTAATAAAAAGGAAATGAAAATGAATAACGATCGGTTGAGTGGAGAATAATTGGCAATTTTCGGGGGAAGGTTAGACGTCATAAAAAATTTTTGAAATGATTTTGATTTTGATCCCCCATCCCGAATTGAATGAGTTCATATCAGCGTAAAAATGTCGGACATTTTGAAATTGGGGGCTCATCCATTCTTGAATTTTTGCCGATTTTCCTTTTTCATTTTTTGAATTATAATTTTATTATTTTTATTCTTGGGCAGATGTTTTTTATTTTTTTTCTCTTCTGTACCACCCAATTTTGTTTGAATGTTTCCTCAGGTAGATGCTTTCCAGTGGTTGCTGATGAAAGGTTTCCCACAAACTCAGGTTTAGTTGCGTCGTGTTTCTCGAGGTGAATGATTAGTCAAAGGAATTTGCGTTAAACTAGCAGTGTTGTCTTCATTTTTCTGTATGTATGTGTGTTTCCTGTTTTGACGGAAAGTTTCAGTCGTAACGTGTTTATGGGGTTTGTTGCATAGATTTGAAGTTGGTCAGGTAGATTTAAGTCTTTGGACTGTAGCTAAAAGGTTTATTCCATGATTTGAAGGACTTATTCGCCTGGGAGGGCCACGTTTGAAGGCAAATACGACGTTTACTCTAAACAGTGCCAAGAATTTTATTTTTTGTTAGAATCTGTAGCGTGCCACCAAACCTAGGTTTCCGAAATTGTTTCCGTCGGAAAACTTATTCCCAGTACCTAAGGACTCGCTAATGGAAGCAAATTTGCCTATTTAAAGATGGAAACCTAATTAACACCATATCTACAGATTTTGATGCTGTATTTTTGGGAGTGAGTCAATTTGGCTCGTATAGCTAAACTGAAATACTTAAAATAGTTTGGCTGTTAAAAATTTTATTTTTTAAAAATATTTCTTTCATAAAATTGAGCCAAATTGACTCAGTTTGTGAATTTAGTTTTGATAACATTAAAAACCTTTTTTTCATTAGATAATTTCTCTGTTGTAATTAATTTATTTATTTATTTATAAATAAATTTGTGGGTGTTAATTATGTCTCTTTTTTACTTCAGTGAGTCAGTTTGACTCATACAAATTTAAATGGGAAATTAATTATCAAAAACAAACTCTTATTATGTAACTAAAAATTATGTTTATATATAAAGGAATTAAATTTTAACGAGTCATATTGACTCGTTGGATAAAACGGATTGCTTGGTCTCTTTTTACGCGGATGATAAAGAAGGAGATAGATAGACACGAGACGTTACCTGTTACACTCAGAACGTGATGTCTAACACGGCGGTCATCTTTTCTTGTTTCAGGGTTACCGAGGCAAGGGTGCTAGACCTGGTACTCAACCTGCTCAAGTGACTTCCGTCGTAGGCGAAATGAATTCTGCTCCTGGAATAGTCGTAAGTAGTTTCATTTAAGAAGATGAAAAAAAAATTTTTTTGAAAGTCATTTGGCAATATGGCGGACACTATACCTGAATGTTTTTTTTTCTGTCTTTGAAAGGTTGGTACTAACAGAGACAGCGTCAAGGTTGATAGTGGTCGCGTAAGCAGTGGTCCGATACCCGCCAATCCTCCTCTAGCTCCAGCCATGGTGAGTTGAGAATTTTTTTTTCTTTGTGAGATTTTTTTTGGGGGCGGGGGTTTAGAAAATTTAAATTGTTTATTGAGAAAGGATGAGAGAAAATGACTTCAGTTCCTGGAGAAAATAAAGTTGAATTTATTGGAAAATTGTTTTTAAATCGGGAGGGAGAAAAGCGATTGAAAAACTGACGTTCATATGAACTCGTGGCAGGGGATGGTAGGGCGGGGCAGAAGAAAATGGCGTAAAGCGCACGTGAAGAATTTAATTTAAAAAATAAAAGGAAATTCCCGGCATTGTGGGGATTTTTAATTCCTCGCTTTTGTTTTCTGAAAAACCTTCTTTCAGTTCTTTTATTTTTAATATTTGCTTTGCTTTTAATTACTTTCGAAGTTATATTAAAATTAAAGGTTTCCTTGTTGGAGAGAGAGAAAAAAAAAGAAAGTTAACAAAATTAAGCTCATTTTCCAAAAAGGAAAGGCTTTTGGGCCTATAATAAAGCACCACTTCCCTCCGCTCCACCTGGTATCTGTAGGATATTAAAAATTGCAGAGGAGGATTTTGCTGTTGCAGCGGTTTTATAAGCGCATTTATAATATCACAAATCCTAGTTTTGGTATTTGCTTGTTTTTGTATACGACCACCCCGTGATGTGATATTCCCGGAATGAGCTGTTTGTCCAGAGTTTGTGTCGGTATTTACAATAATCGGTCGGATTCTTAAATTTGTAATAACTGTCAGCTAACAAAATCTCTCTACATTCCTTCCGCGAATAGTTTTGTAGTGTAAGGTCCTAAACGAATAACTACAAATTTAATTTTGACCTGATTTGCAAATTTTTAAATAAAGCTTAACACTGGGTTTATGGATGTTGTGATGACTGAAGTGGGTCAATTTGACCCAGAATCAAATTGGAAGTTTTTTATAAATCCGAACTGCGTTGAATAAATACATAAACATATCAGAAAATGATGAAGAAAATTTTAAATGAGTCAAAATGGCTCAGATCGGAAATAATTTCGTTTTTTTGAAATCACTTTTAAAAAGGTCCAAGTTGTAGAGAACACGTGACTCGTCTATGTATACTGTTATAGCCTCGTGAAAATGGAACTACAGCCGAGTTTCCAACACTTCATAAATTCCCCCTTTTTTTTTGATTACCGTCGAGGTTAGATTGCTGCAGAAGCAAGGAACAAGGTTTATATCTTTTATCGAGAAGGCGTTTCAACAAATTTCACCAGGCCCTGGAGGCGAAGGTCGGATGGAAAATCCTCCATCAAGGATAATGACCAAATCAAAACACCGGTGTTGAATAGCACGTACGTTATGTTTCCCTCATCCCGTTCGCCTCAAATCTTTTAAAACCATTCAAACGAATTTCCCCGAAGCTTGACTATAATAGTCTATCGAACACACCCCCCAGATGACTATTTATCCGATACGGAGAAATTTTTATGAAACTCTGGAGAGGGCTGGAAAACGACCTTGAGCTGATTTCTCGCTGTGATTCCTGAAAATTCCGGGAGAATGAAATTTTCAAAAGATGGCGGAATAAAACGCTTTGTAGATAATTGGCTGGGAATTTATGTTTCTCGAGGAATATTTTCAGGGTTGTAGATCAACTACAAGAATTCGCGATTAGTATTAGCACCAACAGCAAATTAAATTGTCATCAATTTAATACGAGTCCTAAATCCGAAAGTTGGGGATAAGTGTATAGTATAAATACGAAACGACCTCCTGCGTGAAACAATTAACCACGTGGACAGAAAAAGGCGGATTTCGAAAACGTGTTAAAGATATGAAGGCGAGCTGAATAAAGACGGTAAAGCCAACAGGGAAAGTTTCTTGCTCACTCTTTTGCTCTGTAAAATCAATAAATGTGAATCCCATTACCCATGCAACTTACCAGCTCCACATATTTTCTTATGTTAACAATTTTAACCGCGCCTTCATAATTGTGTGCACAAAACTCGGGGACTCCTTTTGTCGTCATCGTCGACTGGGATGTTGGCCTGGCTGTGGAAAAATTGAAAGTGACGTGGTTTCCTCTCTCTCAGGGAAACCTTTTTTTACGCCTTTTTGATGATGTGTGCGGATGGATTTTTGGATGTGGGAGAGTTGGAAATTTTGTTTTTGGAACCGGGAGGGAGGCCATGCGGGAGAGGAATATAAAGAAATAAAACGTCACGTTTGACGATCTTTAAATCAGCTTCCATTTTATTTATTTCGGGGAAAGGGTTTTGTTATTATGTAAGCGATTTTGATTAGGTTGTAGAGAGAAATATTGCAAGAAAATGAAAGTATTTGTTTTGTTTTCTCCGTTTTGGGAATTTAATTTATAGTTTTATCGATTTCTCCCTTATTTCGGGGGCTGTGGGGGTCCTTTATAGGGGTTGTGTTTGGAGCAGAAACCTTGGACTCAACTTAGAATTTCTATTAAGTGTAGAATTGATTTTCTATAAGCAACTACGGCTAGAGTATGGACGTTGACAAGGTCTCGCGAAAGTTTAATCGGAAACTAACATGTTTTCGAGAACGTGGGAAGTGAAAATTTTAGTCAAAGGTGTTTCTAGTAGGTCAGCAATGCCATCTTGATTTTGTTTTTGTTTTAAAATCTGATGAATCGATTTTATAAGTACTTAAAATGCGGTGAGGTGTTTTTTTTACGCGATACAGACCGTATAAGCGAGATATTAAGGAGTTGGAGTAGTTGGTATGACCAGTATCTCAATTGGATAGCGAAATTATGACATAAACTCCGAAAATCGCGTTAAAAAAGTCTTTTGTATGTTTGTAACAATTTTTTTAATGACTCCATCCCTACAGCTTTGAAAATAATTATTATTATTATATATTTTGTTGATTTATTTTACAAAAATATATCAAATACAAATACAACAAATAACTAACACACTAACTATACACATACCCCACCATCACTGTGTCCCTTCACCACTCCACTACACACTAAGCTTTCTCCAGCTTCGTGAAAAATTTTCTTAGAAATGCGGCAACTGCTGGCAGCTTTGAAAATAAATAAAAAGACCGCCAGAAAGTTTTTTTATGTGCATTATTTATGAAATGAGGTCCTATCACGATAGCGTGTTGCGTATTAAAAAAAAAATCTCGATCGCGTGGTTTTTTATATAAAATTAATTTTTCAGTAAGATTTGCAGTGTACATGAAATTAATTCTTGGCGGTGTGCATTATTTTTGAAATAAATAATTTTGTAATAAGTGGAGTGAGAGACAAATGTAGCTTACAAGTATGGTCGAGTTCCCTGTTCTCTACAACGTTGCACTTCTGCGCTTAAACCGGGGCGAGGTTGGTGTGGCAAAAAGAAAAAGTTTGTTTTGTTATCAACTTTTAAAACTGATAACTAACTTGCTATTCAAACTTTTGTAAAGATGATACAGAAAAAGGTTTTTAAGTCCTTAAAGAAAAGAAAACGGTTGATTACAACTTTTTTGAAATATTATTTCTCTTTTAGAAAGTTTTTTTCCCTCTCTTGTTCGGTTCGGTTTTACCGCCGCAAAATAAAATTTTATTATATTGTAGTAATTTAATTTATAATATTATTTTATAAATTAGTCTGTTGTATTAAATTTGCTTTTATTTTATTTATAAAGGCTGTGCCGTTTTATGCTGGCACCGAAGTATGGTCGGCTCCAGCTCCAACAGACCCTTGGGCACCTCAGGGACAATTCATTCATCAAATCGATGATATTAGGTATCAGCACTACCCAGGATATCAGCCGGCTGGTAAGTTGGTAGTCAGTGAAATCCTGTTTTTCTGTTGTCATTTTGGTTTTTAATTGTCGGTTTCATTTGTAGCTGGTTATCAACAAGCTGGGTTCATAACAGAACAGACTTCTGCATTCCAACCTCAATACGTGAATGCTACGAATGGAAACCCTGCGACAAGTCCACCTCAGGGAAACGTAACCCCGAGGTCGACGGGGAGTTACACCCAAGTTCACACTCCAACTCCTTCGCCAAATCCATCGACGCCTCATGTCAACGGTCACCGTAACGGAGTCAACGTACATTACGTGGAAGAAAATTACGTTAACGGAACTACATTTAATTCGGTTAGTTCTAGAATGTTCTCGCCTCGTAAGAGCTGGTAGAGGACTTTGAAAATTGACGTGAACGGTTTTTTGATTCTCTTAAATTTACAGGAATCTTCTTCGATGGTTCCGCCTGCTTCCACCACTCCTAATTCCAGAAGCAGTTCGGCTCATTTAGAAGCCAGCGAAACGAACAGTAAAACTTCGGGATATATGTCGGGAAACGAGATGCCTGGGTATCCACTAAACAGTCCCCAGTGTCAGAGTTCATGCAACTCTAGTGGGTCAGTATAATAGCAAGAATGGAGGTGAGGGGGGTCGATCTGGGGGGAGGAATTTTCCTGACTGCAGTTTTTATTTTATAGATACCCAGGGCAATCAATTCAATCGGAATTTGGGGACCAATCAACTGACGGAAACTCATATCAAACTAGTAACGGAACGAATCACACGACTCAAAAAAGTCCATCATACACTCAAGCAAGTCCTGGGACATATCAAAACTATCAAAATTACAACAATCAAGGAAATGCAGACGAATCTCATAAATCAGCTAAATCAAGCATAAGTCCGGGGAGTTGTCATCCTAGTCAGAAAACCTCAGGAATGTTATCCCAAAATAGTTCTAAAAATTATAATTCGAATCCTAGTCCACAAACGTATCAGGAAATCAGTCCTGGACAAAGCAGACAGAACCCACCGCAGTACGATAACCGAACCGGAAACGCGTATCCAGGAGAACATCAGAATTATACGATGAGAAGTCCGAATTCGCAGAGCTATGGACAAATCAGTCCGAACGAGAATGGAAATCAGGACAAGTGTAACGTGAACGCAAGAATCAAATCCATGATAATGAACAAGCAACAGAACCAACAGCAGAATCAGTCAAATAATAATTACGGAGGTTCAAACGAGGGTAACATGATGTCGCCGCATCGCGAAATGAAATCGCCGAGTCAACAAAACGTTCAGTTAATGTCGCCGGTTCATCAGAACGCGGGAATGATGTCGCCGGTACAAAATCGTCACACAGCAATCATGTCGCCGAATCATCAAAACGTGACGAATTCGTCGCCTAATTCGAAAGAGTCGAAGAGTTACGTTGATAAGATCCAACAAAACGATTATTCGGAGAAGAAACAGGTTCGGGTAAACGAAAACGCGAATCATTTTTTAGCATTTAGCCACCATCTTCGGGACGGGAGCCTACTACAACCTGAAGGTGGTGGCGTTCAGAATTGGACCGGTCGACCGAATCCCGGTTCCAATTGTCAAATCAATTTCCAAACAAATCATTGCGAACCTTTTCAAGTGAGTAAAAACCTTAAATTCGAAAGTAACAACGAAAACATTCCGAGTAACAATGCTATGAAATACGACGCGAGTTCTGATTCGAGGAAACCCAAGACGGATTACCAGGATTTCGAAAGCGGCGCTCACTATCACGAAAACAAACCGTTTCAAAATTGCAACGTTTCCGGTTACGACTCGAGAAATTATTACCAACAACAGCAACAACAACCATCGGATCTGATACGGAATTTGGAAGTTAATTTCCCGACTAAGAAAATGGAAAGCGGAGAGACTGTTTCGAATTGTTTGTTTAAACAAGAAGCTTTGGACAATTTCAAAGATTGCAGAGAGCATAAAGTGTTTCCGGGTTATCAAAACGTCGTCGCATCGTCTTGCAAACTAGAAAACTCATCATACAATGCAGTCGTCAAGCAGGAAGACTTCCGCGAAAGCGGGTATTGTCAGTTTCAAAATAACTACAACAGTCAGGAGTCTGTTTCGGATTTCCAAACGTATAAATCGAACTGTTCGTACACCAAATCGAATCGTGACGAGGCTGAAGACACGTATTCCAATATGAATTTGGATTATGATAAGTGCGGTATAGGTTATGGGTATGAGAAACCTTACGTGAAATCCGAATATGATGAAGAGAGCACGTACTGTATGAATAATTTCGGCTACACCAATGTCAAAATGGAGAACAAAGATTTCAAAAGTGAGTGTTTCGGAATGAAGACTCATTTTGTAACTTCGCCGACAACCAAAGTCGAATATCCCAGATCAAATCTAGACTGTAATGCGAGACTAGAATCCGAAAACGGGAACGAGATGAGTGCGAACAAATGTTTGTATCCGAGAATATCGTACGCTCCCAATGTTAAAAACATGGAAGTCATCGATAAAAGATTTATAAAACGCGAATCAGAAGGCAAAACGAAATGGGAGGAGTATTGCAAAGCGAGGGAAAAGGAGAAGAGCGAAGATGAAGAAGTGAAAAGGGAAAAGAAGAATTATCTGTTCGAAGGAGATGGAGGACCCATAGTCTTGGAAAAGTCATCAGGGGCCTGGTGTTGTCGGATGGGAGGAATCGAAACTCCAACCGCTGAACATTTAAGAGATGGTGGCTGTCAGGTATTGTAGTTTCCGGTTGTAGTTCTGTCGAAGGGTGTTAATTAAATGATAACATTGATAACTTGATGAGGTGTTGTTACAGGGTTATCAAACGGCGGATGAATTTTGTCCAGAAAAATCTGAAAATCTCGGAGCGAGTAATGGGAACACGGTCAACACGAAACAGTCTTCGAGTGACTATGTCGAGAAGGCGGACAGCAAGAGTCCAGGTTTGGACGGTTTTCAGGAGAATGTTGAAAGACTGAAGAATAATGCGAGGACCGATGTACCCGACTGTCAGTGTTTTCCCCCAGATAAATGTGAGAATCTGTTGTTTTAGTTGATGGAGGAACTCTGTTGGTACTTCTGGTTGGATTTAGTTATCATTGTATTGATATCTTTCTTTTCAGGTCCGCCAGAACCTGGTTCTTATTACACCCATCTCGGAGCCGCCGCGTCTTTGTCCGATCTGAGAAAAGACGTGGAGACAAGAACGGGGCAGAAAGGCAAAGCTTTACGGATTGAAAAAATATGTTACACAGGAAAAGAAGGGAAAACCACTCAAGGTTGTCCTCTGGCCAAATGGGTAAGTTGTCGTATAACGTAATCCCTACTGAAATGAGCCAATTTGACTCTGACTCACTATACAAATCTGAGTTTTGCTTTAAACCAAAAGAGTTCCAAAGTAGTTTAGAAGATTTTGATCATAAACATTATAATTATTTTTACTTCAATGAGTCATTTTGACTCACCCAGCTTTAAAATGAATTTTTTTTTGTAATTGAAGGATCGTTTCTACAGTTTTTATTATTCTGTTGTCAGGTAATCAGAAGGAGTGGCTTGGATGAAAAGTTTTTAATAATTGTCAAGCACAGACAGGGACACACTTGCTCAACGGCTTGGATAGTTGTTTGTTTGGTGGCTTGGGAAGGAGTCCCGACTTCAGAAGCTGACAAAGTACGTTGGAACCTTTAATTAAGTGAGACGAGTCCAGTATAATTCTCCCGACGAATGTTTATTTTATAAAACTGTTTACCTTTTGTTCCAGGTGTACAATTTGTTATCACACAAATTAAACAAATTCGGGTTACCTACTACCAGAAGATGCGCCACGAACGAGCCCAGAACTTGCGCTTGTCAAGGTTTGGATCCCGACACGTGTGGGGCTAGCTTCAGCTTTGGATGTTCCTGGTCTATGTACTATAATGGCTGTAAATATGCTAGAAGCAAAACCGTTCGGAAGTTTCGACTTTCAGTGCGTTCGGAGGTTCGTTTCTTTTCCTCCCGATCCCCAGCCATCCACTTCCCTTCTCTTGGAAACATTAATGTGATATTGATACTTTGAATTTAGGAACAAGAAGTAGAAGAGAGAATGCATGTGTTGGCAACGCTTCTTAGTCCTCTCTACAGCACGTTGGCACCGGATGCTTTTAACAATCAGACACTTTTTGAAAGAGAGGCTACGGAATGTCGCTTGGGGTTTAAACCTGGCCGACCTTTCTCAGGTGTAACAGCTTGTATAGATTTTTGTGCCCACTCTCATCGAGATTTACACAATATGAATAATGGTTGTACGGTGGTACGTTTTCTTTTTTCTTTCTTTTTGGTTTCTTTGACAGAAAAAGAATTTGTGTGTTAAGATTTCAAATTTTGTCTGTTGGTTTACCTAGGTGGTGACTCTAACCAAACACAGGTCTTTATCGAAGCCAGATGATGAACAGTTACACGTTCTGCCTTTGTATATAATGGACGAGACGGATGAGTTTGGTTGCAAAGAATCCCAAGAAGCTAAATATAAAAATGGATCAATCGAGTGCCTGACTAAGTAAGCGTTTAGTAAAATATCGAACGATTGTGTGTTTAAAAGAAATGTAATAGCACAATTTAAACAATTCCTCGTCCTTTTAGGTTCCCATGCGAAGTGCGAGTTCGAGCAGTGCCCTTGCAACCGTGTCGCAGACACGGTAAGAAAAGAAAAGCCGACGAACCCGAAGCTGTCATGAATAACATGTTCAAAGACATGAATTCGAAAAATCTAAGTTCTTTGGGTATGAACAACAGCGCAAGTCCTCTCCAATCCGTCGACATGCAGTCGATGATTGATGGCCTGGAAATGCAACTCCAGAGCTCGCAGGTTTCTTCTACTGTCATGGACAGCCCTGTTAACATGTATCAAGGTTGGGGTTACCAAAACTTGCCGGAAAGTGAAATGTGTTCAGGAGGAGACGAAAGGTGGAACAGATCGTGGACGTCGGTTGAAACTCGTAAAAAGCAGAACTGGTTAAATTCAAATCAGACGCCACCTCAGTGGGATTATTCTGGTTTTCCGGTCCAAAAAGATATCGATCCCGATAGCACAACTAATCAATATCAGGTATGAAAACTGAATTTCGTAGTTGACAGTGTTTTGCTCACCATTAAGGAAGTTAGTAATTGAAGTTGAATTCCAGGCAAGTAGAAGCGGAACAACAGCAAGCGTCAGCAATTGCTACAATACGTATGGGAGCTGCAAAAGTCCTTCCCCTTCCATCAACATACCAAAGTCAGTCCACGCCTCTGTGGAATCAAATCCCACAAACATGCGGAAGGAGGAATCATTATCCATCGACAGACGATGACTCTAAGTCAAGGGAGCGAGTGATGACGAAGACTGATGAGGATAGAGATTGTCTTAAGAAGTAGACTGGGTGATTTATCTCCGCAAACGCCATCAAAACATTGGACAGATTATTCGTCGAATCAGATACCCATTCATCAAAATCCGTCTCAATTTCGAACGCCTAGAGGTAGGCCACCTTCCACTAATAATTTAATATCGGTTTCAATTCAGAATGAATATCCAAAGCCTTTAATCAAAGATAGTAACGGAAATGTTTCCAATTTTAGTACAAAAGGTATTGATTTTAAAAATAGGAATTCGGTAAACGAGGTCATGAAAGGATATTGGCCTTCCAAACCTGCTCTCGCCGAAGGCAACGGAAACACTTTAAGCGCACAAAATCCTTTCATCACTGACGAATCGAATTTCGGCCCCGCTCAAAGTTATCAGTGTCAGAAAAATAATTTCCTTCACTCAGACTTAAATAGCATATACAACTATAACGAGAATTATAGCTGTAGCGCGGAAAATAAGTCATCTTTTGGGAATTGGTCAGAATATTCGAGTGAGCGGTGCAACGGTCACCGTGACACTTTCAATATTCCAAACGATTCCGGAAGGTGGGACACGCCCCGTTGGGATTTTTACGGCTCGTCTCCCTTTTTCCCGGTCATTCCGGACGTCCCGAAATCCGAACCCATCGGAGAAGTGACCGATTACATCGACAACGAAGAATGTTTCAAAGATTCTCAAATGGGCGGTGTGGCCATCGCGTTGGGTCACGGAAGCGTTTTGTTCGAGTGCGCCAAACACGAACTCCACGCGACGACCGCGTTAAAGAAACCTAATCGACTGCATCCGACGCGTATCAGTTTGGTATTTTACCAACATCGAAACTTGAACAGAGCTAAGCACGGGTGGGACGAGTGGGAGGAAAAGATGCGGCTCCGAAAATTGGGGATAAATCTGACGCCGGAAAAGTCCGGGAGTAAGGACGAAACGAGCGCGGAATTTTTGAAATTCGCTGATCTGGACAAGCCCTTGGGTCTTGGCGATAAGATCTTACTGCGAATCCCGACATATACTACGACCACGTGGACGACGTTATTTCCTATGAGGCCCTGCATGGTCACTGGCCCTTATCAGGAGGGGGGGACTTATTGAAATCAAAATTTGAATTTTTAAACACAATCTTTGAAAGATTCTTGTTTTTATTGGAAAACATAACCTCAATTTTTATTATTATTTGTTTTTCTTTTATTTATTATTTAATTTATTTATTTATATTGGAATCATATTTTTAACCTTATCGATTCGTTTTTATATTTTAGACACGGTTTGGCAGAGTTGCGGTGTACACAGTTTTCGTGTCGTACGAAACATTGGCGTTTAGTAAGAAGTTTAAAACCCTTAATGAGGTGGAAAAAGTCGTGAAAGAACTAGATTCAGGTACAGTTTTTCTCAAAGACTGTCATACCTCTCTCCCAGGTTAGTTTTTTAACTACATTTTCATGAAAAACTAAACGATATTCACATGAAACTTGTCTGAGTAACAATGAAGGCATTTCAACGGACTTCAAACGAGGTTTCCCCAAGTCTGGAATGAAAATTCCCAGTTTCAAGAACCATCTTGAGGCTGAAGAAGAAGAGAGTTTTCAGAACGAAGACAAACTTCTGTTTTGATTTATCTTCCGATACCGACGTCATCAAGGAACGTTCTCAGTTCTTTTCAAGACTCGGTTGGTTTACGGAATCGTCAGTCGCTTTCCCAACCTTGGAATCCGTTTGAAATTTTATCCGAAGATGAGAGCAAGGACAAGTCGAAGAGTTCGGGAGAGACTGTTGGTTGAGTAGTCACCACGACCGAAGGTTGAGAGGATTTTGAGCTCCTCCCCCGTTATACCCTTAGGTGGTATATCTCAAATTGTGCTGTCATATTTGGGGAAGGGGGCAAAGTCGTTGGGGGTGTTCGTCAGTCAATCAATCAATTCGCGCAACTCTGCCCGTTGTACTGTCAGGATTTATTTATTTATTTATCTAAAAGAATCAAATCTTGTATCAATAACTGTTTTTGGATCAAATTTGAAATTAGCATTGAAAACACTCCTCCTCCAAATGACAAAAGTAATTAATAAGCAACCGAAATTGGTCACGATTAAACGAAAGTCTGGACTTTGATGATGATGATTCCTTTCTCTGAGAGAGGGAAATATGAATAAAATTTCAAAATTTGGGAAAACAAAAAATAATTTCTATCAGAATTAATAAAACAAACACAACCGAACTGCCAAATGAGAACAAAACCGTTGAAAGGGCTCGAAATGGGTTTCTGAGTAGAAACGAAATGTTGTAGTGACAATTACCTTGTTATATAAACCTTTTCACATAATCTCACAATCTTCTTCCACTATTGAACATTTATTTTTTACATCCCTAACTCCTTTTTAATAATAATAATAATAATACTAAAAATTTAAAAATGACAAAAAAATGTTACAAATAAAAGAACCATATTTTTTTTAAATATTAAAAAAAGAAGTGCCAATGTAAAAAAAAGACATATTTGTTTGATATTATTCCATAATATAATTAATTAATTAATTTAATTAGGAGTGAAAGAGAATAATAAAAAGGAGGAATTTAAAAGCAATTAATTTGATAATGAAATGGAATTTTTGGTTTTGGAAACCCTGATTAAGAAAAATTTTTAAGATATTTTTGAAAAGGATTTGTGTGTGTGTTCAAGATTCTTTTTAAAAAAATTTTTTTTGGTTTTATTAACACATCTCTCGCCCTTTTTCTAGAGTCATGTTTTTTGTTTTGATGTGTTTGAAATGGTTTTGGAAGATTTTTGTTTGTAATTTTGTTTTCCAAAAATATTTGAAAGTGATTGTAGTGTTTGTGTTGATTGCTCGGGAAATTTAGAGGTGTCAGACTCTTTGTTACACCATGAATTTGCTGTTTTTGTAATATTTACTTGAGTTATTGAGCAGGGGTTTGGGTAGTGTAAACGAATTGGTATTGCCTCGATCTCTTCCAAGTTTTTGTGACGGTGTCATGGTCTAACAAGTTTGACACCCCCTTGAGAATCTGATGAAAATTCTGATTTTTGTTTCTGTTTTTACGAATACATCAAAGACCTTTTGTTTGTAACAGTTGCAGTCACAGATGAGGGAGAAAAACAAATAAAAAGAGCTAAACAACCGTGTTTGCTTTCAAAAGGATGAAATGAAGTTAGACGAAGGCTATAAAAAGTTAGAACCGTGAAAAATTATTATATCGCCGTGAAATTGAATGTAAATTCTGCAGGGGCAGGTGATAGAGTTGAGCGCGTCCAAGTAGATCGACTCACACTTTTATCACGAGCCCCTTTTCACGTTTACGACTGTCTGTGTATCCTTTGTGAATGCAAGCACACACCCATCCCTCTCGCTTTAAATTCCTAAGGGAGTCGTATGCTTTGTCATCGTAACCGACAAAGTGTTAACAGTCTGTGACTGGACTCTTGTCATCTGGTTTCCCGAGCAATCAGACAAATAACAGACAGACGAAGAGTATGTAAAGGTCAAAAGAAGCAATACAAATTGTCCTTTTTTTAAATTTTGCTTTATGTATCTCTAATTTTTAGTAGTTTTGTACATGGTATGATTCTTTTAATTCATTTTAAATTATTCTTGTAAGGTGATTGATTGTAATCAAGAATGCTGAGAGATCGATTCTGACTCTCCTTCCCTGTTTACTCCCTTCCTCTCATCCAAAAGTAGTGTGTTGATTATCTGTTTCCTTTATTTATACTTATAAGTCTACAAATACAGTCAATATCCTCTCGATAAGTCAATTTTTATACTGATTAAGTAGTATTTCTTTTTGTTTGTCTCAAATTGTATGGTAAATGTGTTTCTCTGTATGAGTTTGTGAAACAGTTTCCCTTCACACACATCCATACCCCCCCTCTCTCTCTCTCCCATCAACAAGCTATATACAAGATGGGCAGCAGATTGAATCTGAGAGCGTGATTTTTTTTATATTATAACCATAATAATAATAATTATTATTATTTATATTTAATGATATTTATTTTGTATACTAGAATCTTATTTATTGTTTTAGTATTTGCTAGATTCGCTTTTTTTTTCTTTTGTCACTAGAATTGAATTTATCAACATTGTGTTTGTAATTCGTGGAATTTTTGAGAATGCTTAATCGAAATGTGATGTACGCGATTTATTTGAATGCATAATTTAATTATTTATTTATTTTCATGGTGGTCTGGTTTTGTGTACGGTCTGCCATTTTGTTTCTATAGCTAGATTTAATGATGCGAGTCGATTTGATTCAAAGTTGAAATGATCATATTTATGAAAACATAAACTCTGTGTTTGGTTATCTATTCTCTAAAACTTAGATACAAACCTTGTTTTAGAAGCAGAAGACTCAGATAAACATCTCAACCACATGAAAATTAAAATGAGTCTAATTAGCTCAGCTGTAGTGTTTAGACACCTACAGGAGAGTCGAAGTTAGTTTTATGTAACACAGGTGTATTGCACTAAACATAACATCATAAACCTAAATATGATTTTAAAATGAGTCAAATTGACTCCATCCGTAAATCTAGTGTCAATCATTTAACTTATTTATCGTATAATTGGTTTAACTAATTGACAGAATGGATTTTTGATTATTTATCAAACTCACAGGGTTGGGGTTATTCAATAAAGCGGTCTGGGGGTCAAATTTTGGGGAAATTTTCTCACCGCTCCAAATTTCTATGTTCTCAGAAGTGAGGTCTCTTGTATGAGGGAAAGCAAATCCTTGAGTGAGTTTTACTACCTTCTCCTATTGAGCCTGAAGACATGATTGCAAATGAATCGCCATTTTGGTTTTTTTTATCTATTTCACTCACCTGATGTCCTTGTTTGTCAGAAATAGATAGAGAAATGTTATTTAATAGTGATATCAGTGTCTCAATTTCTTCTTTTCATTTTTTTTTCTGGAGTAATATTTTAGATAGATAACTTGTGTGGATAAAATAACGGAAAATGTTTATGCGAGTCATTAAAATAAATTTCTTATTTTATCTCATTATTGTAAATTAAAGCACGACTTGTCGAGACTTGCCACAACTTTTTAATCGGAATGATAAATATAAAAAACGTTTTCGTTTCTTGACAGTTGCATCATACGGTTTTGAAAACTTGCCTCAGTTACAATCTATACGTGTTATACAAATTTTGCAGGTCGTGTTATACAAATCGATCACGTCATCTTCGAATTATGTTTTCTTTTTCTCTTCGTTTCTGTCAACACTCTCCTATTTTTCCAGTAGGTTCTGTCTTTATCTTGTTCTAGAAACTCGTATTTTCCACTTTATTCTTCAGAGTGTCTCGTTTTTGTATGTCCTCTACTTCTGCTTCTCTCAGTTTCCACAAACTATTCCTGATGAGGAAGTGTTTGGTGAAGTCTTCCAGGTCTACGTAGAAGACGATTCTCCTCTTTACCACATTAATGGTATATGTTCGTGACGTCTCCGATGTCTTTTGACATAGCCCAGAGTTGTTCTTTCGCCTTAAAATTTGGTTCTTTTGTGTCTTTGCATTTCTTCACCCTTAAATTTGATTTCCCTTTAATGAGGCTTTGTTTTATGTTAAGAACTAAACTAAATTAGCATAATTAAAATGAAATTAGTTTTAAACCATAATTATGTGTTTATAAAATCGAACTGGGTTCATTTCATGTCTAAAAATTTATCCACAAAGTAGAAATTTAATTTCAATTCTCAATCAATCAATTAATTTTAAAATTTAAATTTCTAGTGTGAGGAGTTAAAGCGCCTAATTTGGACGCAATGATGTTGAGTTCAAATCCTCCTCCCACATCTTGTTATACCCCCAAAAAAATTTAAATTTCTAGAACCTCTGTCCTGAAAATCGGAAATAAGCCGAGTCATCTGTTTTATATTTATTATAACAATATCACTCATTCTGTTTAAACACAAATCTCGAATCATTATTATTTATCTACTTATTTTAATTTTATTTATTTATTTATTCACATTAAATCAAATTTAGTCATCGCAGACTGTTAAACTTGAAGCAAAAGTTTGTGTCTCCGTTTGTTATACGAAAATATATTTGAAGATACTTGTTTGAGACATAAATCTAAAAGTTTACAGTACAGTAAAGTAATTTCACATAATATACAGTTTATTGATTAATTAATAATCGAAATGTAAGTGATTTCAGAGGGGAACAGCATAAATCTGAAATTTATTGTTATGTTATAAGAATTTAAATTGGTGAGAGGAGCGGTGAGGAGATTGATTGTAATTATAAGAGTTTGATTATCATAACAAAGGAAAGTCTAATTAAGACAAAAGGCAGACGAAACCAGAGGTCCAACATAATCACAAAACATAAACATAACGGCAGTTATACTTTGAAACCTTTAACAGCCTTAGAATGCAACAACAACAACAACTGTATTACTATCAGAATGCTAATCACTTTGTAAAAGAATTTATTTTACCTGTTTTCATTTAATTAATTAATTAATTATTTATTTATAGGACAATGGGCTGATGAAATAATTATTTAAATCGTATTTGAAAATTTATTAAATAACAAAACAATAGACTGACCTCGAGTTGATAAATTTAATTCTGTTTTGTCTTAATTATTTATTTTCTTAGTGGGAATTTTGAAAACAGATCGGATTTAGTATGACGAGTTTCTTTTTCTCCTTTTTTTTTCTTATTATACAGTATATAAATATATATATAAAGAAATTATATATAGTTCTTGTAAAGTTTAAGTTATTCTTGTGTGTTGATGAGGTTTTACTTTTTTTAATTTCTTCTAAAATGTGTTTGGATTAAGCAGAAGAAAATTTTTTTATGGGACATGAGGGAGGTAGTTTGGGGGAAGGGGTTTCAAAAAAAATTTTTTCATTTTCGTGTACAGGTTTTATCGTTTCTCCATCGCCTTAATTGAAATCACATGAGTATATTATAATTTTGACTGAAACAAAGTATAAAAGAAATGTGAAAGTAAATTGAGCAATCATTATAAGAAGGATTTTAATTGACAAAAATTTTATTTTTGTGCATTTTTGAAATGAGTATAATAAATCTGTCAGGGGGTGTTTTCAGGTTCTTACTGTTTTTGACTGTTGGGGTGTGAGTTTATAAATTTTGGGGTGGGTTATAGTTTCAAACTGGAATTTTGGGTGTATACAGTTGGGTATTGGAATTGTAATGTTTGATAAGGTCACGTGACTTGTTGAGCCTGCATTGAATTGTTGCTTTGGGGGATGAAGTTTCTTCTCACCAACCACCCTCCCCCAGACAGTCTGAGAGGGTGTTAGGTTTCGACTGTTTTTCAAATACGTCAGTAATCTAAGAAATGGAGGAAGGAATGAAACGTTCGCACGTGTTTCCGTTTTAAAATGAATACTCCCTTTGGTGTGCAGTATTTTTGAAATGAATCCCCTCAAAGGTGAAATATAGTCTAGTCCAAACCTAACATCCAACCAAAATGTCTAAAAACGACAACTGGGAGTTGGTGAGGAGAAATACATTCCCACTAAGCAACTAACAGTTCCCCCAACAGCGACTAACGTTACTAAAAACCGTTACAAATCTAAATACTCGCCTAAAGTCACGTGACGTTAATTTCTAAATGTATTCAATCAAAACGAAACAAAGTTTCTCAGTTTTTGACTTGTTACAAACCAAACAAACGATTGGGAAATACTGTGTGAAGATATCACAAACTGTCCGCCATATTGGTTCTGACACAAACAAATCCAAAATCGTTACGATACAAATCCCTCAAATTTTGTTTTAGATAAACGTTTGCTCTTATACAGAATCCCCCTGACTACAAAAATTTTTAGAATTTAACTTTTGTAATCAAAATCAAAAACCTAAAAACTAAAAAAAGGAAAAAGAAAATGAAGAGAGAATCCATTTTGAAACGAAATAAAAAGCCAAATATTTTATTTTTAGCATTTTATTAATTAATAAGTTTTTAGGTATTAAGTTTATTTATTATTTTTTTATTATTTAATAATTAGTTTTAAATGAATTGAATAATTGATGATTTTTTTTTCTCTGTCGGTCGACTCCGTAAATTTTTTTTTTCCTTTTGGTGACTAAAAATTTACACGAAGTTAGGTTTTAGGTGTATTTGTAATATTTTTTTCCCTTTTTTGTTTACTGTATGTCGTCGTTTTTTTTTGTGTCGTAATTCGTCTTTTTCTGTCTTTTTGTGAAAAATTTATAATTTAAGATGTAGCTTTTAAGTATTTTAAGTAAAATAATTAAAAAATATCAATTTTTTGTACTCGGTTGGGTTTCTTGTTTGTTTGGTTCCTGTACTTTCCTTTGTTATAGTCTTACAGATTATGCCATTAAACCGAAGACGCTCCAGGCTCCAGACCCCCGCAGCTGAAATATTTACAACAACCACCTGGGCCTCGTTATTGTTTATACTACTATGTCCGGATTGTGCCACAAAGCCGGAAACGATACCACAAAAAGGTTAGATGCCATTAGACTATTGTTTAGATCTGTGTTTAGTGTTAAATTAAGGTTCAGGTTGTCTTTTTGTGTTCTGGTGGTGATACTGTGGTAAGTTGTTATATTAATACTATGGCGTCCGGTGTCCCAACTGTAAGGTCATGAAAACAGTATCCGTTAGCCGCCTGACCCCACGGTAGTGCCATTTCACAAACACTATTAGCTGAGTGTTGGTGACGTCACGTTTGGAAACTATTGCGGATGCGTCGCTGGCGATCTTATACTTATTTACATATGTGGATGATTACCACTAAAGTTCATATGTTGTGGATTTAAAATATTGGTGCTCAGGCAGTATGAGAGTCAGTTTCACAGCCACCGACACGAAAAAATTTACATTAGACCTCCGGACGTCATAGTTGTAAGTAGCCCAATGTATATCAGTAATTTCCAAAATGGTCTATATCGACCCCCAGGGGTCTATGACAACCTGCAAGGGGTCCACGATAGTGGATGTCAATATACACTGATAGCACCATTTACTTACATTGTACTATCTTATAGTATAAAGACATATACTTATTTATAAAAGTATCTATGAAGCAAAAATTTACTTCACTACAGTGAGAAATTTACAAAAATCAATCAGGGATCGTAGGGGTCTACCCAAAACTGAAAAACATGGCAGGGGGTCTACGACACAAAAAAAGTTTGGGAACCCCTGATTTATATTATCCCATATAACACAAAATGGTGGCAGCGGTTTACGCTACACTCGCCTTCAACATATAACATCTTTTTTGGTTTTGGTCTTGAGGACGGAGAGTCTTGATTACTTATGTCAGGGATTGGCAACCTTTTTCGGACGGCGGGCCATTTTGAAAATAATATTTTTTACGCGGGCCGCACATTCAAATGTAACTTATACAGCTTTTATATCATATAATAGTATAAATATTATCAAAAATAAATATAGAAAATAATTATTTTCTTAATGATGTGCTATAATAAAAATAATGTCAGTGAACCAACATTTTAAAATTCCTAAAAGGGAAATAATATAATATAATATAATACCCTATCATATTAATATAATTTTCCTATATTTCGTTTCCAGGCCTGGAGGAATATGAAGATTTCAACATCAAGAAGGGTCTGTAATAAGTTAGTTGGTGATGCTTTAAAGCCCTCCAGAGATATAAACTGAAATATTATATTATTATCATTATTATATTATTATTTCAACGTCAACAAGAGAACTCTATACTATTAAAAAGGAAAAAGAAAATAGGCTTCCAATTTTGATTTCTCGTAAAATTATTATATATTGGTGTTTTGGCGGGCCGCGCAAAAAGTTGCAAATGGCCGTAGGTTGCCGATCCCTGACCTACATAATCGGTTCTCCATTTTGTGCAGTATTTATGGAATGAGTAAGTGAGTTTGGTTTCTTTCAGATCCTCTTCAACCTCCGTGATAGAAGTTAACTCCTTCCTAGAAATGTGCGTCACTTATGAAATGAATTTCGTGTAGAACTGTGCATTATTTTTGAAACGAAGAGAGTAGAAATTCGGAAATTGTGTATATCCCGTCCGACAGCCTCCTTGGATTCCTTCAAGATCGATACAGAAGACGGATCTTCTGATCTAAACTCAGTTCGTGGAACAAGGAGCAATGGCACCGCCTCCGTAAATGTATTTTTAATAGATCTTGATAAAATGGTGTTTAAATGAGTCAGTTTGACTCACAATGTTCGAATCCAATTTAAGTAAAAGGTCATGACAATGTACAATTTCTCAGTGAGTCAAATTGACTCTGTGGTAATGCGTTAGCGAGCGACTGAGTCTCAGGTCACGTTTCCCATTCGGAACGGCTTATTGAACTGATACAGTGAACACATCTCAAGGATAATCCACGTTCGAGTTCTAAATTTCTCAACGTTCTAGAAGTTTCTCGCTTGACTAACCTCAGATGTCTAAATTAGTAAAATCGATTCGAGTTGGAAAGATGGAAGAAGATGATAATTAAAATTTTTGTTCGCTTAGTATTAAAGGCCAACATTTCACTCCGTGGTTTATTGCCATTTTTAGAAATTTGGTTTTAGAATTCGTTAAGACACGGAACGCGAGGTCTAAATACGGGGTAGAGATCCACATGGAAGTTGGAGAGATTGTCTTATATAACGTGAGATTCATGTCGAGAAGAGTAACGTCGCCATTATTGGTTAACTAATTTTTTTTTTAGTGTTTGCCAGGTACAGAAAATGGTTTCGACATTTTAGACACACCACCTTTTGTTCTCCCCTAGAATTCTATGTCGGTTGCGTCAGCAAAGCTGTCAACTAAAATGCTACAGTTAGTGATCTAAATTTTTTTAGCAGAGTTTCAGCTTGGACTAATTTCAAAAGTATTGCACACTGTTTTCAATATCTCATTTCATAAATAATGCACAATCATGGGATGAATCCGTTTCAAAAGTAATGCACACTTGGTCCTAGAAGTCGTTTGAAATAATATGAACAACATCTCACCTGAAGAACTCACGGTCGGTGTTAGTTTCTATAATAAGCACAAGTAACATAGGTTACTTGGTACAAGTGTGCAATACTTTTGAAATGGATTCGTACCACAAGTGTGCATTACTTTTGAAATGAATTCTTACTACAAGTGTGCAATATTTTTGGAATGGATTCTTAGCAGAAGTGTGCATTACTTTTGAAATGAATTATTGGTACAAGTGTGCAAGACTTTTGAAATTGATTATTACCATTAGTGTGTGCAACACTTTTGAAATGAATTCTTGGTACAGGGTCCAGTACTTTTGCAATCAATTCGTACAAGTTTGCAATGATTTTGGAATGAATTCTTACCAGTAATTATTTTTATTACTTTGAAATAATTCTTATACAATTAAAAAGACTTTTGAATTGATTCTTATTTATGTGCAATACTTTGAAATGGGATTGTACCTAGAAGTTTAATGGTTTTGAAATGAATTCTCACTACAGGTGTGCAATATTTTTGGAATGAATTCATACCAGAAGTGTGCATTACTTTTGAAATAAATTTTTGGTATAAGTGTGCAATACTTTTGAAGTTAACTCTCGGTACAAATATCCAATACTTTTGCAATCAGTTCGTACTATAAGTGTGCATTACATTTGAAACCAATTTTTGGTACAAGGCACTAAACAATGACACAGTTGTAAAATTAATGCGTTTCAAAAGTGATGCACACTTGTTCGTGGAATTCATCTGAAATAAAATGAACATGAATTCCCCTGAAGAATA
The DNA here is from genome assembly GCA_016920875.1 of Columbicola columbae. Taxonomy (NCBI): domain Eukaryota; kingdom Metazoa; phylum Arthropoda; class Insecta; order Psocodea; family Philopteridae; genus Columbicola; species Columbicola columbae. The sequence goes on from JADMLL010000007.1 coordinate 10,913,057, forward strand.
AATGGTTAGTGTTAGTTTATATAATAAGCAAAATATTTGAAGATGGCCAAGGTTTGCAAAATGGCGGATGGTTCTAATAAAGGAGTTAAGGACACAGGGATATTGAAGAGAAAGCGAAAGCAAATGCAATGGCCAAATAAGTTTTTAATGACTAACTGACCGAATCTTAAATAACTTCCGATGAAGTTGTTGATTCAAGCTTTAATGAAGGATTCATTTCATAAGTAATGCACACTTATAACTATCTCGTTTCATAAATGATGAACACTTGCATTAAGAATTATCGTCAAAAAGAGTAGCAGACAGTGTTAATAGGGAATTCGCTTTATAGATGGCGAACTCACTTTCATAGAAAATATTTTTCGTAAATAATGCACAAGTATTCATTAATTAAATTTAAATTAATTAATTAAGGGTTGTGTCTCAAAAATGCTAATAAGTATTTTGTTTAGTAATTATTTATGAAAGGAAGTATATGCAAATGGTTTATGGGGGTGTGCAATATTTTTGAAATGAATATTCCTGGATATGTGTATTATTTTCAATCACATTTCTTGCACAGTGTTCAAGTGTGCACTATTTATGAAATAGAACGAAGTCTTCATAGTGTTTTAAGACGTGCATTACTTTTGAGATGAATTCTTACTTCAGGTGTGCAATATTTTTGGAAATGATTCTTACCAGAAGTGTTCATTACTTTTGAAATGAATTCTTGTTACATGTGTGCATTACTTTTGAAATGAATTCTTAATACAAGTGTGCAATATTTTTGGAAATGATTTTTAATAGAAGTGTGCAATACTTTTGAAATAATTTTGGTATAAGTGTGCAATACTTTTGAAATGGATTCTTGTTACATGTGTGCAATATTTTTGGAAAGGATTCTTAATAGAAGTGTGCAATACTTTTGGAATGAATTCTTGTTACATGTGTGCAATACTTTTGAAATGAATTCCTGGTACAAGTGTGCAATACTTTTGAAATGAATTCTTGGTACATGTGTGCAATACTTTTGAAATGAATTCCTGATACAGGTGTGCATCACTTTTGAAATTAATTCTTGATACAAACATGCATTACTCACTAAGTGGACTCTTGTGCATCATTTATGAAACGAGGACTTTGTAAAAATGTGCGTTAAATCATCGAATTGTTGGGAATCGTTGTATCTAATCGTAGCTTAGCTGGAGTGTCCATCATTTGATTCGAAAACGTGTCAGGAGGTAGTAAAAACGGCGGGAAAAAGCTTCTGTCCGTCTTTTTAGCAAGCTAGCATATAGGAAGTGTCGTCGTACGTGATGACATTACAGAAAGACAAAAGAAGTCAGTCAGGCAGGCAGTCAGGCAGTCAGCCAACGCTGGCCACTTTAAATAACGCATGAGTGTGTGTAAATGATATAATATCCGAATAAAAGACTAAGACCATCGTTAAAAGACCTGTTACGCATATACTAAACCCGCGGTCTGACTCGGTGTTCGCGAACCAGTGGCTTTGTATGTAATTTACGCCTGCGTTTACCTTATGTAAGTGAAGCAACCATCAACCTTGGTTATGCGAAAAACACTTTTACTTCCACTTAGCCTCCATCCTCGTTTCCTCTGTTATGTCAGTCCTCGGAGTGTGAACAAAATTTTGTTTTTACTTTCGATGATAGTCGGAATTATTTCGGGTAATTTTATGACGACGTTTACGGTAAGAATCGTTTTCCTTTTCTCTTCGATTATTCACAAACATAGTCTTCTTCGTCGGTCTCGGGTCGAAAATAAGGGAAAAATTTGTTCCATTTCCGTTTTTGTTGAATCGAGGTTGACAAGTGTTTAAGTGTTTGAACGGCTTCTTACTAGTGTTTGTTGTGTTGACGGTTTGTTTTGAGAAAGTTTGCGTTTTGGTTTCCTTTGCCGTTCTCGTTTGCTGCCTTTCTGTGAGATTTATTGTTGGCAAAAAATGAGATCATCGTGAACCAGGAAGAAAATAGTTTCGCTTTGGAATAAGTAAACCGCAAGAAACTGGTTTTTGTCGTGATTTATTGGTGGATTATGCTTTTCACAAATTCAGGTATTTCTGGAAGGTTTTTGCATGAGAATGTACCAAAAAGTGAAAATGTCAACATAAAGTCTCTTGTGAAAATTGTGCAGTATTTATGAAATTGGGGTTTGATGAAGATGTCATACACACATTCAAGAAGGATCAGTTTCATAGAACTCCTTAAACACTTCCTGTGCATTATTTATGAAACAAGTAGAGCCAGGTTGAAGGTTAAGAGAAGGATCAATTTCATAAATAATGCACACTTGAAGGGTTTGTTTATGAAATAATTCTTTTACGAAAAAATACTGAACCTGAAGCTAATGCACACCTTCATATCTTCATTTCATAAATAATGCACACTGGAAGGGCTTATTTATGAAAAAATTATTCGCAGACAAATGAGCGTGCATTATTTATGAAACTGAACCTTCTATAAAGTGTGCAATATTTATGGAATGAAGATTTGAAGGTGTGCATTGGCTCTACTTCTTTCATAAATAATGCACATGAAGTGTTTATGGAAATAGTTCTTTGAAAGAAAAAATTAGTGTGCATTATTTATGAAGAGAGTAGAGCTCTAAAGAATTGCTTTATAAACAAATCCTTCAAGTGTGCATTATTTATGAAACTGAACCTTCTCCAAAGTGTGTATTATTTACGGAACGAAGACTTGAATGTGTGCGTTAGCTCTACTTCTGACAATAACTCTTTTCATAAACACTTCATGTGCATTATTTATGAGAAAAGTAAAACGAATCCACACTTTCAAATCTTCATTCCATAAATATTGCACACTTTATAGGAAGTTCAGTTTCATAAATAATGCACGCTCATTTTTGCGAATAATTTTTTCACAAATAAGCCCTTCCAGTGTGCATTATTTATGAAATGAAGATTGAAGGTGTGCATTAGCTTTACTGTTTTCATAAATAATGCACACTCATTTTTTTTTCTCCACAGAGCTCATTTCATAAGTACTTAATGTGTACTCTTTATGGAAAGCGCTAATCCACACCTTCAAATCTTCATTTCATAAATAATGCACACTTGAAGGGTTTATTCATAAAAATTCTTAAAAAAGAATGAGTGTGCATTATTTATGAGATGAAAGTTTGAAAGCGCGTATTGGCTCTACTTCTGAGAATAACTCTTTTCCATAAATAATGCACACTCATTTTTGTAAAAGAATTATTTCATAGATAAATCCTTCGAGTGTGCATTATTTATGAAATTAAACCTTCTCTAAAGTGTGCAATATTTGTGGAATGAAGATTTGAAGGTGTTCATCGGCTCTACTCTTTTCATAAATAATGCACATGAAGTGTTTATGAAATGCCCGACCCGCTCATCCGTTTGGGTCGGGGGGTGAGGGAAGCAATCAAGGACTTCCAACTGGCACGAAATGGGTTCTTTGAAGAAAAAATTAGTGTGCATTATTTATGAAAAGAGTTTATTCCATAAATAATGCACACTTTAAAAAGGTTCGATTTCATAAATAATGTACACTCGAAGGATTTATCTATGAAATAATTCTTTTACAAAAAATGAGTGTGCATTATTTATGGAAAACAGTTATTCTCAGAAGTAAATACGCGCTTTCATCATCATAAATAATGCACACATTCTTTTTAAGAATTTTTATGAATAAACCTTCAGTGTGCATTATTTATGAAATGAAGATGAGGTGTGCATTAACTTTACTGTTTCATAAATAATGCACACTCATTTTTCTCAGAGCTCATTTCTTAAAGTACTTAATGTACTCTTTGGAGCGCTAATCCACACTTCAAATCTTCATCTCATAAATAATGCACACTCATTCTTTTTAAGAATTTTTATGAATAAACCCTTCAAGTGTGCATTATTTGAAATGAAGATTTGAAGGTGTTCTAGATACGCGTATTTGAGTCTCCATTTCATAAATAATGCACACTTCAAGACTTCATTACACTATTTGGGGTTTTGATGGTAAACTCGACGAACTGATTCCTTCAAAATCGAAAATTTGTTTTCTTATCAGTTTGATTTATGACCACTCGAGGCTGTAGGTTGGGTCAGTTAAAAATTTGAAAGAGTTCAAGGAATTTGAAGCAATTAAACGGATTTTTCTAGTGAATTCAGGTTTAGATTTCTAGCCCCTCTCCTCCCCAACAACACCTCTTCCTCCTCTCCCAGAACCAAATCATTTATCTAGTCTCTCCCCTGGGAGAGGAATGGTTGCATGTTAACTCAAACTTGTTGTCTATGGTTGGTTGCTTAAGCTTTTGTCTGAGCCAACTGCACAATTTTTGAAACCGCCGGATTGAGAAAGGAATTCGGTTTAGAAATGGCTCCCATACGACCATTTCCTATAATTTTGTGAAGCCACAAATGAGTGGTAACGGTCGTGAGACACCAATTCTTTGGTGGCGTCCTTGCGTCATTCAATCCGGTCGACATAACGAAGTCAAACGAAATGAAACCCAGAATGTGGGTTTGGGAACTAATTTGCTGTCATTCATACAGAACATGTGAAAAACGAGACAGTGACAAAATGAAAAGATTGAAACGCAGAACAAGAGGTTCCCATCAAAGAACTTTGAGGGGTTTAGCCATCATCGTTAGCAAAAGTAGGTACGGCGCTGCTCAAATAAGGCTTTTGGAATGAGAGAATTTGGTTTTAGATGATTCACACTCGGCAGGAAAACGCTGCTGTTCAAATCAGACAAGCCAAAAGTTACATACCAACATCACTAACAGCCCCGGAAATCTCAAAACTCGACAGCAATACTGACGTTTGTAGAACTATCTGAGATAAGCTGTTTTATTACCTTTTTACCTTTGCTTTAAAAATTATAATCCGTCAGCGATTATCGTTTGCTTACTTGATTTCATTTAGCTCTCAGTAAGCCTGTTCCTTAGACAAAAGTTTTTCTTTGTCCTCTTAGAAGAACTGCTACACTTAGAATTCAACATTGAGGACCCCCGTTGTAAGCTTCACCTTTAAATTTGATTACTTCCGGCTTGGTTTCTTGTTTTCTAGAAGGTTTCAGCCATGTTTAGTTGGTATTAATGATAATAATTATACTCAACAACTCTGAGTAAAGAAGTTTAAAAATGTTCAACCTTGTCGAGACAAATCTGGTTTTCTTCTTAGGATGTCTGGATGATTAGGGCTTTCCCAGAGTACAAAATGCGGGTTGGGGTAGACAAAACTTGATAGCACATCCCACATATGTGGAAATCCAGCTTTCTGGGTCAGCCAAGGAACCAAATTTGATTTTAGTTTTTATAGTCATCACATCCTTTTTGAGTTCGTAACTGAGTGGAAACGTTTATCAAAAAATAATTTCATAAATACTGCACACTTTCGAAAGGGTTTCGTTTCATAAATACTGCACACTTTCGAGAGCGATTCATTTCATAAATACAGCACACTTTGGAGAATATTTCATTTCATAAATACTGCACACTTCGGAAAGGGTTTCGTTTCATAAATATTCCACACTTTGAAGAGGAATTAATTTCAAAAATAATGCACACTTTCAAGGGCGATCATTTCATAAATATTGCACAGTTTCAAGAGGAATCAGTTTCATAAATACTGCACACTTCATAGAAGGTTTCGCTTCATAAATATTGCACGGGAGATTCATTCAGAAATATTTGCTTCATTTCAAATATACTGCACTTGGGAGAATTTCATTTCATAAATATTGCACTTTCTAAATTTAATTTCATAAATATTGCACACTTGGGAGAGAATTTCATTTCATAAATACTGCACACTTCTAGAGTTTCATTTCATAAATACTGCACACTGGAGAGTTTCATTTCAAAATACTGCACTTTGGAAGTATTTCATTTCATAAATACTGCACTTTGGAGAGAGTTTCATTTCATAAATGCATTCATTTCAAAATACTGCACACTTTCGGAGAGTATTTCATTCATAAATACTGCACACTTTTTAGAGGTATCAATTTCATAAATAATGCACACAATTGCTTCAGTTTACAATTGTTGCATCCAAGGTCTTAAGAACTGTTACCCAGCTCGTAAATGTTAAAGGTTGTGGGAGGCTTGGCTTGTTAATGGGAAGGTGGTTTCAACAATTAATAACCGGAAATGGTTGGAAAATGTCTTTTCTTTTACATCCGGTAGACATGGTCAAGTTGGGGGACCAGCCTTTCTCAGTGCTGTTATCTAAAAAATTTTGTTTCCAAGATCAGACTTATTGTATTCGGTGTTATTTCCGGTTTTTGAAAGTTCGTAACGGTTTTTTGGTTTGTTTGTTTGCTTCCGGAGGTTAGTCTTTTGAGGGAGAAGTAAACATCAAACCATCAACATGCTTAACAGTGCTCTTATTTCTGGGTTTAATGATTTCGCAACTGTCTGAGTTGAGGAGGTTATGTTGAAATGTTTTTGTTCTTTTAGGCCATTTTCGGTTGTAAAATTGTATGTTCCCTTCGGGAGGTGTGGAAGATGGTCAGTTCTTCTCTCTTTTATGTGCAATTATGTTACATGTTAGATGTTTTTAATGAAGAAGATTTACCAGAATTGTTTAATAACAGTTTTTGGTTGTTGTTCAAATTATACATTTGCCGCGGTTTAAACTTGTTTGATTATTTATTGTTTGTATTTTGAACGGTTTTGTCATTAACTTCTAGTTAGCTGACCTAAGCAGTAAAGGCCACATGAGTCATTAACTGTGATTAATCACTTTGGATTCGGATGTAGGAAAATTTTTGGGGGATTTTGTTCAAATCCAGAACTTTCTTGCCCCTCACATCCTGAAATTCAAATCCTCGTCCACCATGTTCTGTGTTATCTTGTTCTTATACCGCACGGTACAGGACCTTAGAAATGGATTTTCGTTATGGTTTCTTGACTGGTTTGGAGAGGGATTCATTTCATAAATATTGCACACTTTTAAGAGGGTTTTGTTTCATAAGTACTGCATACTTTCCAGAGGGTTTCATTTCAAAAATACTGCACACTTTAAAGGGTTAATTTATAAATATTGCACACTTCGAAGGGGTTTCAATTTCATAAATATTGCACAGTTTCAAGAGGGTTTTGTTTCATAAATACTGCACACTTCGGAGAGGTTTGTTTCATAAATATTGCACACTTTCAAGAGAATCAATTCATAAATTTGCACACTTTTAAAAGGAATTGATTTCATAAATACTGCACACTTTGGAGAGTATTTCATTTCATAAATACTGCACACTTCGGAGAGGGTTTCATTTCATAAATACTCACACTTTGGAGTATTTTATTTCTAAATACTGCACACTTTCAGAGGATAATTTCATCGCACACTTCGGAGAGTGTTTCATTTCATAAATATTTCACACTTTGAAGGGGTTTCGTTCAAAAATATACACACTTTTAAAGAAATCATTTCATAAATACACTTTGAAGTATTTCGTTTCATAATGCACTTTTTACTTTGAAGAGTTTCATTTCATAAATACGACACAATTTCGAGTGTTTCGTTTCATAAATAATGCACACTTTAGAGAAGGTTCAGTTTCATAAATAATGCACACAATGGCCATGTTTATTATTCCACTTAAACATGGCCGAGCACAGACCATGAGCCAATGTCAAAACGGATTGAGCTGGGTCGTTCAAAGAATTCGACTGCAACAAGGTGAATTCGTTTCATTGATATCCGGGACATAAGTCGTGTATGTGCACTCAGTCCGACACTCACACACATCATCCTTGATCGGATTTCGAGAAAAGGAGGAAGTTGAGATTTCCCTCTTTCGGTCGTCAGTCTTGAAGAGTTTGGCAGAACTGATTTCGGAATAAGGCGGCAACCTTGTGATCATTCAACAAGCGTGTGTATATTGGGTAAATGATTTGTTTACGAGTGTTTGGACAGCGTTAATGAGGATCAACATGACTGCACATGGAAAATTCTTTTCCCAAATCCTTGAACTAGTTGCGGTCTGGTATAAAATTGGCAGAAGTTGTGGTTTGCTTTTACTCGACCAGCGAAGTTCATCTTTTTCTTTACGATCAGTCTGTTGTGCAATAAGAAGAGATAGTGAACGGGGCAGGGGTTAGGTATGTCGGGCCCTACAATTATCATTGTGGAACGGAATGGATATCGGGGTTAGTCTAATAACTTTCTCTTGTTTCTTATCTGTAAATTTATTTAAATCATAATAAATAGTGAACTACAAACCACTACTACCATCACTACTGTCTCCAGTTTGATTTTTAATTTCAAAATCTTCACACCGAACAAGGTGTCCACCTTCCAACCCCATTTTGAATAGAATTTTCGACCACACCAAAAAGTGTGCACTATTTATGAAAGCAATAACCCATACTAGTGTATAATACTCCCTTTCAAATGTTTGTTGAAATGCAAAATTACACCTCAAATCTCGCACTGTATTTATTTATAATGGAGTTTGGATAAAAACGCGCTCTTGTTCTGTCGTCTCGGATACGTTAAAGATTTTAAGGCTAATTATCAGGTAGATGAAGTCACTCAAAGATGACAACAATAATTTTAAAACTTTGAGGTTTTATATTAATATAATAATATCAAATGTAAGCTTCTTATCATTGTATTGTCATAATATTAAAATATGTTCAAGCGCTGGTCTATAAGATACTTTTACACGATTCATTGTATAAATAGGAAAATAAAATTTTTAAATACTCTACATTTGATGGAAAACTCATTTCAAAATACTGCACACTAGAAAATTTCATAAATAATTTACAATTTTAAGAGGATTTGATTTCATAAATACTGCACACTTTCAACAGGGTTTCATTTCATAAATACTGCACACTTTCAAGAGGTTTCATTTCATAAATATTGCACACTTTGGAGGGTTTCATAAATATTGCACACTTTCAAGAGCGATCATTTCATAAATAATGCACACTTTGGAGAGTATTTCATTTCAAAATACTGCAACTTTGGAGGTTCATTTCATAAATACTGCACACTTTTAAGAGGATTTCATTTCATAAATACTGCACAGTTTCAAGAGGGTTTCGTTTCAAAAATACTGCACACTTTCGAGAGGTTTTCACTTCATAAGTACTGCATACTTTCAGAGGGATTACCTTCATAAATACTGCACACTTTGGAGAGTATTTCATTTCATAAATCCTGCACAAGAGGATCAATTTCATAAATACTGCACACTTTCTTGAAGGATTATTTCTAAACATGAATCCACTTTCTAAGTATTTATCAACTTAAGTTTAAAGCTTTATCCTTTTATTTGTTCCAGGATTAATTATATTCTGATTCCCTAAAATGAAATCTAAAAGACAGAATCGGTGAATTGGAAATAAGTTTATAAACCGGTTCATCTTAATTTTCATAACCCATTATTTATTACTAAAACGATTTATTAATAATAAAAAGCATTTCCAAGTCACACGTCATGAGAAGTAGTTAATGACCTCACCGAATATAAATAAATACGAACCGAATAATATAAATCATAGTCGAGTGAGAGGTTTTTCTTTTAACTTCCGGTTCCGCCATTTTTCTTCACCTTCCTTCCGGAAGAATGAAAAAGATGTACTTCGGGACTTTATAACGTTATTACACTAAAGAAAGGCCTACAGGCTGCAAGGTCGCGGTTGCAGTGTACCTTCAAACTTCTCTCTACTGTCAGGTTCAGTGGTTCTTAAACCTCCAACGGATTTTGTCGCAATGTTACGACTCGTGAAGGTTGATCGATTTTAGTGCTATAACCCTCGTCGTTATTTATTTATTTTTTTGGACAATAGGACGGAAATTTCGTGCCATGTTTTCATTTTGTAGTCGACGGTTAACTTTTGATTGGGATGGTTGAAGGTACGATGAAAATGGTTTGTGCTGTGTTTACCGTTCTGCGTTCTTTGTAACTACTTTTGGATAGTGTTTAGGTGAGTGACAGATTTAGTTTATGTGAATGTGAGGTTGTAGAGAAATTTGTGATGTGAAATAGTGAATATAGCTTCATCAAAGGTGTGGTTTTAACGGTTTTTGTGGCCCCAATCC
>JADMLL010000007.1:11646266-11780638 GCA_016920875.1 Columbicola columbae
CTTTCACACCGAGGTCATTATTAGTTATAAATTACAACCGACATTTATACTTATCAGTATACATTTATAAACAAAAACTAATTTTATACTATTAAAATAATTTTAAACTATGAAACCAAAAACTGTTTTCTATCCCTAAATTCCAATAACAAAACTTTTTTTAAAAACTTAATTCAACTATTCAAAATTTGTGTTAGCCGCCTTTTTCTGTCGTGGCAGTAGTCTCATTCAACCGGAAACAGTTCTCAGCAACTTGTTTAAGGTGATTTAAATGTATTAGCAATACAATTTGTATCTAAATCTAGAAAACTATGGGTGATACAGCTAAAGAAGAAAACACAAACCCTAGGTAATCATTTAATAATGTTCATGTTGTATTAATAATTATTTTAACACCTATTTATTATATAATTAATTAATCCTTTCCTAATTTTGAGTTATTTATTTAATGACAGACACTTGTTAAATGTCTTGATTGATAAGATGATAAAAAAGAATTGATTTCAAAAATAATGCACACTTGTGTGAATAGTTCAGTTTCACAATTGTCTTGGAAAGGATTCTCTTTGATATTGTTATTAAAACCGAGAAATTTATCATTTTGTACACCATGAAAACTGTTTTCGAGGTTGAGTGTACCACCAACTTCCAAAATTCTAAATGCTTGTTTTGATTTATTTAAAGCCCCATCTGAAGAAATTGTTATGTCTACAGCAAATGTAAACTGGTTTAATTTATATAATTAATCAGTTACTCAGATTTCTATCCTATTTTTTCATTGTGTGGTATTGTCGATTAAGAACACTAACCTTCAATAGTGGTTTCGCTACTCATATGGGTGACTGAAGGTTTATGTAAAATATGAGAGTTTACATAGATCATTGCTCTATGGGTGATTGTGAGTTTATGTTGGGAAGGATTATGAAAGATATGAATGACTTATATAAATCACCAGTTTATGGCTGTAAAAGTTACAAAGTAAGTTATAATGTTTACACCAGTGATTCCCAGTGGTTTATATCGACCAAAGGAGTCTATGACAACTTGCAAGCATCAGTGAAATAAATTTGGGGGTCCACGATGGTGGATCTCAACTTACACTGATAGTACCCATTTACTTATATTATACTATCTTATAATATTAAGACATATATTATTATAAAAGTACATGAAGTAAAAAATTTACTTCACTACAGTGAGAAATTTACAAAAATCAATATCAGGTAAGTGGGGCGTCTATCCAAAACCAAAAAAAATGGCAACAAGTCTAAGACACAAAAGTTTGGGAACCCCTGACTTACAAAGATCACCACTTTGAGGTGACTGCAACAATTTATTAGGAATGTGATAGTGGTTGCACAAAATAGCTTTCAAGCATATGCAACAACCTTTAAGTGGTTAAACACAGGTCTCATTTTTTCATAATGAACATTATGTGTTTTAAGGGACTTCAAGGAGGAAATAGTTCAAAACCTAACAACTGGTTTAGTTAATATTTATCACCCGACATTAAAATCACTCAAAACTCAACTTGTTGAAATAACAAAAAAGCAAGAAGTCTTACACGATGAACTACATAAGGAAAATTTGAAACTGGCAGAGGCCATTTACTCGAATGAACTTCAACAAATGTTTTTAAAAATCAAGTTGTACAAAGATAAATTATTATTCATCAAAAGAGACATGATGATCCTACATGAGCAAAGTACAAAATTAAAGGTGAATATGAGTTTTTAAATATACCTTTCAACAATCATTATGATTTGATCACCTATCATTAACTTGGGGTTCTTTTTTTTTGTTGTTTAGAAAAGGGCATTAAGATTAGAACAACAGAAACAAAAGGAAGCACTGGATAAAGTTCATAAGAGAGAATATGAAGAACTTCTCATTCAAAAGTCTTCTACATCGTGAGAACTATGGGCTTAGTTATTACCATTTTACTTTGATTGGTACTGAAATACAGGCCAAAACTCAGCTGTGACTTCAGCATCATGCTATATATGATTTTCGATTGTAAAAATAATGGAGATTGTGGAAAGTACTTAGGCAGATTGTGCAATCAACTAATCAATTTAAGTTCAAAAGGCAATAAAACTCTATTAAATTGGTGATGTGATACTGTTGCCTTTATTACTCAGTGATGTGTGATATGAAGTGAAATAATTTATAAACCACAAATTGTATAAATATATTATGATACTCTAAGGGATTTATTATACTTATTATGATTATTTATATGTTTATATTTTATTACTATACTTGAGTTAACTCCCACATACTGTATCTCTGAAATTGAGACTGAATGTAGTTGGTCTTGCTTTAAAGGTTCTAGCTGGGGAACATAGCTTAACTTGATCTTGACCCCATTGATTTGTCAAAGGATAATGTTTCAGCAATAAGGTCTCAGTTAGATTTTTGTTTCTCCATGTCAACTACCCTCTGTCTCCAAGCAAGACATTTTGTAGTTGGTCTGGCTTAAAGGGGCTTTATATCCAGGGCGCAGACCAGTGTCTCAACTTGAGGGATAGGAATCAGTTGGATTTAGAGTGGTTTCTGTGGTATAAGTAGATAAATATCCTATGGTGTATATAAATGGATATATATGGTGTATATAAGTGGATAAGATTCTTCGGTATAAATAGAAAGACCAAGGACAGGATGGTGGAGAAATATTCTGTTTTATTTAAATTTTGTTTGATTTTATTTGAAAGCAGGGAAGATAGTAAAATGTTCTTTCGAATGGTTTTTAGTTTCTTACACTCCTTCATACACAGCTTTATTTAACTGTTTACTCAATTTGTTTTGTGTTAAGATAACAAAACTTAACTTCATACTGTAGGTAGGCTATTATAAGTGATATCATTCTATTGAGAGTCAGTGTTGTACTTATCAGCAGGATTTTCTCACTAATTTTCCTGTTATCTAGACTTTGTAAAGGGTGTCACATTTTAACCCTTATACTAGTGAAATATGTTTAAATTTTCATAAGCAACATCGAATAAATGAAAATAATTTTTATATACATTTAAACACAAAACAATTTTTAAAAATATCTTTTGATTCTTTATGTTAACTTTTTCAATATGGTTTCTCATCATGTCTTGATTAGATAGTTGTGAAATCATAAAATATGGTAATTTAACAGTTAAATGAATATGGTATAATCTTGAAAAGTACTTTTTAACTCAGTGGTTGGAGCATAATACTCCTCAACAAATGTTTCATATTCAAATAAAAATATCATTTCAACAGGCTCAGAAACAGCAAAATCAAATTAAGCTTGTCAGTGATAAATTTTCAAACTCAAGTATTTAAATTCAGGTTATAAATCCATGAAAGCAATTGGAACTTATCGATGAACACAAACAAGACATATTCCTCTTTGTGATAATATGGATGAAATCAGGATTGAATTTTAAATTAAAAAGAAACCTGCAGCTCATTTTGTACAATTATATTTGCATTTAACAACTTTTTGATCTTGAATTAAGATATCTGAAAAGAAATCTGATGACAAAGAAAAAGAATTTTGCTTATTTCAACTTCTTTTTGGGTCTGATGTTGTTGGTGTGTCCACATTTCTTCTTGCGGCAATTGGTTGCCCTAGGATGAAGCCTAGCATAGCATTTCCTGCAAATCATCTTGTCGCAGTTATATTTCTGGGCAAGGATTCTCAAAGTTGGTTCAATGACACCACCCCTCAAACGAAGAACCAAGTGGAGGGTTGATTCCTTCTGGATGTTGTAATCAGAAAGTGTTCTCCCATCTTCCAGCTGTTTACCAGCAAAAATCAAACGTTGCTGGTCAGGTGGAATTCCTTCTTTGTCCTGAATTTTGGCTTTAACATTCTCAATGGTGTCTGAGGCTTCAACCTCGAGGGTTATGGTTTTACCCGTGAGGGTCTTTACAAAGATTTGCATTTTGGACCCTAGAAGAAAATTTTGAAATTTTAATCCATAACAAGGCCGAGAAAAAAATGACTGAATTAAACAATGTTCGATCGATAATTTACGAATAACAAATTTAGGCTCGCGAACGCCACTGTGCCATCAAGTGGAATATGCCAAATTTATATCACTAGATATATCTTCCACTTTCTATTTAACTTCTTTTATGAAATAAATCTGCTTCGGGCATTAAACTCACCTGAAAGATGGGGAAAAAGGAATAAATTTAACCACTTTCCACCCTTAAAATGATCGAAAACTGCAACGTGCAATTTGTCGTAATGTAAAATTGAATAAAATGGAAGAAGCAGGTTAGCCAACCTCATCTCGAATCGAAAATCTATCAACGCTATTTCTCGTTCAACAAATTTCTTACACATTTATTTTACACTTCAAAAGTTATTTAACATTATTTCTCGTCAGCGAGTTTAATTTATTTAAAAACTAACATCAGTAACATTTTTCATATAACCAATTAACTGTAATTAATAATAAAATGTAGACCTCAAAGAAATCGAGTACTAATCGATATAAAATATCGATTTTCTCGAACCGAATTGTTTATGTGAAAATGTGAGGTTATGTTCGGCCACTGCGAGGCCGGAAGAGATAAGTACAATAAAAGTCTTGATTAGAAGATAAAAAAGGGAATCGATAAATGCAGTGGGTTATTCAGAAACCTTATACGGATTGTGGCAGGTAGGTGGGACCTATTATATTTACAATTATTACGATAATTAATTAAAAATAACCTTCAATTGTTTATCACCGTCGATTATTGGTTGACTGTATTTCGACAGTTTAATTAATTTTTTCCTTTTAGGTCGTATAAAAAAGATTTTTATTGGAAATCATGATTTGCCGGGATATTATACCACAGTCATGGAAAAGAATACTAAGTCGCATCAGTATTCAAATGCTAATGCCAGTTATACTTCAACCCTTATTTGTTTTATTTGTAACTTTTACAATACCAAAGAACATAACTCTGATGGTGATAGCTATAGCGCTAGTATTATTATTTTTTATTCACCTTGCCAAACATGACTTGAGATCTCATTTATTGTACTACTGGATAATTTCATCCATAACCTATACAGTAATTGTTTTTGAAGTAATCATAGTTTCTTTATGGGAGATTGAAGCTGAGGAAAATTTCTTTTTAATATTATTCACAGTTTTGTCGCTATTTTTTTTGTATTTAACTATAACAAGTCATAATAAGTCAGTCTGTAATGGTGAATTATCAGAAAGTAGGAGTGAAGAATATTTAGTTAATAAAAATGGTTCTACAAGTGTGTGTCCTGTTTGTAGAATCCAAATGCACCCGAGAAATTATCATTGTAACATTTGCCAGGAATGCATATCACACTATGATCACCACAGTTACTGGCTTAACTGTTGCATAGGTGATGTTAATCTTCATTTTTATGTTGCCGGGATTTTTTTTGGTATATTTGCATTAGCATATGCCTCATTATTGATTCTCACAACAATTTGTAGTCCAGAGTTCATGTTTGGAATTTTACTGCCAGAGGACTGTACGGATGTTGGTGATAATATTGAGTGAGTAATATTCTTATTATCATATATTCTTTGCATCTGGTTATCACTGGAGTAATGATTCATGTTGTTTTCAGAGGAGAGATGTTCATTCATTTTTTGACTCATTCTTAATTTTTTTATCTTGAAGGATGTTAATCCCTGAAGACACTCATGAATCTTTAGTTGTGATACATATTGACTTGTGGTTTGGAATGTTTTAAAATGTATTGTCATAAAAAAGTCATTAAAATCTTATTTTAATCTTTTTCACAAAATGTTGTTGACATTTTGTTTTATGAGATTATCACTCAAAGATAAGCAATTCATTCTCGTTTCATCTTGATAATATGATTAAAGATAAAAAAATTTATCTCTACTGTTCCATTTCTCTATGTGAGAAAATGAGGAAATATCATTATTTGTATAAAAAACTTAAAATGGGTTCTGATATCTTGATTTCAAGTAAATTAAAAAACTTTTTCTTCAGTTTTATGACCACCTGTAACTATTTTGAATTGAAACAATTTTTTTTTTTCTATGCCCCAGAGGCTCGATATTACAGTTAGGACTTTGCCTGTGGGACAGACCAATGTCCAAGCCTCAGAAACTGATGAAAGACAAGCATTTAATAAGTAATTTGTATTTGAGTAGGTATAACATCTGAATAAAAGGTTTTTCTTTGTTGCAGAATGTGTACCTGCCTTGTCTGTGGTATTTACTGCATGGAATTAGCAGTTATGTTGTTAGTCAAAGTAATTTATCATTCTTGGCTTATTAGTCGAGGCCTTTCATCATTCGAATGGAAAGAACAATTTAGATACAGCGTTCACCACATTAGCTCTTACAATTTCGGGTTCAGAAAAAATTGGATTCATTTCTTCAAGAAATTTAAGAAAATCCGTTTATAGGATAATTAAAAACTGTATTGACTGTATTTAATAAAATGCTCAAGACTGAAATCCAAAAGAAAAGTATATTTTTATTTAATTGTTAGTAATAATTTAAAAGAATAAAAAATTTGCCCTTTCTATAAAGTTTTTCAAAGGGCTTAGAGTCATATTATATAAAACAACTACCTTTGTCGAATAATATTCTTGTGCCTGAACTGTAATTTTGTCGAGTTCATTGACAACAATTTTTTTTAGTTAAGTAATTGTAATTGAATTAAAAGTTTTCCTGTTCCATTCAATCTCTTTGGTTGATGAGTAACAGTCAAGGGAGGCAACAAAATTCTGTATTCGAATGTATCCATTATTAATAATTGTATCCATTTTAAGGTTTGGGTGACCGGCTGGCCGGACACTTGTCAACAGTCAGTGGACTCCTACGAAAGTTATTATTTGTCAGTTAGCTATTTATTTTAAAATAACTGTCGAGATGGAAATTTAAAAAACTAATTTCGTCAGATATCTTGTGAGCTCATTTTTATTTATTTATTTATTTAACTTGTAACAGTGTAATAGATTTAAATCAGCATTTAAAATAATGATATTATAGATGTTGCTTTGGTTTGTAACAGAGATTTAATTTTTTTTTTAACCCATGAACAAGAAATAATGGTTTATTTGTTTTTTTTTTTAATGTCTAAACCTTGGTTGCTCATGGCGGTAGTTTTAATTTTAATATTTCGCAAAACTAAAACTAAAACCTTTCATTTTGGCATTGAAAGTGACTCATGCGGAAGAAAAACGCCATAAAACTGTTTATGGTCAGTTTTTCAATTTTTTTTATATTTATTATCGAAAATGCTGATAAATTTCAAGACTTGTCGAACTGATATTTGGCAATAATAACTATTGTTTTGTTAGCTAATAAGTTATACTTTGAAGGAATATTATTAATGATTAACAGAGTGAGTTTTTTTGTACTGTGTTCATTAGAGAAATTTCTAAAGTCTCCAAGACTTAATTAATTGATTAAATACTGAATTATTGCTCAGAATGCAGTGAAATTATGTAAATTATAATTGAAAATAAAAGGCTTTTGAAAGTTTTGGTTAAGCCAAAATAATTTTTGTGTGTTGTTTCATTACCCTTGTTTTCATTTCCTGTGTTATTCATGGTCATCATTAAGTCATGTATGTGATTTTCGGTAGTCGTTTGTTAATTGCTTTTATAACTTTTATTTTATATTCAACACCAAAATCTTGTTCCTTTCTTCATTCCTTTAGTTCAATGATTCCCAAAGTGGTGTATATCAACCTCTAGAGATCTATGACTACCTGCATGGGGTTTACATCAGCCAAAAAAAAAAATTTTGGGGTCCACTATAGTGGATTTTAACATACACTGATAGTACCTATCTAGTCACATTATACTATCTTATAATATAAAGACATATACATTATTTATAAAAGTACCTTGGAAGTAAAAAATTAACTTCACTACAGTGAGAAATTTACAAAATCAATATCAGGTACTTAGGGGGTCCACCCAAAACCCAAAAACGTGGCAAGGGGTCTACGACACAAAAAAGTTTGGGAACCTCTGCTCTAGTTCTTCCAGTGTTTTTGAACCTTATCAACCATTTTTCTTTTGCGTTTTATGATCTATTATTTCATCAGGCATTGTTCAAGTACTAATAGTGTGCATTATTTATGAAAAGAATTCTTCCTAAAAATATTTGATTAAAGTGAGATCTCGTTGTCTGATCTTCAGTTCTTTTAGGCTTTTTCATGTTCCCTCTCAAACGGTTTCCTTTTGTTTTTTGCTCCAGAACTGCGTGAAAATTTGCTGTTGTCTTGTATATATCGGTAGAAGGCAGTTTTTATTTATTTAATCTCTAAGTTCGAACACTTCTTTTTTCTTGGCCCTCTTTTAGTTAATTTGACCCCAGAGTCAAGTAAAGTCCCAACTGGTAGAAGCTCTCGCTTGGAAAAAGTCAACTATTCAGTCCTTTTAATCAAGAAGTACTTGAATTATTGTGATGAATGGACAGCAACGAATCTTTGCTTTGGTTATTGTACTCTTAAGACTCTAGAAAGCTCTTAATTAGTCAATTTGGTACATATTCCAATGGTATGGGCTTCAGACTAATACACCTCCGGACTACTATCAGTTGTGTTTAAATCACTCAAGATGTTATTTCTTAAAAGACTGCGTGAGTATCCCTATTAACCATTCTATTTTTGTGGTGTAAGTCTAGTAAAAAGCAAATTATATAGAATAATATAGGCAAAATATGATCAGAATATAACAAAGGAAAATTATAATTCGGACAATGACTGCGAGAATACAAACAAAAGCAATTTGAAAAAATTCAAAATAATCAATGTCGTCGTCTTTAAATAAATCATAAAAACCATCTCAAATTGTTAAAAATTTATTATATTACTTCTTCTCGGTTAAATTTATTGATAAATATCTACCAAAAAGCAATAATTTGTAAATCGTAAAATTTATTCGAATGGCATTATAACGATTTTGCCGCCATTTTCACCGCCATTTTTCTCCTGTATCCGGCAAAGCTGACATTTCTCCCATCAGTTGAGTTTAGGAAAAAAATATTACTACATTTGTTGCGTCTTTACTATTTATCTATATTGTTTGTTTATGTGTGTGATAGTCATCAAAGTGAGATTTTTGTTATGAATTGATATGTGTGGTCAAAAATTTGTTAAAATGGGGTGCATAGCCAGTAAAGAAATCGATGACACTTATCCTAATGTCTTTAAGGTAATTTTACAATTTACGAAAAATCAATTAATCCATTTCCTTACTACTCCCGTTGTTTTCTTCTTTCATCTCCTTTTATTTTTCTTTTATCGGTTTATAACATTTTCTCATTTTAGTTAGATTTACAATTTCGAACACTTTAATATCATAAATGCCGTTTTTTTGGTTTTTGTCATTTGAGAGTTTAGCCATTTAGGATAGTATCATAATACAAATTATGTGTGTAAACTTGTAAGTGGTTTAAAACAAATAAAAACTTTTATATTTTGAAAATAATAGTTGATGTGATTTAAATAAACATGAATAGTAAACCTTGACTATTTTAACCATTTGGGTTTTTATTGTTACTCATTTTTGCTTTGACTCAGATGAACCTGGTCCTGGTAAAATTGAGTTTATCATTCGATGTTTGTTAGAAAATTAAATTATCACTGTCATAGATGTGTTGTTCAGTGATTTTATTGAAAACAATTGAATATTGAATACTTGTTGACCTATGTTCAAGTGGATAAGTATTGTGTGATTGAATATAAGTGAATGTGATTGGGTTCGTTTGCTACCATTCCATATCTTTTTATAAATATTTTTTAAATTATAATGGAATTGGTTTTTCTGTCTTCAAATTTTGATTGTCATGATTTTTTTGAGGATTTCAAGAGTTGGTTAGAAATTCTTGCCTTAAATTAGGTCTTTTGTTCACAATTCAGTTTTTCGATTTGATTATATATCAATGACAAATTGCTAGTAAGTGAGGTTTTTCATGAGAAGTAATTTTGTTCGTTTTCTCTTTTACAGGTGATAAATGTTGACGATTTTGGAAATCAAGTGGGTTCTGGATTACTTGAAATTAAAAACTTTGAGTTAGTATTGTATCAGAAAGGCAAAAGTCCCATCATGTGGCCATTGAGAACTCTTCGTAGATATGGCTTTGATGCAGATCACTTCAGCTTTGAATCTGGACGACGATGTCGAACAGGACCTGGAATTTACGCTTTCCGATGCCAAAGAGCCGAACAACTTTTCAATCTACTTCAGAGTCGAATTCAAGTCAGAGATTTGGATGGAAACGATAATTCAGAAAGCTCCATGAACTTAAGGAATTTTTCCAGCCATAGGAACTCATTGTCTTTAGGGGACACTTCTTCGCGACGTGTGGTTCCCAACAGATTTTCTTCTCAGTTCGGAACGGGGCGCCTCAGTTCGATTGGAAGTACAAGCGGAAGTTTAGGACCTATTTCGCCCATGAGTACAACTTCCGCACCCATAATAATGGACACAGTACTGCCCTCCATAAATCTGCCCGACGTACCTCAAAATGGACCCACGAGTCAGCTCTATGAAAATGAAGAAGTCATAACGGCAGCTATGAACCGAAATTTTGGAGAAAACAGAAATGAAGAGACGATGGAGCCCGTTTCACCTTTAGTCGAGCATTCGTATGCAAATTCCTTTTTCGGTCCAACCAATGCGATGAAAGCAGACAAATGGAAAAAGTCAGCTAGTGAAATCCAAATTGTTTTGGTTGAAGAAGATGAAGAAACCCCTTCTAGTCCAGAAGTTGATACCGGCCGTCTATACATGAACATGCTTCCAGGAACAGATCCCGTAATTCCAGAGGTCGAAGCGGAACCGGTTGCCGAACCTGAAGACGTTAAAAGGAACCAACACCGAGTCGACGTATTCGATTACAAATGTGAATCCGGAGGAGGAAGTTTACATCGGATTTCAGAAAACCCATCCCTGCCAACTTCTCCAAGGGCCGTGAAGAGCCTTAATTACATCGTCCTCGATTTGGAGCAGACCGGAGATCCTCCGAAATCACCAACCTCTCCTAATCCTTCGGAGAATGGGAAACGACTCTCTGGAGGTTACACAGCCATAGACTTCCAGAAAACAGTCGCTCTTTCTCACTCCATACACCCGGATTCGGATATGGACCGGGACAGCTGTAGGAAAACGAGACACAGTTCGAATGCATTCCCACATGAGAGACATGGTTCTTCCGTGAGTGACTGAGAGTGCGCCAACAAAGGAGAAAGCGCTTCGTGGAAAACGCTTCTCCTTAACAAAGACTCTTCTAAAAAAGCGAACAAAGATGCCATTAGAAAAAGCTGCTGGTTCAGAAGTTTGTAAGTTTATATTTTGCCTCTTTCCACGTTTCATTTTGCTCAAACTTATATAACTGAACTCAAGTTCATCTTACTTGAAATGCCAGTAGTAGGTTTGATTGGATAGTTTGGTGTCTTAGCTGACAGATAACCAAACTTGGATTTTCCCTTTTATGTCAAAAATGACAGAACAGACAGGAAAGGGTCAAAAGGTGATTTCCTTTTCCCTGTGTATTTATTAAAGTATGTCTCTGTGCTTATAAATTTTAGGGCATTGTGTTGTGTATGTCATTTCATTCAATAAGTGTCTATTATTATTGGATTGTAGAAAATTTTTAGTATCCCAAGAATCGTCAAAGATTCTGGTTTGTCAGGCCGGAAGTTGCTATAAATTACAGGTTTAGAAAGCTTCTTGTATAAATCATTGTTGACAGAATAGTAGTCGTGAATCGCTTTTGGCCAGATGTGTCATCTTATCGTCAGCTCATTTCGGGAATGCGTTTTGTCTCTTTATTTCATTTATTTGCCTTCTTACCAAATTCACATCTACTTATACAGATAATCGAAAAGGCGGAAATTATAATATTTATGTATTGAATAAAATACGATAACAATAGTTACCAGAGTCGTTTATACGTAACATTAGAGCACCACTTTCATTCAGGTTTATTAAAAATTTTCTTTTAGTTCCTTCAAATTTGACACAATACTAGTACACCAAACTCACGGTCGCCATTTTTATTATTTGTTGTGTTGTTTTGTTTAGTTATTGTTTATTTTTTTATCGGTTAATGAATTATAGAATCCGTCCAGTTGTCCTCGTCATTTTGATTGGAAGCTTTCATACGACAGCAGCTTTGTAAAATAGCAGATAGATAAAATATTTTGAAAATGTTTGGGGTTGTTTTGGGCGGGGGTTGGTAACAAGGATTGTTCGGAGTAGATAAGATGACAACCGCGTTAGCCAAAAATATTTGAGTATTTGATGTGAAGGGTAGTAAACTCACCCCTGCCACACGAGCTTTTTTTGTTTTTGTTTTTGGAACAGAGTTTCCGGTGCTGTATCATTTTTGAAAAAAGAAATTTGTAATTTTTGCATTTATCGTGTAGTTTATAAAATATATGTTCTATGGCATACATAGGCTGTTTAGAAAATTTTTATATATTTATCGCTTTCGATGGATAAATTTGATATTTGTAGTATATATATACAAAAGTTGTGCGTTGATAAAGGGTAGCTGATGTGTTAAGAATAAATTTTTGACTATAGTATATGGAAACGATTATATGTGTCAGGGTTGTCAAACTCATTGTTAATACTTTGTGTGCAATTTCCATACATGTCGTACCATCTTGAATTTAAGCAATTAGTGCAAATTAGGTGAATTGAAAGGGCTGGTGACTTTTGGGATATCGTGGGCCATAAAAATTTATCTCAGGCGCCATCAATTTGACACTGAGATGCGTAACGAAACTTAGTTCAAGTTGATTTATACAAAACTATATAGTCTCGACAACAAATTTTTTAAATTGACATCCGCATGTTGTATCAGGGCCCTTTCCTTCATCTGGTACTCAAGCTTAAAATGAAAAATTCGGATTTAAAATGATTTATAGACGGGACAACAGTTTTATATTATATATGAAAGTGAGGAGGCCTGTTGGGTAGTCAGCACGACTGACTACCAAGAGTTCGAGCCTCATCCTGTTGTATCTCAGGTTGAAATGAAACAGATTTCTGTATATAAAAGTTGTAAAATGAAAACCCGATGAAGTTTTATACTAGCAGTCTGTTATACCCTTCCATCTGTAGTTTTCATCAAGACTGCAAATAAATATTGAGAAATTGGAATTGTTGTTCGGTATATGTTTAATAATAATTTTTTGTAGATGAATTGTTATTGACTATTATCACGGTTATTGAATGTGTCAATTTTTATTTAAACATAGAATAGATATGCGTTGTATTTTATTGTATTTTATAGAGCGGGGGTCGACTATATTATAATTTATCGGTCAACGGTCGTAAAGTCATTGATTTTGTAAATGTTACTGTCTAGCTGACATGATATTTTAAAAGATTCGTGTTATTAAAGAAAAATATATATAAAACAATAAATTTTTAGTAGGGTTGTATTTATACGCTGTAAAAATCGGCGAATGGAATATATATATATACATCGTCGAAAGGTTTTTGTAAATTTTTAGCTCGCTTGGTCGGCCGCGTTTTGACGACCCCTTGCTGTAGAGTTTCTAAATGCGGATTTTGGAAATTAAAATTTGAAAGAAACCAAAGAGGTCCAAATATTATTTTAAAGAAATTTGGAGTTTTCCCGATGATAAGAAAAATAATTGTTAATCGTAGGAATTTATTAAAAATCCAAATTGTTTTTGTAGTCAAGCTTTTAATATATTTGATGTACTGTATATTGAATTCCACATCCCTGATTGTTGTAAATTTTATTGGTCGGGATGATTTTAAACGAATGAATACAAATTAGGGCTTTAGTAGTTGGTTAGTATATGTGCAAAAATTGCTCATTTTTGTGTCTTATAAAATTATAACAGAGTTTGTGAATCCCTCTCCGCCTCCCCAAATTTTTTTTTAATTAAAAAGGAACTGATTTCATTGGTTAGTTAATAATTTCATTTTAAAACTTTTGGTATATTAAAAAATTTTGAATTTGTAATTTAAATTTAAACCAAAATGGCGGAATAGGGTAAGAAGGAGAGGGAGCTGAGAGTAAATAGCTTTCGAGTCATAAATAGCTTTGATTTAAACATTTTAAATGAGTCCTTTCTTTCATAAGTAATGCACACTTTTTGTAGTGAATGATATGTTGGTTTTGTTCCTGTATATTTATTTTTTATTTTAGTTTAGTTATAATTTTATACTTTTGCTTTCCTCAAATGAAATCGTAAAAGACATTTTTTTCTTTTTAAGTTTGAGAAATATGTTGTGTTAAATTTTATAATTGATGAATGAGATGGGTGTGCATTACTTTTGGAATGAGTTGTTGAAAGAAGATTCTAGCGGAAGTGTGGAGTATTTTTTTTTGGGATGAATTCATCACGGAATTGTGTTTTATCTTTTGAATTACTCGTATGATGGAGGTTAAAACATTTGTAGGGATTCGTCGGAAGTTATTTATGACTCGACTAAATGCTAAAAAGAAAATTAATTTTGCTTGATAAAGCCTTGAAAATTTTTTTATAGATGAAATGTTGCGTATAGTTTCGAGCCAATTCGCTTTTTTTGTGAACGAATAGTTTAGTATAACTATTATATTGTTCGTAAGGATCCAAAGATTTTTTGTATAAAAGTGATTTTGCCAATTGTTGATACCTAAAATAGTTTTTTGGAATTGTTTGAAGAAAATTTTTGTTTTTTTGTCAGTTAAATTGGCTGAAATCATTTTTGCTGACTGGTCACAAACCAAAGTTTTGTTTGAAGGAGCGGTTTCCCACTGTGATGGTTGTTGTTGTTGTTGTATCTCGTTGAGAATGTTTTCTAAATTTTTAGAAGAGTGATGGCAAACCTTATTGAGAAGCGGGTCAAATTTGGTTGTAGTAGGGTGTATTGCTGACAGAATACAGGATCAGAAAATCTTAACAGTTTCTTTATCTTGTGGGTGGGAAGGTTTTTCATCTTTAATGTCTTCAAGTTTACTTCAGCATTTAGGCCAAATCATTTTACCAAAATCATGGGTCAGTTAGTCAGTTCTCTTGGGTCATACTCTAACCCACTAGCCATCACTTAATTAAGAGGTACTTCAGGATGTGGCAAACTTTAGTCTGTCAGATGATGAGATTAAACAGAATTGGGAACCCGCTTACTTTAAGCATTTATAAAAAATTAGTTTAGTCAGGTATTTAGTTATGGTCGATTCCATAATTTAGTAATTAGTATTTTCGAATGTTTTAGTAATTTTATTACTTCATTGTCCGAGGTTTTTGTTTCCTAAATCAAAACTCAGACGCTGTATTGTGTGTCAAATAATTTTCCACTGATTTTAAGACAATTTATTCAAACTTTCGACAGTTTGAAACCATGGTCTCAATTTTGAAAAAAAAATTTTTTTAATTTAATTACAAACTATCAAATTACAAATTGAATTTGTGTCAAATACATTTTATAGTTTTCATGACATAACCAAGATGTAGGCATGGTCAAAATTATTTCATTTTCTTTCGATTGCCAAATTACTTATATACAAAGCTCAACTTTGATAAACTGGATGTCGACAGGATTTAAGAATAATTTATTTTAGCCAATCAAACAGATAATTGAATTGTAAGGTTTTATAAAGTAGTCACAATGTCCTTTTTTTTAAATTCAGACATTTTCAGTAGATATTGTTAGAATACTTTAAAAGTGTTTTAAAAGACAAGAAAAGTTTATTTAACTTTTGATCATGTGAAGAAAAATATTTTGAGTATGTTCATAACTATATATAACACTTTTGTTTATAAATTTGTACCAAAGTAAATATTTGAAAGTATAAAATGAAACGGTAAAAGAAAAGGAAGCCAAATTTTCTGAGTAACAGAATATATACTGTAATTATTTGCCATAAGGAATTTTTTTTTTTTTATTGTGTAAAAAATTGTAGGTACAATGTACCATTGTGTCTTGTCATCTCGATTTTGTTCACAGATTGAATTATACCTAATTTAAATATTCATTCACAGCAGGAAAACAGCAGGAATTTGAATTTGTCGCATATTTTCAGTGAACGAAAACTAAATTTTTTTCAAATTTGATTTAAAACTGATTCTTAACAAGGGAATAACAAAAATAATATATACTGTAGTGAATTCAATGTTGATGATTTTTTTTTAGAGAAGGCAGATGTTATTGGGTACATGCTCACAGATTTTTAGAAATGTTTTTTGTAACGAAACAGATTCCCTTTTGAGGAGCAGTTAAAGTTTGTATAGTCAAGAGCTTTTTGTATACAATATTCAGAATTGTTCAGTTTGAAATTGGAATTTAATAAAAAATTGATAGTTGATTAGGTAATTTGATTTGTAAACATATTAATTAATAAATGTATATGAAAGATATAACTCAGTTTATTACTTGTGCCATAACAACCTTATTTAATGCCTTGTGTAATGTTTTATGATTATTCGATTTTATAGAATCTCTGATAATCATATTAGAGTTAAGTATATGAAGAATGACAGAGCAGTTATATTGTACATTACAATGAATACAATCTGAGTGCAAGCAGAGCTATAAGCTAACTGAGAGATTCCTAAATGAGATGAATAAAGATTATGGCAGACAGAATATGTGCTCTTGGAATACTAAGCTGAAATGCAAAGTGGGCAACAGCAGGTTTCGAGTCTCTAACACACTTGTTGTTTAAGTAGTTAGATCTCTAGGTAACCAAAAGATAACCCATAGGTCATGTTATTTATTTTTAAATAGCCTTCTCATCCTTAACAACCCAGTGGGGATAAAATAAAGTTATTTACTTGTTTTGTTTAAATTTAAAAATGATTTAAATGGGCTTTGGCACTTGTTAGAGCGCTCTACGGCCATAGCAAGAACTACGAACTGTCAAACAGGTTCTTTCAAACGTTTAAACTCTTATTAACTCAGTATTTAGATATTGAAATAGTAAAGCCAGATGTTTTTGAAATACATTAACACCTAAAATTTTCCTCAAAATCGATAAAATACCAGGTTTCATTCTTAAATCCAGAAAAAATTTAGTTAGAAAGGATGACTAAATTCAGGTCAACGCCTCCATTTTGACGTCGTCTGCTACGCACATGACAAACACTGATTTCAGACTTAGTTACAGTAGACGACAGACGCGCGGTGGGAGTCGTGTGCTTATACTCAACTCCTTTTCGGTGTCTAATTGTGGTTTAATTGTGTTAAGTTGCGGAATTAATACGCTGTGTTTTTCTTTGGTGAGTATAATCTTCGATTTGGGATGCTGGCACCGAAAATCTGTTTGATATGTAGCCGTAAAAAATTTTTTTTCTTAAGAGCAAAATCAAAACAAAGATGGAATCCGCCATGCTCCTGGTAGGGGGAAACTGTCAACAAATAATCTGAATATAATCGAGGTAAACGTCTGTTTCTTTGATAAAGCCGAACAGACACAACTAAACGGGAAACTGATGAGCTCAGAAAGTTTCGAAAATTTTGTTTTCCCTTCAGTGACAGCTGTGGGATTTGGAAAAGGGGTGTGGAATGAAATTCGGTCCTGGGTTTAGTTCGAAGTGATTTCCTCTACGTTGGCGGGAATTTTTATTACATTTTTAAGAGAATGGGAGATTGCATTCGATTGACGGGAATGTCATTGATGGAAATTTTGCTAAATTACCAATATGCGCAAATAAATACTTCAAACTCTAAACTGTTGAGTTAATTCAATTTTTTTATATTTGTAAACAGAAGAGATACTGATAAGTGATTAGATATATACTTTCATTATTTTTCATTTTTAATTGGAAGTACCTTTTTCATTTTGTAATACACCCCTTTAAAATTTGTTAATGACTCAAATCAAAACATTTTTTTGGTGCCATAAGAAATTTAAGACTAGGTAGGTACAGTGGACTAAGATTTGAGGTTAAGATTTAATTTTGGAAAATTTTTTTTTCATTTCAGCATTACATTTGTGTGTGCAAGTGAAATATACTCTTTAGGTCCTTTGAGGATCTGGGCTTATAAGCCCTTTATTTTAGTGAAGTGACCAATTGTGAAGTGTTATTTAATATAAAGTGTACAAATGCAAAATTAGTGGTTAAAACAGTAAATTAGTTTTGGATAACAATGGATACTCGTACTTCTTCATTCTGGCTTTCTGCCATCATCTGTCTTCTTTTTACCTACGGTATGTAAATTTTGTAACTTCTTAGGACAATTTGAGTATTACATTCATTTCGATAAAGAAATGAAAGCTGATGGTATTCAGAGGTACACTTGAATTTCAATTTTGATGTGTTAAAAATTTTGTGAGAGGGCTGGTTGTGACATGATCAAAATATTTGATAGGAGTTTGAGCTCCTTGTTCATCCTACTGTATGCAAGGGTATAAATGGGATTTAAACTCAGCAGTAAGCCAAAAAAATTGCTGAAGTTCTCATTGGTTAATAAAACAAGCACAATTATTACTTAGGTGAACAGATTTTAAAGACAGTTCCTGTAGGACTTACTCCTTAATTGACAATTTCCAGGAATCGAGCCTTTGAGTACAGTAAATGAGTCACATTAAAGAAATTTACAATCTTGAATTAAAAAATGGAGATTATCCAATGAAAAACTCTGATTGTCACATCAATTGGTCCCCCAAAATTTGGATTTTCTTAATTTTCTATCGGATTTGTCCCACCCAGGTTTTTCAACTAATGATAAGTGAAGTAAAACTGTTCGATGCCATGCAGGGGACCACAATTTTAATTTTAAATATTTCAACTCGAACAAGAACACCCCAGCTTAGTTACCCTGACACATGGATCTAATAATATTAGATTACTCCTTGCACGTGAAGATCTTATATTTTAGTTGTCAAATTTTCAAACTTCCAAGCTTGATTTTTGATCGTTTTGGACAAATATCAAAAATTAATGACCTTCAGGGGTGCCACTTGGATAGGTTCAAATTTTGTGCCTTTTTGTTTGTGAAAGGTTTATTCAAAAGTCCTGAAGAAGAGTTTTAATTATTTTTTAAATGTCAATGTTGGTTAAGTAAAAATGGTTCAAATTCTGAACTAATTAAAATTTTTGTTTCTTAATTTGTGGTTGGGGCCTCTTTTGTGACATCAGTTGTGATGGGGAGGTTTTGATGAAGCTTTTATTAAAATTTAAATATTTTGAAAGTTGGAAATAAATCGAGGAAGAGAGTGTGAAGGAAATTTTTTTGAGTTGTGATTCACATGACCCCAATCCAAAAATCGTTTTCAACTTGTGAAGATTCAAAACAAAAATGCCCCAGACGCTTTGGGAGATTCTTCTCCTAATGTTCGTTTTTTTTATTTAATAAATTGAGTTATTTATAGTTTCTTTTAAGCTTTTAAAAGTTTTCTTTCCCTCCCCCAAAAAAAATTTTGATATTTAATAAATCTTCGGTTTTCTAAAATTGTAAGCGATGATACCAGACTACAATGTTAAATTTTGAGGTTTGGAAACCATCAATGGAGACAAAGAAACATTCAGTTCATTCGGTCATTGATATGTAAATGACAGTAACACATGCACATTTCAAATAAATAATTATTCGGGATGTATTATGAGTTAATAAGTCCCCCGCCGGAGTGTTATTTTAACAAACAGGAAGCTGTGAGAAAGAAATCGAATTAACACTAATTTCGTGGTGTCTTTTCAATTATTTGTTGTCTTTCCCCTCTGCAGTGTTTACTCTTTGGCCATGAGAAACATTTTAAATAAATTTAATACATCCATGGAAAGACTTGTTTTTTTATGTATTAATTATTAATAATAAGTCGATAGCTTGTGCGGGTTGTTTTCTTTGTGTTAGTTGGTTGTGGATGAGGGCTGAAGAGAGAAGAGTGTGTCTATGAATCATTTTATGTTCCCTCTTTTTCCCCTTATCGTTTAACCCCCTCGTTGGGTGAATGGCGTTTGCTGGACTAAATTGTCATCTTTGTTTTTTCCTTTAATCGCCCTGTATATTATTTTTCTATATATAAATGTATGGAGTTTTACTAAAAATAAAATCTCCAAGTGGGTTCATAATACGATTAAAAGGCTAAAAAGGTTAATGGACTGTTTCAGGAGTAGAGTCTGAGATTGCTGTCTTGTTGAGTTGGTGATGGGAAATGATTCCATGTGTTTGGATTCTTGTTCGAAGCTTTAAGCTGTCTGTCTTGAGTTGTAGTTCGATTCCTGTACCTGTTTGTGTGGAAGTTTTGGTTCTGTTTAGATTGTCTACTTACTTCTTGGTTTGGTGTGTCTTCATCATCTTGTTCTGTTACTTAGTTCTTCCTCCTGTGGTTCTGTTTTGGTTTCAGCTGGAAACTATACTTTTCTGTCTTCCTGGGAGATTTTCAAGTCGCTAGGGAAGTGTGCAGTATTTATAAAATGATTTCTGTCTAAAACTGTGCGGTATTTATGAAATAAAAGCTAAATACTGTCAGAAATGTGTTATCCATAAGTGATCTAGAAAATTATCATGCGACTGTAGGTCATGACGTCTTATTCTTATTTTTTTTGAAGGAAAATTGTGCATTATTTATGAAATGAGATAAATATGCGGGACTTTTGACCTTTTTAAACCAATGTCTTCGAGTTTTCTTGTTCAGGAAGTACTTAAACATCCAAGTCGACATCAAGATTAATCAGTTCTCCTGTATAGAGGGATGACTGTATGAGAGGTTCAACTGTATGAGTATACAGTTGTCTGTCGTGTCTGCTGTATTGTTCTTTTCTCCCTCTTCAGGATCTTTCTGTCTTTCTTTCGTTAAAATCTCCTTTTTGTGCAAGAAATTTCGCTTTTATGGTTAAACACTTTACTGCATATGAAGCCTCGAGACTGATGACTGTGCACCAGAGCAGAAGTTGTGCACCAGACCAGGATTAATTAATAGTAAATAAAGGCCGGTTAAATGATTATTCATGATTATAAAAGTTAATTAAAAAGGTTTTTGTTCGAATCATAGTGACAGTTTCAGAATCCTTGTGAAATTTTGGAAAGTTTGATGTCACGTGACTTGGCGTATTCATTTAATTTTTAAAATCATTTTGTGCTCTAGTACACCTTCAAAGCTGGTTTTCTAAACGACAAAAATTTTAGGGTTTTGAAATATGCTAGCTTGGAATATCATCCCTCTTTAGTAACATAACAGGAAGCGTACCTGATCCCTTAACATAAATATCATATGACAAGCCGAAGAATCCATCAAAACCCCTCCGTGTTGTAGTAGTGTAGTGATGTGACAGTTTACGAATTCTAAATTAGGAGGAAGAGATAAAAATGTCGGTTTTAGTTCTGTGTTAAGGTCAAAACACACATTTTTTTAAAGAAAAATTCGTCACCACATTTTTCTAAGTAGAATTTCGTTGAGTTAGTCATCGGGGGTATCGCCCAAAAAATAAAAAGTTATCGCTATTGTTGTTTAATTGGAGTGTGGAACCGCCTTCTAGATTTGGATTATGGTGGATTTTTGCTATAAATAATGTCATCTTGTCCTGCTTACTTCTCTCTCTCTCTCCTAGTTTCCTATTCATAGTCTTCATCCGTCGCCGGTCTAGCTAACTGAGATTCTCAATGAAATGGGCGATCTCCTAAGATCACCTTCTTGATCCTCGTGGCAGAATCTTCAATTGTCTTGTTTATCATTCGTGATTAATGAGATATTAGATCACGTAGTGAGTCATGGTACAGTTCCGACGTTTAAATAATTGCGATTTGTCCTGAGTGAAGTTATCCGGACATCGTGGCTAGATTTTTGAAGGTGTAACACCTCGAAATAAGTCAACTTAAGACTCTCAGAATTTGTTTTTGGATTTTTCAAAATTTGTTTGATGTTTCGTTTCGTGACAAAGACTGTATGAAGTTGTGTTAGTTAAGTATTCGTTCCTCCCACGATGTCCAAGACAGAACAAATACAAACAAAAAACCTTTTTGGTCAAGTTCACTGGAGCATTATATCCAGGAAGACGGTAAAACAAAACAATAACGTAATTGATTGGACTTATGCGTGCGCAGTCTAATCAGTTCACTTGTGTTGCATATTTTTCATGCATGAAAAAGTGTGTTTGGTTCCTCCTCCGTGTGAATTCCAGGGTCTGTCCGTCGCGACTCTTAATTAATATTAATTAAAAATTAGTATTATCGTTATTATAACTGTCTGGCTCGTATCGATTCCTCTCTTGAGTCTGACCCGCAATTCGATTCCGACAGAACGGAAACATTTTTGCTTTTTATTGACGTGCCGAATCAAAAGACGAGAAGAATTATAATGTTGACCGGCGATTAGTGTATAACTTTTGGCTATTATGCGGCGTCAAGTTTTTGAAAAGATTAGGCGTAGCTATTTCATGCGTAAGGGCCCACAAGATTGGTCCTCGCTATAAATAAAACGTATATTCACATTTCCAGCTGTTTACTTATTAAATATATTGCGTATTCGAAATATAAGTCTAATTTGTAATAAATATTAAAAAGACGCCTTCCATCATTTTGCTTCCGGACCCAAAAATTCTAGATACGCCACTGGAAAAATTTAAGAAAATTTCTTAACTTTCCCCAGATTTTTCGCCTTTTCTCCCAGCTAAAGGCAAAGGTTATATACTATTATATACTAACGTTAACAATAACCGTCGCGAAAATCTTAAAACTCATCTCTCTAGCTAGTAAAATAGTTAGACTGAGCCAATTTGACTCGTTTGAAATTTTATTTGTCGCCTTATTTTGTAAAACTCAAATTTCTTATTTTTAAAATACCCAGTTGTAAGCAATTCATCCTTTAAGTAGTGAATTCATAAATTATGCACACTTCCTCCTTCACGAATTGATTTCAAAATTACTGCACATCCTCGTGGGGAACTCTTTGCAAAATATTGCTCAGGATTTATTTCATAATTAATGCACACACTTTGATGGTGAGTTTCTTTAGTTACAATTTCAACTTTTATGGAGGTTTGGCTACATTAATAATAAACTTTGGTTGGATGAGGATATTTCAAAAATAATGCACACTTGTGAGGAGAATGTGTTTCAAACGTAATGCATACTTCTTTGAGACATTCGTTTCATTATACTGCTTAGCACTTTTCTGAATGGGTCATTTCATAAATTCTGCACACTGCGGGGCTTAATTTCTCAGAATTAAAACTCAAATACATCACTGGCAGGAAAAATTTATATCTAAAATTGTGCACACTCTCGTAAATAATTCATTTCATAAGTATTGCACAGTTGATAACACTAGTTTAATGAGTTGATTTAATCTCACTAATTTATAGTTTAATTCTTACATAAGTAAAAAGCATAAATTATAATGTTTATTAAATATCTATTTATGGTTACATACTTAAGTATAAATTATTTTTAGTATAACAAAGTATATTTCAACCTCTAATTATTTTTATTGGAAATAAATTGGATATCGTTGGGTTTAATTGACTTTACTGTTTTGTAAAAATAACTTCACAACAATCAGCTGTAAATTTAGTGTTAATGAAGTTATTTATAAAAGTATATTTCTTTAAAATTGAGTTTTTTAAAGCTCAGTTTCTTTTGTTTATCTTTAACAGGGGACTTTTGAGTATAATGGGAATTTATTTTTGGCGCCTACTCAGAAAGTGAGTCAGGATACCGAACTGTTGAATGCATTTTAAATATGACAACCGTTTCCCCCTTTATACTCTTCCCATTATCGCCATTGTTGTGTTCTAGAATGTTGGTGTTGGTTATGTTTTTGTCGTTGACTCGTTTCTTAAGACCCGCCGTTGAAGACTCTCCCACGATTACTGCCTCCTCAGACTTTTGGTTTTTCATGTTGCCGGGGTGATGTGTGTGCATCTGACAAATGTTGTTAAGATTCCCTTGGTAGTCGGTTTTTGACCGAATTTAAATTTTGGGTGAGTCGTGTACGCTTTAAATGGATTTTGATTTGGATGAAATGAAAATTTGGATAAAGTGTGGGAGTAGTGTAGTGGTTAAGTTCCTGACTTGGACTCAAATGGTCGTGGGTTCGAATCCTCCTCCCGCATCCTGTTATACCCAAAAATCAAAGCCACCACCAAAAAATTTGGATAAAGTTCAAAGGAATATGCATGATTTGTAAAATTAATTTTATGTCAAAGTGTGCATCTTTTATGAAATGACGTCGCACCGAAATTATGCTGGACTTTTGGAAAATAAAACTGTGTGCATTACTTTTGAACTGAGTTGTTACTTGAGGAGTATGATATTTGTGAAGTAAATGTGAGGCAAACACCAGGGATGTGTTGGGTTATTCGAGTGAGTGTGCATTATTTATGAAATGAATGGTTGAGAAAAGTGTGCAGTATTTTTGAAATAAAATCTTCAAAAATGTGAGCTTTACTGAAAAACTGAGTTCACTATAGAAGTTGGCATTACTTATAAAATGAAAATCTGTCTGAAAGTGTGCATAACGTGATATGAAAGTCTTGTTGAAAGTGTGCAATATTTATGAAATGAATTCGTAACCAATTTGTGGATTAATTTTGAAAGTGTTTTTTCGAAAGTGTGTATGAAGTGAAGAAGCGAACTGTTTAGACTGATTTGAAATATTTATGTTAAATACAACTGTGCATTACTTATGAAATGAATCCTTCATGAAGGTTTGGTTTAGAGGGGGTTAAGAGGAGAAGGTGGATGGGATTATGACAAATTTATTTCCTGTCGTGATTTTTCGTTGTGTTATTCGGACGACACGTGAGAGTTCAGAAGCTCACGCTCACGTGGATTTTTTTTATTCTAACAATCTTTACGCACCTACAAAAGATGATATCGTACGGTCACGGTTGCGTAAATTTTCGATGTTAGTTCAAACGCACTAGATAAGGGGCAACGTTGCATGCCGAACGTGACTCACAACGGACGCACTTTTAGATTTACGTTTTCTTTGACAATGAAGAGCTCTCACATATCCGGTTGAGGCTTTTTAAAAAGGTTAAATTGATTCAATTAGGTATCGAGTACTGGAAACGAACGCGTGGTTTTTCTGCGTATCTGGTAGGCGTTCTCACATAAACATTGTTATCATTAAAAATGGCGGAATTGTTTCACTGTCGATCGTTACCGGTTCTTTTCTTTTTCTTTCTTTGTTGTCATGTTTATGTCTTTGAGTAATTGTTGCTCTAAATGGTCTTCTCACAAACGAACTTGACGACACTCTCGGTTTTTATGAGTCTTTTGCTTCTGTTTCAGTCGCGTGCGAAAGCGAACATTCAGCTGCGAGTGTCTAAGGCTCGACTTTGTGATAAAACGTTTTGTGTTCAGGTTTTTAAGGTTCTTCTGTGTTTACTATAAAAAGGTGTTAATAAGGGTCACTTTACTGTTCCCTTTTGTCCGCTGTTTGGGCTCTTCTCTTCCTTTTTCTTGTCTTTATGATTTAGTATCCTTTTCGTGTCAGTTTCTTTCTTCCTTCGTTTCGGTCCATTTCGTCTTTTTGAATTTTTTTTTGATTCTTCTGGGTTCTTGGTCTAGGATCTCTTCGTCTGATTGTTTTGTTTGCTTGTCCTTCCCTCTTTCCACCTTTCACCTTTTTTAATTTTTCGCAAAAGTGTGCAGAATTTTTCTCGAATTCCTCGTTTCCTGCCTTTTAGTGTGCATTATTTTTGAAATGGGTTGTTTATGGAAGTGTGCAGTAATTATGAAATGAGATACTGTTGGCTATTTTCAAATGTTTCCAGTCGCCTTTAGTTCTTGTTTGTGCGGTTCTACAGTCTGCTTAGCTCCATTCGAGATAGATGTTCTTAGAACGCAGTTCTTCTGTTTTGGGTTGATGCTTTTACACTTCTGTCTGGGTCTGTACATGTTGCTGTCTGTCTCATGTTGGAGTCTAGAACTTTCTTAATTCAGTTTTAGTTGTTCTGACTAGATCCTCACCTTTTGAGCGCTAGACTGTGCTATGTATAGATCCTCGGGTTTGATAACTAAACTGTAGCTCTGTTGTGGGTGTTTTCTTTCTGCTGTCATTTTAGCTTCAAAAGTTTTTTTTATTTTGGAGATAGTTCCAGTTTTAAAAGGTTCTCGATCGATCCTTGTTTATTGTAAAATTTTGATTCAAAAAGAAACCTGATGATGAGAACCCTTGAATAATTTTTTTGAGGACAACAAACGCCAGGTGCTATTTCACCGGAGTACCTGACAAACCTTGGTTTTCAGCTGATTACGAGCATCACGCTTGAATCTTCGAAATTTGGGACTCTGCTCGTCTTAATCCGGTTCTGGTTAATTTATTTACTCAACCTATTCCTTTCCTAACGTGACACTCTTGACTTTCGACATATTTAAAACTGAGTTCGTGTAAATAAATTTTTGTCGTAAACTTTTATTTTAGTGACACGGATTGTTGTTGTAGTCAGTACTGTCTCCTCGTGGCTTTGTAGGTGCTTGTCAGCACAGAAATCAAGTTAACGTTGAGTTCTTTGAATGAATTTGGTGGAATGTTTCTCTTCCTTCAATTTTTCTCTTCCTAGAATTTGTTGTTTTGGTTGAAATAAATTTTGCTGACTCTCTTCCTCTCGGCCTTTCTTTCTTCGGTTCACTTTCTACCCTTTTTCTTGGAGGCTGAGCTTTTATAGTTTTTTTTCTTGGAATATCGCGCTTTTGTAAGCCTCGAAGAGTGATTGACTGTTTTTCTGGTCCTTTTTACTTCAATCAGTTTGTGCTTAAATATTTCATTTGACGGTTTGATTGAATTTATACATCCAAGAATGTGTTTGTCGTATCATTCAAAAGGTTATGAGTAAGGTTATGAAATTCAACATCTCTGAAAGTGTGCATTACTTATGAAATTTTGACGCCTGCTATCATCGCTAAGCGAACTTTTTTTTGGTTCCGCATTCTTGAGTATCCGGTGTGACTGGGTACTATAAAAGTACCAACTTCTCTCATCCGGGTGACATTTTGAAATCATTCCTATCTAATTATCTATCGCTTATTCTAACACTAATTTCCCTCCATTTTGTTTTGTAACAACACAATCCTATGGTTTAGAAATGAATTGTCCCGCAGAAAGCGTTTCATCAATGAAACGTTTCTTTCGATTCGTGGTTTGCCAACAGATGTTTTCCTTTGTCCTGCTTAATTTTAAAAGTGATTTATAGCGAGGGCGGTGAGGTTAATCACGGTCAGTCCTAAAATAACGTAATTAATTCCGCTAATTAAATATTTCGTTTCTTATTCAAATAGATCACCGATTTGGGAGAACTTGCGGTTACTTTATATTTTCGATGTAATGATGTTTGCTTTCGAACATGATCCTCATCCTCCCTCATGATTGCTGCCATTGGTCGAAAAGCAATGAAGATGTTATGTCAGTTTCACGAAGGGTTGCCGCCCGCAAATTAAGCTCTCAATTAACACGATCGTCCATAATTGAGATGAGACTAAATTCATATTTAGTCTTATTAATTAGTTAATTAAATGGTTTAGTCGATTTGAAGTTGTTATAATAATACTGGTGTTTGTAAAATATATATCGAAACTTCCATATTGTATAATATTATTTTTATACAAATTATTATAAAACCTCTACATTTCAATTTTTATTTACTACTTATGGAGTGAAGTCGGAACAGTCTGGAGGAGTCACTAAATAAATTGCTGAACTGATAATACTAGTGTGCAATATTTATGAAATGAAATCCATATGAAAGTGTGCATTACTTATGCAAAAATTTAATTTAATAAGTTAGACCAGTGATGGGAAAGGATTTAATTCGGCCCGCTGAGAATTTATCGACATGAATAGTATTAATACTATTCATGGGCCCAATACAATTTAGGGCCCGGTACAATTACGTTTTGACGTTCGAGAAGTCTAAAGTGGATTTTACTTAAATGCATAGTCTACAGAAGGAGCTAAACTAGCCGCGTAGTTCATGTGTCGCAAATTTGTGCGGCGGATTTTACTTTAGTTCCTATTTTATGTGCGGCCTGCCAAAAAATTTTAAAATTTAAATTGGTCCGTTGATTAAAAAGATTGCCCATCCCTGAGTTAGACACACTTGATTCGGGGATTTTGTTTCATAAGTAATGCACACTTGCATTTAGGTTTTGTTTCATAAATAATGCACACTTTCATTTAGGTTTTGTTTCATAAATAATGCACACTTGCATTTAGGTTTTGTTTCATAAATATTGCACACTTGCATTTAGGTTTTGTTTCATAAGTAATGCACACTTTCATTTAGGTTTTGTTTCAAAAGTAATGCACACTTGCATTTAGGTTTTGTTTCATAAATAATGCACAGTTTCACTTAGGTTTTGTTTCATAAATAATGCACACTTTCATTTAGGTTTTGTTTCATAAATAATGCACACTTTAATGAAGAATTTATCGACAGCAATAAAGCAACAGAAGAGATCGGAAAGAAAGCGAAGGTGTGAAAGCTTTGAAGGAAAAGAAAAGAAAATGAAATTCGTGGAAGTGGAAAAATATAATTAAGAAAGTTTATAAGTTGTTGAGTAAAATTATTAAAGAGCTGGAGGACAAGAAACACCCCAAAAATTTAAAAAAAATAGATAAACAGACTTAATCCTCAGAATTTTTTTTAAGAGACACAATACCCTCTCTCTCTCTTTCTGTGAATCAAAAGATGAAAAACAAAATTAGGAAAATGTTGAAGATGATGAATATCGGAAACCTCCTGGGTCTTTAAAAAACCCAAACACAATGGCACGAAATGCACCTGGTGTTTTGAGCACATGTCTTGCAGATCCTGCATCTGCCCTTGTGCGTTTCCTCTGTCTCTCTCTCGTAACCTCCCACTTTTTTAATGGGTTCCCTTTAAATTGCTTTTTGATTCTCTTACACTGCCTTTTATGCTCTTAGTCTGCCTTCCTTTCTAATCTTGTGGACTTTGGTTTACTTTGCTGTTCTTTTCTTTTTGTAGACGGAGGTGGTGGCGGTGATTAAGCCGGAAGGTGTTACCACCCTTCCTGAATAATATTTATGGCATTGGTTGAATTATTTTTTTACATTTCCTGACCGACTTCGAAAAAGGTGGAAGGTGTCGTTAAATTTTTATTAATTGCTCAGCTTAGGGATTTGGATTTTAACGCACTGAGCTACTGGTCTAAGAAGCCAGTTTACTTTAATCATACTGTATAACTATTTGACGATTTGGACAAGTAAACAACCTAGAAGCCGTCTCGTGATTGGTGGTCAACTTGTTAACACCTGGGCCAAATTTCCATTGGGAGCATTGCGACTGGACCACACGACTAAAAGCTTTTACAGGTCTGGATTTCGACGCATACAGTCCAACCTCAGGATATCATCTGTATGTGCATCTGCCTTTCTGTTTTGTATGTATTTTCTGTATATTGCTTCATAAATACACATTGACGCAAGCAGTGTTAGCAGTTTCTGAGCATAAGGCCGATCATTTTCCTACAGGTCGGGTACTATATTCTAGAATTCAGACTTAACAGTGAGCAATCGACCTTTCACAAATTTTCACTCAGCTAGGTGAAGCCCACTGGGCCACTGGGCTACTCAATAGAGCTTGGTGGGCCAAAAAAAATTTTTTTAAATTTTCTCTTGTCCCTTTCAGACCTTTTTCCTCATCTAAAAGCATCTTTAGTGCTTGAACGGTTGGTTTTGACTGCCAGAAGCTATATACTAACTGTACTAATAACAACCGCGAACCTCTTAAAACTCATCCCAATTACTAAATAGGTTTGGATGTATTAACACCAGATTTGTGGGTTTTGATTGGGTACCTATGTACAACGGTGGCAGGTACTATTCACTCGGTCAATCTTTATGTAATTGTCCAATTTTGAAATTTTCCAGGGGATTGAAACTCAACTAAAGAGGGATGTCTTTGGTGTAGTGGTTAAGTGCCAGACTAAGAAGTTGTAGTCGTAAGTTCAAATCCTCCTTCGGGGTTAGAAACAGCCAAACGGGATTAAAACTCAACTAAACAACCAAAATTTTGATATGTTCCCAAAAGTTTTCAGGATATCGCCTATATATAACCCATGTTTGATGCTCCAGGAGGTTAGTGTTGTTGTCTTTTCTTGACCTTTGATGTTAGTATGTTGTTATACTGGTCGTAAAACCAATTAGGTTTTAGGAAAGTTCGGTCTTCTCCTTGAACAAATAACAATCAATCGATTTTCGGAGTAAAAGATAGTATTGGTCACTTGAAGATCATCGTCTAACGTAGATTCTCCTTAGTTCCACTGTGGTAGAGTCGGTATAATGTACACTCTCAGGTTCTGGCTGGAATTTGCCTTCCCACGTGACTTATACCTATCCACAGAGTTGAAGTTTATAAATCTCGCCTCTGGTAACAAATCTCAATTGTTGTCCTGTCGATATTTGGCTCTAACGACAAGGCCCACGACTGAATTAAAAATGTTAATCGCCGTTAGTACTCTTTTCCTGATTGCGACTAATTAGTTTGTTGTAAGTTCAAAAGGAGTTGCTAAAGGAGGCAACGACACCGGAAAAGGATTTTTCTTTTCCAAAACGGTGTCAAAAAGGGTTTTCAAAGTGTCAAGAATCGTCAGCTGGATTCGAGTGTGGGAAATCTTTAGTTGCGTCGTCGGAAGATAATTTGAAACCCAGAAAGTTTGTTTTTGGTCACCCGGTGACCTGGAGAAACCCTTTAGTTTAATTATTACGTTGAGTTGAACGACTGATTCAGTGACTTAGCGTGAAGTTTTGACGTAGAACTTCCGGAAAATTACTAAGCGTAGAACCTCAAAACGACTGATTAAGGATTTACCACGATTAGGTCATCTAGATAAAACACTTCTCTATCAGATGTCTCTCTTTCTTGTGTCTAATTTTTTACTAAACAGTTTCGTAAAAAAGTAACACCAAAGGAGACATGCGGTTACCGTGGGATCTTATTTTAGAAATAGGAACGTGACAGTTTTAGCAATGAATAAACTTGTCATGGTCAATGTTATTTTGTCACCAACACACCCCAAAACTTGTGTAAACTGGAATTACTTGTCACAACTTGAATAATCGTGGATTGAACGAAGAGGAAGAGAAAGATATCTGTATTAAAATTCAGAGCCGGTGGATGCACTTTTAGGTAACTGTTTGGTGTCTTGCCAAAACTCAAGGACCCCACACGCAAATGCATCAAGTCGTGAACGGTTAACGAAAGGAAAAGCACTTAAGAGACCAGACTTATTAAGTTTTGCTTAAGTTGTATTTTATGGTGGGATTCTTGTGATGTGACCTGTGATGCTTAAATTTGTTTTGTCAGGAAAAAATAATTTTTGAGTGTAGCGTAGTTAGTTCTTCGATGGGTTGAAGGTGGATAGTTAACCTTGAGGTTTGGATGTACGATATAAAGGGGTGACGAGTGTTTTGTTGTTCTTTGTTTGGACCATCTGAAGACCACGTTGTTTATAACATCCTTTGACTGCAATGTGTCTTCTTCATTCGCTTACTCTGTTCCGTCTCCCTTCCTTCTACGATCTGTTTTGCAGTTTTGGTTTGTTCATGCAGGATCCGTGTTTCTTTCTTAAATCATCACGCTTTTGTAGGTCATCTTGGGTTACTGCGCTGCATTTCGTTTGACCTTCATGAACTATTCTACAGTTTTCTCGTTTTGGAAGTGTTCTCCTATTTTATGCACCCTTGGCACTCGAACTGCGGCCCACCAAGCCCTAGTGGTTTCCACTATTGTGAAACGTCGATGTCTCATTGTTAAGTCTGAACTGTAGTGCTTGACCAGTACGAAAATGTTCGGGCCTGTCCTCAGAAACTGCTAATATCAGTTGCCTCAATATGAGATAATATACAGATGTACATACAGATGATACTCTAGGGTGGACTGTATGCGTCGAAAGCCGGACTCGTAAAAGCTTTCTTTTGGTAAGTTGTGTGGACCAGTCACAATGGAAATTTGGCCCGGGAAGGAAAAAGTTTGAGTACCAACTGTATCTACAGTCAAGTCTGTTGTTGTCTGTATTATCTTGAAGCCAGTATCTTTTTTAGTATTGTTTCTTTCAATTCTTGTTTCTTTATAAAAATTTTTAAGCGCTAAACACTGCTGTATATAGATCCTCAAAGTCCGATGACTGGACTGTAATGCCTCAGTTTTGAATTTACGGAAGGACCTTTCTTATTGGTGGAAGAATGTTCGGTATTTTCTAAATTATGGTTTCTGTTTTCGAAATTCTCCTCTTTTCTATAATTGACTTCTATTCCCTACCAGGTCTAAAATATCAGCGCTGATGTTGAAATTCTATTTCACCTGTTCTTGAGTGCTATATACCAAACGATTGAACTTTGATACTTAACCTGAGTATGTACCGTTTGAATAGATCACGTGGAAACAAGATCCGTTCAGACGGATACTACATCAATACTCATCTGGTTCACCCACGTCCGGGGAAATGACCAAAAGAAATTTGTTTTCATTTTATTGCGTAATGAAACAAAGGTTGACCTCTTTCAAGAATAACCCGATCAAGAGCGGACCGGACTTGGGATCATAATTAACATTGACATCTGTTGAAATTATAATAATATGCACGGAAAGAGCTGAATAAGAACGCATTTTAACAAAGCGAGACTGAAGATGGGTTCCATTGCTCATTTAGTCGAGCCCACATTCTTTTTGAAAAGTTCATTTAAATGACAAAAGTGACCGTCGTGTCTAATAACCCCGGAGAAATGATAACGTTGAACTTCTTTCTGGTTCCTTAAACTCCTTCTCTTCAAATGTTTGAGAGTCTGTCGTGGAACAGTACGAAAGCTTGATGGTTTACTGGTGTTGTTACTTCCTGTATTTGGAACTATGCGAAAAACTCTTTTAAGAGAGAAACTAGGAGTGGAGTTGAGTGTGGGTGAACTATTTAGAAGAAAAGACAAACCGGTTGTTGGGAAGTAACTATAGTCTCTATAAGAGACCAAGGTTTCATCTGCGAGATGAC
The DNA here is from genome assembly GCA_016920875.1 of Columbicola columbae. Lineage (NCBI taxonomy): Eukaryota > Metazoa > Arthropoda > Insecta > Psocodea > Philopteridae > Columbicola > Columbicola columbae. Next base: position 11,679,142 of record JADMLL010000007.1, read on the forward strand.
AGAGGCTGTACTACCAAAAGGATTTAATTTTATTTGCGAATAAAAGTGATTTCCGTTCATTTTATTCTACGATTTCGTGACTTGAAATTTGGAGGAGGAGGAAGATGGACCGGGGCGGGGGGGAAGGGGGAGTTATGGGACATAACCAGTGGCAAAAACCATCCAAATTACGACGGTTAAGAGACCGCGAGGAATCTACGCTCAATGTTAATGAGAGAAGCGTGCATGACTGATGGAACCATCGTCCATATTATAACTGACAGGAAACTGTTTTTAAATTGGACATTCACTGACACACTACGATGAATCTTAAACACATCTACAAACCGTCTTTCATTCAGTTTCAATCAAGTATCAAAACCTGTTAAGTGGAAGACGTAAAGTAGGCTGCCGGGGGCGGGAGAAAAACCAAAATTTGGAACTCCGCAGGGATGCTAAGGCAACAGTCTCCTTGAAGGTCAATGAACTTGAATCACCCATATCCCTCTAATTAGTCTTAATAACTAGATTACTATACTCGAAGGGTTTATTAGATTTTGGATGGTCGTTTCCCCCTTGCGACGACCATACTCGACGCCCTGGATTTTTTTTTTCGATTTTGAAATTGGACCCAAAATGAACGAAATGAGTTAGGGGGTTGGGAGGAGTATAAATTTCCGTGAGAAATTTAAAACCGTTAATTTCCTTATTGATGTCAGCCTTCCGGAAAGAAGAAATTGAAGAAAATATATTTCGAGTTCATAGGGCGGATCGGTAATAAGGAAAACGAGGCTGCCCCTTGGGATTTTAGACTTTTAGCCCAAACAGGAGATTAAAAGGGAAAGTAGGGTGGAACGGGGTGATGTACATTAACGTTTTATAAATGATAATATTATGAAATGTGATAATTTTATCGATTTTTGCAATTTTTTTGTGTCTGGGTTCTCTCTGAACGCTGTTCAAAAATTTATTTCGAATCAAGCAGAGCTAACATTACCCCCTGCAACTTCCCGAAAAACGGGATCAAAGGTCAATCACATCAAGATTAGTACACACTAAGTGGATTTTTGTTTTTGTTTTTCAGGAAGCTGCGAAGATGATTCCGTAGGACCGATACTGATCAAAGAACCTCCAAACCGAGTCGACTTTTCTAATTCAACCGGAGCCGAAGTGGAATGCACTGCACGTGGTAATCCAACTCCAGAAGTGATTTGGGTGCGCTCTGATGGAACAGCTGTTGGCGATGTCCCTGGATTAAGACAAGTAGGATCATTCGACAGTAGGGAACCTGTAAATTCATCATAAATCGCAATAATTAAAAATTATTGTTGTGTCAGGTACTTCCGAACGGGAATTTGGTTTTCCCACCTTTCCGAGCGGAAGATTACAGGCAGGAAGTTCACGCTCAGGTTTACGTTTGTCTGGCTAAGAACTCGGTCGGTTCCATTCATTCGAGGGATGTTAATGTCAGAGCAGGTAATGAGTCGAAATATTAACAATAGGAGAGTAGATAATAGTGAATAAAGATGCTTGTTGGATAAACGAGTAAGGGGGTGGTTGTAATGGGTTTTGACGGAAATCCCAGTTGGGAAGATTTTGGTGACAAAGTCGCCATTTTTGTTCATTAACGACAAATATATTGAAGGGAAGTGACCAACTATACTTTCTATAATGATAACAACAGTAATAAATTTTGATGATAAATGTTTTCTCCAAACTTTCTGGTCTTTGTTTAAGAGGAAATTTTTTTTTATCCTCTCTCTCTCTCTTTTATGAGGACCATATGCTGCACAGGAAGCAGTTAATGGTTCAATTACTCGTTTCAATAAGTATCTTTATTTACTAAGATTTAAATAGAACAAAAATTTTTTTTTTATTTATTTATTCAAAAATTTCGAATCAGAATACTCTGGACAAGTCAGACCGTAACTTTCATCTAAGAACTGTATTGTCCAACGAACGCTAACCACTTTCGGTTTTGTTTGATAAAAAAAGGAAAAGTCATTCAACAAAAGACTGCTTAAAACTATTTAAAAGAACGAGAATACTCGGATTCTGGTACTCGGTACTTGTCCACGGTATTCGTTTTGACGTCTCCTCGGCCTCAAATCGGTCTCCAAACCTCGGTGTCAAATCGGAGAGCACCACAGGTGAGGAGACGTGAAGACAAAGTGTGTACGAGGTAAATATGTTTCATGTGGAGTGGGTTATGTTGTTATGTTTTCCTCGGAATCGAATCTTTTGTGATGATGGAGAGTATTGTCTTAGCATACAAATGGGACAATTTAGTTGATTTTAGGTTTTCTGTGTATACTGCAGTTGCACGTGGAATTGTTTATGCACAAAAGGTATTGATTCAGAGGAAAACAACCCTCCCAACGTTATTTTTGTTGGTTTATTCTGACCTTGATGATTGATGTCTCCTTAAAATTGTTTTGAGATTTTCTTTTGGCTGATTGTTTAATTTGAAATTGAATTTTCTTTTGATTGTTTGGAATAAACGGGTAGCTCTGTCGGTGGTTCCATCTTTTAGAATTCTTGTACTGTGTTTAGTGTTACACGTAAAACACACTCCCTGGTGGTTTGTACAAATTTGTATATATTATAAAAACTAAAAATGTATAAAAATTGTAAATATTGTTTATGTGGAACTTCATGACCGAATGATAACTGTAGTTTTAAGCTATATACACTTTGTACAATTTTTTTGGTACTGTTAAACACAAAACAAACCAAATTCACAAATTAATTTAAATACCCCAAAAATTTGTACAAAGTGTATATCGCTTAATAAAAATTTTTACTGCAGAGTAAGGTATTGCCCTAATGTGTCTAGGTCCTTGGTACTCAATTTTTCCTTCCCTGGCCAAATTTCCAGTGTGACCTTTGCGACTGGGCCACACGACTTACGGGAAAAACTTTTACAAATCCGCGTACAGACACCCATTTACATCTGTCAGTCTGTTTCTGTATGTATTTTACTGTATATTGCCTATGGATATGTTGAGACAAACAATTTTAGCAGTTTCTGGGCACAGGCCCGGACATTTTCGTACTGGTCAGGCACTATAGTTCAGACTAAACAATGAGCAATCGACCTTTCACAAATTTTCACTCAGTCGGTACTCACTGAGTCACTCAGTAGAGTTTGGTGGGCCGCAGTTTGAGTACCAAGGGTCTAGGATCAGTCAGACTTGTGTGAAGGTTTAAATACAGTCCTCAGACAATTCAAAGCTTCGGATGGAATGAAGTAGTTGTACAAGAATGTGGTCAGTACCCAAAATTTTTATGAGAAATATAAACAAGAAACCGAGAATCTGGTAGTTAGGAATAAATTTGAACAAAAATTAATTGTAGCTTAATTATGAGCAGCCACAAAAGTCTAAAATTCGAACACATCTCATGTTGAGGGTCGCCACAAATATACTTGACCTCGTATTAAAAAATTTTTTAGGGAAATTGTATGGAACCTCTGACATGTTCAAATTCAACAACTCAAACCGATTCGTACACTGAGTGTATAGGTGTTATAGTACCTGTTTATTCAAAACAAATTTTTTATCAAAATAATTTTAGGTTAGTTTGTTAAGAAAAATATTTCTGGTTTTATTCGTAACACTAGATTCACAAATTTTTATTGTAGATTTGTTTTATTATTTCATTAAGAGAGCCAGTTTGACTCATACAACAAAGTTTTTTATTAACACGTTGACGACCTTTCGACTCACCAGTGAGTGGAGTATATTCTTCTTTGAGGCCACTTTTGCACCTTTGGACATAATTTTAACCCAATCCACGTGGAGTATTGTGTTCTGTCTCTCGAGGAGATATTGTATATAGCGGAAGCAGTTAGTTAGACAGAGTCAAAGATTTTAAAACAATTTTTCAAATTTAAAGAAATTTGATAAATTTGGGGTATAATGGGGTATGGGGTAACGAAAAAAACAGGAAATCACTTGGAGCTTATACATATTTCGTTTAGTATTTGTGTTACAACTTTTTACGGCTTCCTGTAATAATTTAAGGTAATTTTGGGGGCCCAGGGGGGGTTCCCCGCCCAACAGTCCGGGCAACACCTCATCTGAACAATTGGGTTTATGCCACAATTCATCACAGCCATAAAAATTTGAAAAAATGCAAAGGAAACAATGACCACGAGGGTAAATTTACATCCTGGGACCGCTTGACCCATCGGTGGTCTAGTTTTTAAAAATTTGTATATGGGTATTTGTATACAAGTAACACACCATTCTCCATGCTGTCGTCAACGTGTTAAGAGAGAAAATCGGAAGCAGTTTAAAAGCTGTTGACTTATTGAAGTGTACATTTCATAAGACAAATTTCAATAAGGGTACGTTTCATAAATAGTGCACAGTTGTCTGAAGAGTTTATTTCTAAAGGAATGAACGTTTTTATGAAGAAGTTGTTTAGTACAAAAAAATTTGAAACATTTGATAAGGGAACTACAACCCGTTTCTTAAACAATGAACACTAAACACATAAATACCGCAGATTTTCTAAGCCAAATGAGCAATTTTAGAAAAATGTTGGTAATCCATCGTAAAAATAAATTTTAAATGAGTCAAATTGACCCAGTCTGTAAATCTAGTGTACACCAAAAGCAAATATTTGGAGGATATTATGCAAATTTATTATTTAAGAAAATTAAAAGCCAAAAAAAAATGGCGAAAGGGAGAGTGAAGTAACCGGTTTTAAGTGAGTCTTCGCCAAATGTTGCTTTAGTTGTTGAACATTTAAATTAAAAATAAATAAATAAACAGAAATATTTTTCACATGTGTGATGAGAAGAGAAAAAAATTTTTGTATCATCAAGGTTGGATCGTTGAGTTTGTCTAAGCAAAGCTGATTCGAAGACCTAACTTGATTGCAAGCTATGAAGTTGGTAGTTTGGTGGAAATCCGGAAAAGTCTTTGGGATTTGCTCGGTGTGGTAGACTTTAGTTGGGAGAAAGGAGGTGGAAGTGCATAGTTTTATTAGTATGTCTTACGAATGTTAGTAATATTGGCTGTTACGGCCCTCAAGGTGAGCTGCAGAATAGCCAACACATCAGCAATATTGATAATCTAAAAACTCAAGAATGTCGACTGAGAATTAATCTCGAACAAAGCTCCAGACTCCGGCACAGGCTTTTAACAGTGTTTGTCATCTTAATTCCATGTAACATAAGAGCCATAAACGGGTGAATTTTGTTTAATGATGAGCCGAAGAGATAAGAATGATGATAGAAGTGTTGAGGCTGGAATTTGTGCGTCCACGTTCTTGTCTATTGTTCGTGTACTCAATCAGCTTTGGTTGGACCGCTCATGTCTTTTATCGCTTATTTATTTATTTATTGTTATGAATCAAATTAATGTTTGAAACTCCTGTAGTTGTTTCGCAATATTACGATACGGATGTTAACAAGGAATACGTCATCAGGGGTAATTCTGCCATATTAAAATGTCAAATTCCATCGTTCGTCGCGGATTTCTTAACGGTTTTGTCGTGGCATTCCGACCAAGGGGATGATATATACCCAGGGAACGATTATGGTAAACTTTTAGACTTTAGACTTTAGTTTCGGAAAATTTTTTTTCTCTTGCAGGTGAACGACGGCGTGGAGTTTTTACTTTTTGGTTTGTTTTGTCTTCTCCATCTCCCCCTAGAATTCCCAGTCCCGACTTAAATGGCACTTTTTGTTCTTTCGACAGTTGTGAAACAGTTTTACGAGTCTGAAGTGAATAACGAGTACGTGATCCGAGGGAATTCGGCCGTGTTAAAATGCAGCATTCCGTCATTTGTGGCCGATTTCGTGTCGGTCATATCGTGGCAGGATGATTCCGGGAATAGTTATTCGTCGAAAGATTCCTACGGTAATGATCTCTCGACATAGATGATTATAATGTGTGTTTGGTTACAGGTGGAGACTACGAAGATGGATGGAGAGGGAAGAAGGCCGTACGTCACATTGGTACAAAAGATACAAGTTTTAGACATGTGTTTGGATGAGTTAATTGCTTAAATTTTTTTGTCCTCAAATATTTGGGTTAGGGAGCTTTAAAGTTGGAAAGAAGCTTTTGAGTTTAGAAACGTGACCTCTGACATTTTTTTTGTCTCCAGGGTCATTCTTTAAGTTGTCTTTTGAATATTTTAAAAAGAAGCGTTTTCTGGGAATCGTTAGCTAAATTTTTAGACGTCCGTTTCTTTTTTACCTTTGTGACGTGTTGTGCCAATTGGCTAAACCGGATATGGAGGCAAAAGGGAAAGGATCGTTTGGTACTAACGTCAAATTTTGACTGATTTCAGTTGTTAACCAATATTACGAGGCGGAAGTTGTCTCTGAATACGTTATCAGAGGCAACACAGCCGTCTTAAAGTGTAACATACCTTCTTTCGTTGCGGATTTCGTGAGGGTGGAAGCTTGGGTCGGCAGTGACTCCAGCATCTATCTTCCCACACATGATTATGGTAAATATTTGCCCTCGTAAATCACGTGTCGGTTTATTATCTTCTCTCTTTCAGGCTGGAAATTGTTTTTTTGTCTTTAAACAGGTTCAGGTTCTCGAATAAGCTCGTGTGTACGAATCCACTTCAGGTGACCTAATCTCTGATACCTTTCCCTTTCAAACCTAATTCGACTTAACAGAGCTTTCTTGATCGTTTTTCATGCGAGAGGGATGTTGTTTTCAGTTGTCAATCAGTTTTACAAAGCTGAGATATTAACGGAATACGTGATAAGAGGTAACACGGCGGTTTTAAAATGCAGCATCCCTTCTTTCGTTGCTGATTACGTGGCCGTCGAAGCTTGGATCGACCAAGATGGTTCCGAACTCGTAGCTAACGATCAAAACTACGGTAATCAACCATTTCCGGTTTATATATTTTGATTTGAACAGTCGACCTGATCTCAATAATTCAAGCCTAATGGGAATTTATTTATTGAATAGTCTCGACAGCGGGTTATTTATTTGTCTGGCGTTCATTTAACTTGGCAGAAGTGTTCCTTTTGACGTATTCCTTTGCTTTGTCGTAATCGATTTCTTTCAGGCTTTGTTTAGAGAGTCGTGGGCCGTGGGGGCTCGGTGTGCCATTGTTCACGGACTCTAATTTGGTTAAATTGATTTTTCAGTTGTCAATCAGTTTTACACGGCTGAAATTCTTAAAGAATATGTAATCCGAGGGAACACCGCCGTGTTGAAATGTAATATCCCTTCGTTTGTGGCGGATTTCGTTTCTGTCGAAGGTTGGCTTGTCGATGACACTTTGGAAGTCACCCACACTAAAGACGATTATGGTAATCCAACTAATTAGTCAGTTAAATGGTTAATAACAAGAAAATTGTTTCGTTTCAGGTTCGTTTGGAGTTGCCAGAACCTATTTTTACGGTCTGGATGACTGCTGTATGTAGAATAAGGTTCAGGAGTCGGTTGAAAGTGTTACGCTAATAATTTTTCTTGTTTTCGTTTGGTGTTAGTTGTGTCTCAGTATTATGTGACAGAAGCTGAAAACGAGTACGTGATCCGGGGAATTCGGCAGTTATGAAATGCAAAATTCCTAGCTTCGTCGCTGATTTTGTTAGCGTTATTGCATGGGTATCGAACGAAGGAGAAACATACACCCATTCCTCCGATGTGTCTTATGGTAATTTATAAATTAATCGCTTTACTGTCAGCAATAATGGCGGCTTCTCTTTTCAGCGAGTTTCTGGTCTGCGGTTTCTGGTGTTCCATTGCTGATTCATTAAAAATTTTTCTCAGGAGCCGACTAAGTTTTTTGTTTTTGTTATCATTAAGTTGTTAGCCAACCCTATGAAGCAGAGGCCGATAACGAATATGTGATTCGAGGGAATTCCGCCATAATGAAATGCGAAGTACCGAGCTTCGTTGCTGATTTTGTTTCGGTCGAGATGTGGATGGACACTGACGGAAACACTTATTACCCGAATTCCGATTATGGTAATTTCGAGTTGGATTTCAAATTCGTGGAGTAATGTTGGTTTATCTTCCAGTTCCAGGAGAGTCTTCGGTGTTGGTTTCTTTCAGAACCTCCTTGGTAACCCTCTCCCGGTATTCTGAAATCCTCTTACCCTCTAACTCTAGCGTGAATCTTAGTATCACGTGTCTCTTGCTGTTGTTTTTAGTTGTTCAGCAGTTCTACGAAAGTCGCGTTTCCGATGAATTTGTACTCCGTGGCAACACGGCTATTTTAAAATGTCAGGTTCCGAGTTTCGTAGCTGATTTTATCGATGTCATTGCTTGGGTTTCGGACGAAGGTGAAACCTTTTTAAAGGACCTCAGCTACATCCAAAAGGGTAGGATTGGGTTTTTGACTATTTCCGCTCACAATAATTTTTTTTAAATTGTTTTCATAGATTGTTGATTCCTCTACCCTTCAACCTACCCTTCCTCCAAAGCTCTGTTAAGTTAAATGAACACTTACACCCAAATTCGAGACTAGTCAGTTCCTGTTAGGATTAGTACACACACTCAGCACCTACGAATAATCATCGTCTTGTTACAGAATGGCAGCCATTTTTGTTTAATTGTTTCTTTGTTAAAACTTTTAAACGAATTTGTGTTCCAGGTGCTGAAAGACTATCGATGGACTTCTTCTTCTTCTTTTAACTCTAGGTAGAGGGTGAGATTAAAACAATGATGAACAGTATTTCATAATATTTTCTATTCGTTGCAGTTGTCACTCAGAGGTATGAAGTTAACGTTATGGATGAATACGTTCTTCGGGGCAATTCGGCCATTATTAAATGTCACATCCCTAGTTTTGTCGCTGATTATGTTTTCGTCTCGGCCTGGGTCGAGGACGGAAATTTTGTCATAACACCCTCGAATACCGATGATGCTTATGGTACGAGGGATTCTTATATAGTCATTGTTTTAATTCTCATACTCTCTCTGGAGGAATATGAAATTAATAAATAATTTATGTATTTGGGGATGGAAAAAAAGGAAAATTTGGTTTTCGATTTCAAATATTTACGATAAGGCGAATTGTTATTGGTATTTAAATTATTCTCACGTGTTATGCTGTTGTGTGCTTTTAAATTTTTAAATAATTTAAGCGGCAGTTCTCACTCAGTGAAAATAAGGACGGTTCGTTATACTATAAATCCTACATCTCACTTTATATTTAACAATTCATTTCATAATTTATGCACACTTCTCTGAGAGATTCTTCTTAGAAATGATAAACACACTTCTCTAAGAGCTTTATTTTATAAAAACTTCTATGTCTTTCAAAAAGTATTGCACGCTCCTTGGGAGAAATAATCTCAAAAGGAACTTCATAGTATGCTCATTACATAAGTATTATAGAGTACGGAAAGTAATATCGTATATGTGTTATAGTAAAGATGATAAATTGAGTGAATACCTGGCGATTATGTATAATCACCAGCTGAACTAGGTAAAATGTGATAAATTAGTAAGCAATTATCACATTTACCGGGTATTTTATGAAATAAACAATTTTGATGGAGAATTCATAAAAATTTGCTCACAAGACTGATTTCTGTCGTTTTTCTAACAGCAGGCAAGCCACACAAGCAGCTGTGGTTACAAGAAGTGACAGAAGCAAATTATTTGAGTAACTTGCCCATTACGGGTCGAAAATTTTATAAAAACAGCCGGTAAATGTGATAATTACTCAGTAATTTGTCACATTTATCAAGTTTATCTGGCGATTATGAATAATCGCCGGTGATTATATATATATTCGCTCGATTTATCACTTTTACCGTATCATATATATGTTGTATCGTACAGAACCGATTTCATTATCTTGTTCACCTAATACTTCACACACATTTATTAACATCTCATTAATCTATTCACTGCCAGACTTATTTAAAGCGTCTTGCCCTGGGTGCCAAGGTTTTATTTTAACACTATGACGTCCGGTGGCCCTCAGTAGTGCCATGCAATAGTTCACAAACACTATTGACTGAGTGCCGGTGACGTCACATTCTGAAATTATTCGCTGGCGATCTTATACCTGTTTACCCAAGTTGGACGATTATTACTGAAGTTCGTATGTTGTGAGTTTAAAATATTGGTGCTCATGCAGCATGAGAGTCAGTTCCAAAATTGTAATTAATCCAAAATTGAAGGATCTACCACGAGATATCTCGTAGCTGGCAGTCAATGGGTTAAACACAAACTAGACTTTCATTGGTAATCTATTTCATAAGTAATGCACACTTTCTTGGAGAATTCTTTTCAAAAATAATGCACACTTTGGTGAGAAATTCATTTGGTTAATAATTCTCCTTTTCATGAGGAATTCATTTAATTAATAGACCACGTATTCGATAAGTAATCATTTCATAAATAATGCACACTCTGGTGAGGTATTTATTTCGTGGAGAGTATACGATTTTAAGAGATATCATTTCATAAATATTGCACCTGTACGAGATAAATTTATTCACATTCTCATGACAGTTTCAGTTTCAAAGTCTTCTTACACTTCTCCCGAGAATTCCTCTCATAAGTTAAACACGGCAGCCTTGAAATCATTTAGAAAGTGACGCATAATTTGAATGTAAAAAAAAATTAATTTCAAGGATTAATGATTCGAAAGCTTCAAATTTTCCTTTTTTTCTACACCCGGATTAACATCACTTTATGGATGATTCAAAAGGAGTTCAAAAAATTATTTATTTATTATTTATTCGTTTACATTCAATAAAGAAGACACTTCCAACTGTTTATATTGCGGATTAAGCATGTTGCTAATGAAATATTTATATCGAATGAAGACATAAAATTTACTAGCTGATGACTGTCATTAAAAATTTTTCTTTTAACTTTTCGTCGATGAAATAATTATTCAGTATACAAGATGGAGGACCATAATTTACCAAAGGAAACGGTAGAGGTTTAAGGTTTTTCGAAATTTATTTGAGTTGTATACTGTTCTTCATCCCTGATTACAACAGGATGTGGGAGGTGGCTCGATTATTACTTTGTTAGTGTTGTAGGTACTAACTAACGCTGTTGGGCTACTTGGACTATATAGATTTCATGTAAATCTGAGGTTTCTAATTCTTTTTGTGTCGTAGACCCGTAGCCATGTTTTTCGGTTTTGGGTAGACCCCCTACTTACCTTACCTGACTACTGACCTACTACTGACCCTGATTGTTACTGTAGTGAAGTAAATTTTTTGCTTCATAGGTACTTTTATAAATATAATAAAGTAAATATAATAAAAATATAATATAATATAAAATATAATAAATATAAAGACATATACATTATTTATAAAAGTACCTATGAAGCAAAAAATTTACTTCACTACAGTAACAATCAGGGTCAGTAGTAGGTCAGTAGTCAGGTAAGGTAATAATGTATATGTCTTTATATTATAAGATAGTATAATGTATGTAAATAGGTACTATCAGTGTGTGTTGAGATCCACTGTCGTGGGCCCCATTTTCATTTCATGGACCCCAAAATTTTTGCTGATGTAGATCCCATGCAGGTTGTCATAGACCCCTGGGGGTCGATATACACCACTTTGGGAGTCACTGATGTAAATTAACAAACTGTGGCGCTGTCTACAAGTTTACGCGCCAATTTTAAGCCGCTAACACTGATCGGCAGCTGTACTACTCAAGTATAGGCCTTCCGGTTAACCTAATATAATTAGGGCACAATTCTGTAAAGATCCCTTTCAAAAGTAATGCACAGAATGAATTTCGATGTGAATTAAATCTTGTACGGTGTACTTATTTCATAAATACTGCACACTTTTACGCAGAATTGATCTCATAAATAATGCACACTTGTGTCAAGACTAAATAGCGAAGTAGTGGTTGAGAGTTGTATTCTCCTCCCACGTCCTGTTGTACCTAAGAGTGAAAAACTGAATTTGGCTTAGATTTGAGTCGCCAATTTTTCAACTGTTAATTTAAATTTAATTCAAATTAGCCAATTTCATGGATTTGGATTAACAAATTTGAATTAATTACAAAATTTTAGTTAATACCTATCAAGTTATGAAAGGTTGATTGTACCTCAAGTTATTGTCTTAAGCTTTTGAAAGAAGAATCATCCATATTGTAATAATTGTAGTTTGCAAGTTTGAACTTGTTAAAAAAAATTTTTTTTAGTGTTATATTGTAGTTATTAAGTTGATACATTGTCTGAAAAATTGTAAAGACTCTGAAATAGTTTTTAGTATAACTGTTTCGAAGCATCATAAGTCGTCACGACTTGCTGACAGTTTTTCGTTCCCGAAGGAGATTTTGTACCAAACCTCGAGTCTTTGCCATTTCTTCCAGACGATGTGTACCCAGTTACTCTAGAAAGACAAAACAGTCAGAGTCTTAAATTATGGCCTTCGTGGAATTGAAATTTGGTCAATCAGAACACATTTTTCAATTTCTTTGTTTAAATCGATGAAAGTACCAATTTAAAACGAAAAGTAATTAAGCAAAAAACATAAAAAGTAATAAAAGAAAAAACCTACGAAAACAACAATAGAGGGCGGTGATCGGTTCTTTTTATTTTGCCCTAAATTTTAGTTACTTAAATCTATTTAGGTGTTCACAATGGTTGTTAAAGTTATAAGGGTTTCATTTGTAACAGTTAGGAGTTAACGGTTGAAATAGGAAAATTCAAAAGTTGGAGGTGATTATGTCACGTGATTTGAATTAGGAGCCGGTAAATGTGATAAATGTTTAGTAATTTGATACATTTAACAAGCTTAATTGGTGATTATGATTAATCGTCGGGAAGTATGTATGGGTTTACCAAATTTTTCGCGTTTACAGTAAAATATTTACCACGTTTATCACTTTTACCGTAAAATATTTACCGCAAATATCACTTTCACCGTGACTCATTTACTACATTTATCACTTTTACCGTGACGTATTTACCGCAATTATCACATTTATTGTGACACATTTACTACATTTATCACTTATACCGTGTCGTATTTACCCCATTTATCACTTTTATTTACCCTTTTTACTTTTTACCGTGACGTAGTACGCGTTTATCACTTTTACCGCAACATATTAGAGTTTATTACTTTTACCGTGACGTATATGTGTTTATCACATTTACCGCAAGATTATTTACGCCGGTATGTATGTTTACTTTTATTGGTATTTACCACGTTTATCACTTTACCGTAACATATTTACCGGTTTATCATTTTTACCGTGACTATTTACCACTTTATCACTTTTACCGTGAATATTTACTACTTTATCACTTTACCGTGACGTAGTTACCGGATTACCACTTTTACCGTGATACATTTACTAATTTTATCACATTTACCGTGACGTATTTACCGCATTTTACCACTTTTACAGTGACATATTTGCCATTTTATCATATTTACTAGCCCTTTTAAAAAATCTTTAGCTGTAATGTGGAGTTTACTAAAAGCTACTCGATTAAGAGTTGGATACTTTATAAACTAGCCGGTAAATGTGATAAATATTCAGCAATTTGTCGCAGCAAGCAATTTTAATTGGTAGTTTTGAATAATCGCCAGGAATTATATGTTTATTCTCCAGATTGATCACATTAACTGGCTGGTTTAGAAAATTTCCTACTCATAGTAGAGAATTGAATAACAGTTGCTCAGATATCGAGTTTGACTATTTTATTATAGGCCTATAATATATACTAACGGTTGAAATAAGAAAATTCAAAAATTGATTGGGTCACGTGATTCGGATTCGGAGAGGATAGGAACATTAGGAGGATTAAATATTTAGCAATTTGTCACATTTAATAAGGTTAATCGGTGATTGTGAATAATCTCCGGGAAGTGTGTATGTATTCGCTAAATTTATCACTTTTACCGTAGCATATTTACCACATTTATAAAATTTACTGGCTAGGTAATTAAAACTCCAAATCATAAAACGGAATTTAATAAAAGTTTGTTCGGTTTGCGAGTTTGATATTTCATAAAATAGCCGGAAAATGTGATAAATATTTAGCAATTTCTCACATTTAACAAGGTTAATTGGTGATTGTGAATAATCGCCGGGAAGTGTATAAGTATTTACCAAATTTATCACTTTTACCGTAACATATTTATTTACTGGATAGGTCATAAAATCTCAAAATCATAAAACGGAATTTAATAAAAGTTTGTTCGGTTTGCGAGTTTGGTATTTCATAAAATAGCCGGAAAATGTGATAAATATTTAGTGATTTGTCACATTTACCAAAATCAGCTCGTGATTATTAATAATCTCCTCGATTCACCTGATATTTTTAGAAGTAGATGAAAGCAGGTACAACTTTGATCATCTCCAAAAATAGTTTAGCTCTGTTGTTTTCGTTTACAATAAGAAAACAAAATGGCGGTTTAAGTAATCTTAAGACTCTGACAGTTTTTTGTTTGAAATTGATTTGGTGTGTTTTGTTGACATTGAAAATTTTGATTCATCTTTGGTATTAGTCAAAACAATCCAGTCACCCAATACAGTATCAATACTCCATGGCTTCCTTATGAGGTCATTTATGAAAGAGACTAACATGTGAGCAGGTGTTATGAGTGTTGACTCTTTCAAGCGAATGACTCGATTATCGAATGGGATTCAATCCAAGGATTTCGAGTGGATTCTCTGACTAAACCTACAACTGAATGAATGTTGCTTACAACGTTGTAACTTCTGTTTGTTTTAGTTCACTACAGAACTCGGTTCTAACTCCGAATTGGTTTAATTATGTGTGGGCCCAATTGCTCATGTGGCAAATACAAAGCTAAAAAGTTGTAGGAAGGATGACTTATTGAATTATAAAACCGGAAACAGGAATAAAGTCATTTCAATCTGCTGTTATAAAAAGGTTTTATTTTCATTTCTTTGTAACAGTTGTTGGTCGTTTTCATTTATTAATGTGTCAGAGTCCGTTTGTTATTGAGTTACTGGATTAAGTTTTGACGTTACTTTCATGCACTCTTCATCTGTTGTTGTTGTTGTTGTTGTTGTTTATTTTTATTTATTTTTGTATTGAGGTGATGAGGAGTGTGTGGAAGATTAGAAGTCTTGTTTGATTAACTTGAAGAATGAAAAAGAATTTCTGAGGGCGTTACATTCAAGTAGCGTAATAAAATTGCCGCCAAAATGTCTACAACTTGGACTCGCTTATGATTAAGTTTGTCGCCTAATGACTATGAGATCGTGGAGTTGTGGGTTAATTATGGCGTTTTTAAGTTTTTAAAAACAAAAAAATTTTTTTCTTGGTTCTGTTGTTTCTCTACTTCCTCTTTCTTTTTCTCTGTCTGTCTATATCTTTCTTTCTCCTTGCTCTTTCTTTGTATTTAAATCTTTTATTTCCTATTTCTATCTCTATCGACCTATCTATCTACTCCTATCTCTTTCTTTCTCCCAACCTCCTTTCTATCTCTCTCTCTCTCTCTCCTTCCATCTCTTTTATTCTCTCTCTCATCTTCTCCAGGTCCTTTCTTCCAACCTTCCTTTATTCGGCTTTCTCTCGTTTCAAATCCTTTCTCTCTTCATGGATGTGTTCTCGTCATCTGTGTAAAATGTGTCATGTCGATGTTTAAAGGTCTTCTCTGACGACGGACAACCAGGTTTTCAATTATTGTTCAAAAATTCCAAAATTTGTCTCGTTTGACCGGAAGTCGCAATTATAAAATAGATCTAGTTATAAATAACTTCTGATAATATTTCATACATAAATCAAGTTTCATAAATAATGCACACCTATACAATAAATTCGGTTCGATGATAACGCGCAGTTTCACAAAGATTTAAATTCTTAAATAGTGCAGTTTCATTGCACACTTGAGTCGAGGTTTCATTTCGTAAATATTGCACACATTCGCAGACGTTTTATAAATATTGCACACTTTCGCAGAGGTTTCATTTCATAAATAATGCACACTTTCGCAGAGTTTTATTTCATAAATATTGCACACTTTCAGAGGTTTCATTTCATAAATATTGCACAGTTTTGAGGTTTCATTTCATAAATATGCCACTTTGCAGAGCATTTCATTTCAATATTGCACACTTGCAGAGATTTTATTTCATAAATATTGCACACTTTCATTTCATAAATATTGCACACTTTAGAGGTTTCATTTCATAAATATTGCACACTTTCGCAGAGAATTCATTTCATAAATATTGCACATTTTTATCGAGGATTCATTTCATAAATATTGAACGCTTTCATTAAGGCTTCATTTCAAAAGTAATGCACTTTCATTTAGTACTACATTTAAAATGACTCATTTTTATTAATTATATTGAATTAAATTTGATTTCTTCTTAGATTTCATTTTAAAGGAGATGACTATGAAGGTTATTAAAGGTTTTTAAGAGTGTGCATTATTTATGAAAGCAAGTTTTCCTACGGAGATGTGAAATAGATACCTTGTGTAAATGTTTCAACCTAGGTAAATGTTTTACTTAAAAAGAAAAGAAATACGGAAGTTATTAATGACTCGACCTGATAAAAAGGCTTTAACAGTTGGCGGTGGTTGATACACGTGATCAGTATTAACGAGCATTTGTGAGAGTAGAAGACATGTTTATGGCTGTTTGTTTTTGGATAAATTAAAATTGAAAACGCCCTCAGAAATTTTTTGCCAATCTCGAAGCTTAGTATTTCTCAACCAAAGTTATTTATTAATAATGTTAGTAATAATATTATAATATTTAAACGAGATTAGTGTGTCAGAGAGTAGTGCATATTATTTGATTTATGCAATTTTGTGTAAGCGACTCATTTCACATCCATTGTCAGGTGAATAGATCGTAAATATCGGTTATGTTCATCGGTTGAGAAATGCTTACGTTATGCTAATAACTCCTCCAACATCGGAAATGTTAGCCATAACGCTAACTAATACTAAAATGTGTTTGTAGATGGGAAATACCTGGTTTTGCCCTCTGGTGAACTTCATATTCGGGATGTCGGACCTGAAGATGGTTATAAGTCGTATCAATGCCGGACTAAGCATAGATTGACCGGAGAAACTCGATTGAGCGCAACAAAAGGACGTCTTGTTATCACCGGTAAGTTTCTGTTTGTTGTGATACTTTTTTGGGTTTGTAAGACAAATTTTGATTAGCCCAAAAAAGGGGTGGGGTATTAAAATTTGTCTCATAACACTTGGATTATCATAATAAAAGGAATATTAATCGTAAAATGGCTCAGACAGTTAGAAACGTGATCGAAAATGAATGTTTCGTGATTTATTGACTTTGACGTGGTTTGACTTGTCAATCATCTTTCCTACCCTCTGCCATTGTATCTGTGTCACTAATGTATTCTGGAAAGAAAATTCTGAGACATGAGACATCTACCCTTAGGTATGTTGTTTCTCCTCCCTCTTTCGCGGTAAAGTAATTCGTGAATTTCTTCCTAAATGCGGTCCTGTTATAAGACACTGATCTCTTCCCTCTGTAGGCCAGGGGGTGAGCAATCTTTTTAATCAACGAGCCAATTTAAATTTTAAAATTTTTGGCGGGCCGCGCATAAAATAGAAACTAAACTAGAAGGACCGCACAAATTTGCGACACAAGAACTATACAACTAGTTTAGCTTCTTCTATAGACTATATTATTCTACCAAGTGAAATCTACTTTAAATTTCCGGAACGTCAAAATGTAAATGTTGGGGCCCATGCATTAATACTATTCAGGTCGATAAACCCCGGGCCGGATTAAATACTTTCCCGGACCGGAGTTGGCTCGCGGGCCGTACTTTGCCCATCCCTGACCTAGACCTATGGATTACTTATTATATTCGAAGTTATACTGTTTCTGTGTTAGTAATAAAAATTTTCTGTAGGTGAGTCTAAGAAAACGTAAAACCTTTAGTATCACCGGGGATGTAGAAAGACGTGGCACATTTGGAGTACAGATAAACTTGAAGTTATGCGATTTTAGTGGAGTCACAATCATTGCTTATTAAATTAGTTATGATTGTGTTGTTGGATGGGTTTATATGAGATATTATAATTTATATAAAATTAACAGACTGTGGGTACTCTGCTATTACAATCACACCACTACTCTGTTTAGTGATGTCTGTTGCAATTTGCGTGCCAATTTTAAGTCGCTAATAAATGTAAGATTTTTTGCGAAATAGTTCGCGAATCTCTGAAGTCAACTTTCATGTTTTCAAAAATTTGAATAGACAAAAGTCGTATACTAACATCGTGACGTAATAGTTCCTCGAAGTGAGAGCGAAACTTCCACGTCGATGGATAATCATCCTCCAAAAGCCTGATTCTCGTGCTAAAATTCCGCCATTTATGTCTCATAATTATCTGACTGTAACAGTTAAATTTATCTGTTAAAAAACTGTATACGATTCCATACTATTCGATTTTCACAGTTGGTCACTATCCACTTGAGAATGGAAATGATTCATAAGTCAAAACCAAGAAAAGCGTGCCCTGGGGGCGACATGTCATAGTCATAGTCTTTTAGAAGAAACAAACTCGAATTAAAAGAACACCGTACAGTAGGAGAAAAAAATGGCGTACAATCCGCTAATTTAAATTAATTAAAACAATTTAATTAAGTAGCAAAGTAATTAGAGAGGTCTTGAGTCAATAAGCATTGTTTCACGTCAGCTATGGCTAAGAAAAGATTTTTTTCGCGTTGCATGTCTCATGAAATATTCACGGGGAAAAGTTTGGTACCGTGACCGAAAGGGGAAGGAAAGTTTAACGTGAGAGCTGAAATGCGCTTTTCCAGTGCCCCCCCCCCGGAAAGGGGGCCACGGGAGACCCCCGTGATTAATATTCCTTTTGTTACGTATTAACTTGGGGATGTTAAAGGTTGAATCGAGTTGTTTTACTTTTTTAATGGTTGGTTTGAATGAGAGCATTACCAACTAAAATCTTTCCTGTTGGTTCTGTAGTGTTTATAAAATTTTATTTCATAAATAATGCACACTTTTACTCGGAGTTCGTTTCAAAAATAATGCATACCTGCCGAAGGAAGTGATTTCATAAGTGATACACACTTTTTGAAGGAAAGGTTTCGTAAATATTGCACAGTCTTGTGAAGAGTTTATTTCATAAATACTGCACAGTCTTCTGAAGATTATTTCATAAATATTGCACAGTCTTCATGAATTTATTTCATAAATACTGCACAGTCTTTTGAAGAGATTATTTCAAAAATATTGCACAGTCTTCTGAAGAGATTATTTCATAAATACTGCACAGTCTTCTGAAGAGATTATTTCATAAATACTGCACAGATTTTTGAAGAGATTATTTCATAAATACTGCACAGTCTTCTGAAGAGATTATTTCATAAATACTGCACAGTCTTCTGAAGAGATTATTTCATAAATATTGCACAGTCTTTTGAAGAGATTATTTCATAAATATTGCACAGTCTTTTGAAGAGATTATTTCATAAATATTGCACAGTCTTTTGAAGGGATTATTTCAAAAATATTGCACAGTCTTTTGAAGAGATTATTTCAAAATATTGCACAGTCTTCTGAAGAATTATTTCATAAATATTGCACAGTCTTCTGAAGAGATTATTTCATAAATATTGCACTTCTGAAGAATTATTTCATAAAATATTGCACACCTTTGTTCTGGTCGTTTAAGGAGGACGCTTCTTGCGTATTATTGTTTTTGTTTGTGACTCACGACATATGGTCACGTCCTTGACACGCATACATTCAGTGGAGGAAGCTTGAACACCTGAATGTCGGAACGCAATCAGGTTCCAAAAAGGAAGAAATTTGATCTCCATAATTGGTGGGTTATAGCGCAGGTACCATTCACGAAAGGGACTTGCTATGGGGGTGCCGATTCATTATTTTCGGGTGAAGGTTACAACGACAGGAAATAAAATTGAACTCGATTCAACCTTCAACTTTAATCATCACGGTCTCGTTTTGTGCGATTTTTTTTTATACTCAAATTTATACTTTTTCATTATTTTGTAGTGTTATCGTTGAAGTCAAGTCACTTTTGTAGTAAATAGACAAAATGTCTTTATAATTTGATTTTTGTAAATATAAGAAGATATGGGATTGCGTTGATTTTACATGTGTAAACTCATCATCTTAAAGGTTGATTTTCTTATAAATTTGTTTGTTTTTTGGAGAAACTTAAGAAGACGTGTTGTTTTATTTGATTAACGTTGTAAACACGTCCTTAAACATTTTTTTGGTAAGGATTTGGAGTATCTCAAATGGTTGTGGAACAAATGGGTTGTTTCATTTGTTCCAGTGAGTTAAATTCATTGCCTTGTTCGAAAAGATGGAAGCTTGTTCTGCTTTTGAAAATGATGGAGAGCGTTATCAGATCACATTATCTATTAAAAAATACATAACTGTTGTTATTATGTCCAGTTTTGGTAAATAAAATTAATTATTTAAGAAATTGAAATGTTTGGCACATTTGGATTTGGAGTTATGCGAATTGGACGATCCACAAAACGTGTTCCTGTCTTTTCAACAAGCGGTGAGATTTTTTTAACGCGGATTTTAGTTATCATGATTATGTTAGCTATTATATCACCTGGAACTGTTTGAGAGAAACTTCATTAACGTCGTCAATTCCAAGCATTAGTAGTGGGCGTTTGGTTCTGACTATCCAACATTTTGAAAGGCTTACTAATAGTCATACTAAAATCCGCGAAAATTTAATAGAAAACACAACTTTCGCACAAAACGAGACCTGAAAGAAAATTTTTTTATAAATAACATCTTGGAGCTTTTAGACGTGATGGTTAAATATCGTCACATAGAATTGTTACTCCGCGAAGGATTTTCGAAAATTAGAATTTGAACAAAAGATAGAAAAGAGAAATAATCGCGAAGAGGTCGTTTAGAAGATTTTTTCGCGTAAATTGAAGCAAATTGCGCTTTTGAATTTCGTTCGTACCACGGATTCCATTTCTTTCTTTCCAACGCACGCACATCCTGGACTTCGAAGAAAACGAACATAACCTCCAAGATGTTATTTATTTGTTTTATTTTTAAGTGGCTCGTTATTAGGCCGTTCCCATCGTTTCCGAAGAGTTTGGGATATCAAAAATTTTTATAGAGCAGGTGCTACAATTAAACACTTCTTCGCCTCGTTTGAAATAGTTTGCCATGGTTTTGTTTTAAAAGGAGGCGTTAAATGAAGTGAAACGTTGGGAACATGGCCGCCAAATAGAAAAAGATGGATTGTCGGATGACTATGAAATTTGTGACAGTTTTTTTGGCTTGTTATTTATTTGTTTGGATTATTTAGATCTTTTTCTGTTTGGCTTTTATAGGTAGTGGATGGGTTAATTAATTAATTTTAATTAATCCTGATTAGTTTAAGTTTAGATTTAATTTTACTGCCTGAATGTTGGGATAGGGTACCCCTGAAGTTAGGGCACATTCCATTCGACCGGTTCTTCTCGAGCTTTTTGTTAATTGATTTTTGTTTAGTCAAACTTGCTGATTTGTATTCAGCGAAGGATTACGAAATATGTTTGTAAATTTTATTAAATAAATTTGGTGATTCCCGAAGGAAGTAAAATTAAAATCCCCGTGTGTTTCCACCGACAGAACCCGTAGGCAGCACGAAACCTAAATTTCCGTTGACAGAAAAGGATTATCACTTTGCACAATCATCTTCGATAGCTCTGCTTTGCCCTGCTCAAGGATTCCCAGTGCCGTCCTACAGGTAAAGAAAACCAAATTTTGGTGTTTAGTTAGTTTTCTGTGGGAAATTTTACTCTGCAGAACCCGTCGGCAGCACCAAACCGAAATTTCCGAATTCGGATGTTGGACGGATTATCGTGTTTAGAGGAAATGATCCCGTGACCGTTTTGTGCCCGGCTCAGGGATTTCCCGTTCCATCGTTCAGGTGAGAGTCGATTATGTTGTAGAGTCGGGTATTCGAGTGGGGTCCGTGATGAAGCAGGTTTAGCCGGAAAGACCTGTTGCCGTGCTTTGGGTAAGATTGGTTTTGTTTTTTCTTTTTTTCTTGTGCTCTCTAGAACCTGTCGGAAGTACTAAACCGAAATTCCCAACAGTGGATAACAGCCGTGGATTCGAAACTTCGTTTTCGAAGGCGGTGACCTTGTTGTGTCCTGCTCAAGGGTTTCCGGTACCTAGTTTTAGGTAAGTCCTCGATTATTGTAGAAGTCTGTAGCAGATGATTACTGCAATATGAATGGGAGTGTCGACAAGGATTTTCAAAACTGTGCCTGATTCAGAGGGTCCTCTGTCCCTCTTTTTCGAAATAACTGTTGTCGCTAAAAAAATTTTGGTGTCTTGTTCAGAACCGGTCGGAAGGATCAAGCCTAGATTTCCATCTTCCGTGGATGTGTTGGGATTTCGAGGGATCGCGATGCAGTCGTTGACCATTTTATGCCCTGCACAAGGTTTTCCTGTCCCTACAATACGGTAAGCCTCTATCACAAATCTTTTCTTATCGCAGAACCAGTCGGCGCAACCAAACCCAAGTTTCCCAACGTCCTTGAGAGTTATAGCTTTCGCGGCCATGAAAACGAAGGATTGACGTTATTGTGCCCGGCTCAAGGATTCCCAGTCCCAACGTTTCGGTAAGGGAACCATTTTTTTTTATTTTTGTTTTTCTACAGAACCTGTCGGAAGTACAAAACCCAAATTCCCCACCGTGTTGAACGTTCTTGGATTCTTCGGGTACGAAAGGGATAGTTTGACTTTGCTGTGCCCGGCTCAGGGGTTTCCTGTTCCTTCTTTTCGGTAAGGACGGAAGTTTTTTTTGTTTCGATGTTTCTCTCACCCAGAACGAAATTTTTAACAGAGCCGGTGGGTAGCACGAAACCAAAAGTTCAGACTTTGGACTTGATTCGGATTATCGTGGACAGTAAGAAGGACTTCGCTTTGATGTGCCCAGCGCAAGGGTTCCCTGTCCCGGTGTTTCGGTAAGACTCATCTAAACATTTTTGGGTTTCTTAATAATTTGACAGAACCTGTCGGAAGTACGAAACCTAAATTCCCAACTGTGGTGAACAGTCTTGGATTCTTCGGGTACGAAAGGGATAGTTTGACTTTGCTGTGCCCGGCTCAGGGGTTTCCTGTCCCATCTTTTCGGTAAGAACCAAATTTTTATTTTCGACGCTTCTCTCATCCAAAATGAAATTTTTAACAGAGCCGGTTGGTAGCACGAAACCGAAAGTTCAGAGTTTCACGGACTTGATTCGGATAATCGTGGAAAGTGAAAAGGAGTTCGTTTGATGTGCCCAGCGCAAGGGTTCCCTGTCCCAGTGTTTCGGTAAGATTCCTCTAAACATTTTCTTGGGTTTCTTAATAATTTGACAGAACCCGTCGGAAGTACGAAACCTAAATTTCCGGATTTGGACATGGTCAGAAGTTTCGTTGCCGTTTCTAGAAGTTTCACTCTCCTTTGTCCTGCTCAGGGGTTTCCTGTACCTTCATTTAGGTGAAGTACTCTTACAATTTCTTTTATTAATTTAATATAGTTAGAGACTAGCTTTTGGGTAAGTTGTTTCACCGGGGTTGGGACCTCGACGGTCTTTTTATTTTCCTCTGTTCTTGTAGAACCTGTGGGAAGCACCAAACCGAAATTCTCGAGTTCGGATATTGTTCAAGCGTCATCGGAACAAAACAGTGAATTGGCTTTGATGTGTCCAGCCCAAGGTTTTCCGGTTCCTTCCTTTAGGTTTGTTCTCTTTCTTAATATTTAAAGACTACCTTCCTAGGGGTACCCACAACAAAAAGGCGAATCTTGTTTATCTTTATTTATTGAATTATTTCGTAAATTCTTTTCTTAGAGCCCCTAGGAAGTAGCATTCCTACATTCGTGGCCGATATGAAGGGTAAAGCTCGGATTGTCTCCGGAAAAGCTTTAACGTTGTTGTGTCCTGCTCAGGGATTTCCTGTCCCAACTTATAGGTGAGCCAAATTTTTGGATGTACCAAAAGTAACAATTCTCTCTGTCGTTATATAGAGCCCGTCGGAAGCACTTTACCGACTTTCGTATCGGAGGTTAAGAGAGAAACTCGAATCCTATCCGGTAAAGAAATAACAGTTTTATGTCCTGCGCAGGGATTTCCCGTTCCAGCATTCAGGTAAATCTTGTGTGTGTTTCGTCCAAAACCTCACCTTTTTTTTATGTGCAGTTTTTGTTTTTGCTGCTGGGTGGTAGAAAAGCTCGGATTATGCTTGTTGACAGGGATAAAAGGGGTCAAAAGAAATGAACAAAACCTGATAAAAAATTAGTCAGCGAGGATTTCTATAAAAGCAGTCAATTAAGTTGAAGGCTCTCATGACCAAATTCTACTTGATTCATAATTATGTACACAGTTTGCCTTTTGTGGTATTAATACTTCAATTTAGGTTATTAAACGAAGGACGAATTTCTTTTCTGTCAACAGTTCCGACTTGTTTGTGTGACGGAGAGCTTTTCTCCACACGGCAGACAGTCCTGTTAATATATCAAACGGAGCTTTTATAATAATTAAAAACTATAATATCATTTAGAACCGGTGGGAAGCACAAAACCCATGTTCGGAGCGGAAGTGAAGCGTGATTTCCCGTTCAAGGCGAAAAGCTCGCTAAGTTTGATGTGCCCTGCTCAGGGATTTCCCGTTCCCTCTTATCGGTAAGATTTTTATATAAAGAAAATTTTTTTTTTGTCGATACAACAGAACCTGTGGGCAGTACAAAACCCAAATTCCCCCCACCCTGGATGATACAAGAGGATTTAAAGGCGATTTGGGTAAAAGCGTCACGTTTCTATGCCCTGCTCAGGGCTTTCCAGTCCCTTCTTTTAGGTAAGGTTTTGTTTGGTGACGAAAACTGCTCATAAATAAAAGTTGAGGTGTTTGCTTTTGCTGTCGGGTTTGTATACCCCCACAAAAATTTTTCTTTTCTTCGTTCTCAAAGAGCCGGTCGGAAGCACGAAACCAAAATTCAATTCCCTCGATTTTAAACTGAGAGCCGTCGAAATCCAAAAGGGCTTGAATTTGACTTTATTATGTCCTGCTCAGGGTTTTCCTGTCCCCAATTTCAGGTAAGCTAGTTTCGAATTCGCTGACGGAAGTTTTTGCTTTTTGCTTTTTATTTTATTTTGAAAGAACCGGTCGGTAGCACAAAACCGAAATTCAACTCGATTATAAAATTACTTGCTGTGGATACTCAAAACGGACACACTGCCACTCTGTTGTGTCCCGCTCAGGGGTTTCCTTTCCCAAGCTACAGGTAAGCTGTTTATACGATTTTCTATTTAATAAAAATTTTCTCTTGGACGAGATCAGAACCGGTCGGAAGCTCAGCACCAAAATTCTCGACTTTGGCAACGCTCGATAACATTCGAGGCTTTACAACCAAACAAAATTCGAATTTTTGTTTGTTGTGTCCTGCTCAGGGATTTCCGGTTCCATCATTCAGGTATCTGTTCATGTTATTTGATTTCGTCTATTTTTTGTAAATCCGGATTTTCAGAGCCTGTCGGCACGAAAGCTCCGTCTTTTTCAGCGGCGTCGAAGGTTTTCTCGTTCGTAGAGAAATCCGGCTCGAGTTTCGGTTTGCTTTGTCAAGCGCAAGGCTTTCCGGTTCCGAGTTTCAGGTATGTGGTTTTACGATTTCGATTGAAACCTGGTTGCGGTTGTGAAAGTAAGTTTTGAGTTTTCTCAGTGCAAAGTGATAATCCTTAAGTGAGTGGGTTTCGAAATTTCTCACGGCGACATATTGAACCTGAGGTGAGACAATGTCCTCGCAATTAGGTACTCGAACAAATAATTCTTCGGTTATGTAAAGTATTTCCCAAAGATTAGGCGAACCTATTCCACGCTTCCATAATTAATAATGTCTCATGTGAAAATGTTTTGTTTCTCTCTCTTTTTCGAAATTTAGAGCCGGTAGGACTTAAAGGACCCAAATTCCCGACGGATGCTTACAGTTCTTCGTTTATTCGAAGCTTCGGACAAAGTTTTGGGTTGTTGTGCCAAGCGCAGGGGTATCCTGTGCCAAAGTACAGGTAACTAATTCAAATTTTAATTCAAAACGGTCTCGATAACAGAACCCGTGGGTGCGGAAGGCCCCAAATTCTCCACGGAGGACTTTAGCCGGTCTTTCAAGAAACAGTCTGGAAGCAGTTTCGGAATACTTTGTCAGGCTCAAGGCTTTCCAGTGCCGAAATTCAGGTCTGTGCTCTTATTATTGTTGTACTGATACCTCCGATCACGAACAGATCGGTTGTTTACCACCCTTTTGGGCTTCCTCTTTTGCGTCCATCTTTCATCCGTTTTTATAGTCGTTTATAGTTTTGTTGGTAGTTGGAACCAAGCTCTTTTGTATTTTTGTTCTTTCGGATTTGTGAACCGGAGTTTCAGTTATGGGTGTGCTTTTCATTTGGGTCCCGTGTCACCAACATCAGGTAGTTCATAAAAAAAATTTTTTTTGGGGTTTTAAAATGAACTGAATACTATTTTAGAACCGGTCGGAGCGAAATCGCCCACTTTTTCAACCGACGATAAGATAAGTTCCTTCGTTCGAAATTCCGGACGGAGTTTTGGTCTTCTCTGTCAAGCTCAGGGTTTCCCTGTACCATCGTTCAGGTAATTTATGAACACTCTTTAACAACATCCTCTGATTTACTTAACGTAGAGCCTGTTGGAACCAAAGCTCCGATTTTCTCAACGGACAATAAGATAAGTTCTTTCATCCGAAATTTCGGCCAGAGTTTCGCTCTGATGTGTTCCGCACAAGGATTTCCCGTTCCCACCTTCGGGTAAGTCGATCGTCAAGACTTTGAAAGTGAAAAATCACCGGAAACAGTGCCTTAACTTCACGGGGGTCTACTAATCCTGTTTCGCGAGGGACAAACCTTGACTCGAACACGGTGAAATTTTTCAGAGCCGGTGACTAACATCCCGCCTAAACACGCCGGACGTAAATTTGACGGAAGTTTACTGACAGAGGTGACTGAAGGTAGTACAGCTGTTTCTGTTTGCGAAGTCATTGGGTTCCCTGTGCCTGCGTTCAGGTGAGTTTCTAAGGGACTATCCCTCGGTTTGGGGGGATTCTATTTCGACGTTCAGGTGGCTATCTAACCAGAAAAAAATTTTTTCCCACGCGCAAACAGAAGTTTTTTGTGTTATTTCCTTTTAGAACCCACGAATAGTGTTCCGCCCAAAACACACGATAGTAGGTTTCAGGAGAAATCCGTATCGATTGGGTCAAATGGGGCAATGTTATGCTCCAGCCAGGCGTATCCGGTTCCTTCCTTTCGGTAGGTATGGTTTTAAGTGTTCTCGCTTTTCCAACACGACAGGTAATTGTATAAATGTATATTTTATCTATCTACAATCAAACTCTTTATTGTCGTTTATCTTCAATAGGAATCGAAATTTTTCTTATACAGAACATGGAAGCGTGATCATAACAAGACAAATTCTCTATAGTTTAGAAATAATTTTAGTTTCGAAGTATCGTTTATCAGCGTCCCAATTAGACTCGAAAAATTAGCTTAGACTAACTGTTAGTAAAAAGCTTTAGTTAGTATTTACACAATGGCTCCTTTTTTGAATTTTTAAATTGTTATAATAGTTTTGTCAAATTATCTACGCAAATTCCACAAAAAATTATTTAGTAGTAGACTTTGCTAATTAACAGTGGCGAGCAGTGCAGTGACACTTCCCCGAGTGAGCATTCTGTAAATAAATCATGGAAGGATATTATTGTATAAAGTATATAAAAATAACTCTCAAATTCTATACAGTAGAACTATATAAAATCTCTCAGATTCCGAGTACCTTATGTGGATTGAATCAGTGGAAGCGTTTTGCGATAGTTGACTGTGCAGCATTCGCGTGAGATGAAAACTCTAAAGCGCTGGTGTTAATTGAACTGTTTTAAACCTCAGTGGAGGATGTTATGTATGTAACAGTACAGAACTTAAAATTTGGAATATCATAGATTAATCTCTTAGACTGTCGCTTGTTATGTAAACCTCCTGGCGCACAGTCCTTGTTTGAAATCTTATCTTTGTTTTGTATTTTCAAATAAGCTATCAACCAAGAACAACTGTTCTGATTAGGAACAACCATATTATGTGTTCGTTTCATATAATTTGAATAGAATTAGGCGGAAGGCTCTTCTACAGCTTCCATTGACTCCACGCCACTGATAATTAGTTTCGATAGGTTCTTGTTTGCAATCAGACCTTTAAAATGATTCTCAAAATCAGTTTTGATTCGAGTTTCTTTGTTTAAATAATCCATCACCCACTTCCGGTTATTTAATTTCAATCGTTTAATAAATTATTTATCATTTCAGATGGTACAAATTCATCGACGGAACATCCAGAAAGCAGGCGGTTACTCTAAACGACCGAATCAAACAAGTCAGCGGTACATTAATAATCAAAGAAGCGAAAGTCGAGGATAGCGGAAAGTATTTATGCGTCGTAAACAATTCCGTCGGTGGTGAAAGCGTCGAAACGGTTTTAACAGTGACGGCGCCGCTGTCGGCGAAAATCGAACCGCCCTCACAGACTGTCGACTTTGGAAGACCTGCCATGTTCACTTGCAATTTCGAAGGGAATCCCATTAAAACTGTCGGCTGGCTCAAAGACGGAAAACCCATTAAACATGAGGAGTCCGTGTTGAGAATCGAATCCGTCAAGAAGGACGACAGAGGAATGTATCAGTGTTTTGTACGAAATGATCAAGAGTCAGCTCAAGCAAGCGCCGAACTCAAACTGGGAGGTCGATGTAAGTTTTTTTCCAGATGTTTCGATTTGATTTTATACAGTTGGTCATACCGAATTCTTATGTCTTTTTGTTACTTGTATACAGTCGAACCACCTCAAATCAGACATGCTTTTGATGAGGAAATACTTCAGCCGGGAACTCCAGTCGTGTTAAAATGCATCGCTTCCGGAAATCCCACACCTGAGATAACCTGGGAACTGGATGGAAAGAAGTTATCTAACCAAGACAGGTGTGTTACAGAAACCTGTAAGGAAATAAAAATTGATAACAGATTCATGGTGTTGATAACAATCGTTTCCTTTTTTGCCGACAGAATGCACGTCGGTCAGTATGTTACAGTTAACGGAGATGTTGTCTCTCATCTTAACATTTCATCCATTCACACAAACGATGGCGGATTGTATAAGTGCATCGCTTCCTCGAAAGTCGGATACGCTGAACATGCTAACAAATTGAACGTCTATGGTATGCCCTTCGTCAGACCCATGGGAAAGAAGAACATCGTTGCTGGTGAAATGCTCATCGTCACTTGTCCAGTTGCTGGATATCCTATCGACAGCATCGTCTGGGAACGAGGTAACAATATTAGTCTGTTAGCTTGGGGTGTATAAGAAAATTCTCTCACACCCTAATCATTATTGTAACATTTCAGATGGAAGAGTTCTGCCGATTAACAGGAAACAAAAAGTTTTTCTCAACGGACTCTCATAATCGAAAACGTGGAAAGGCAAAGTGATCAGGCTACGTACACTTGCGTCGCGAAGAATGCACAAGGATTCACATCGCGGGAAAACCTCGAAGTTCAAGTTATGGGTAGGTTTCTGCATTTATATTATTTATACCTCAAATAAATTTTTCGTCGATAACTATCGGAAGAATTTCACAACAGCGACAGCAGTCGAATTGTTAGCTCCATAGTCAGAATCTGCGTAAAGATTCCCTGTAATCAAAATGGAAGATTTGTTCAAAGTTAGTTCTTCAGAAAATGATATTAATATGCAAAGCATATATACAAAGAAAAGTTTTTATATTGATTTTGTATAATATCTTTATTTTACAGTTTAATTTAGAGTCCCTAATTACTGTTTTCAGGTTCTAACTCGTAGTTTTGGTAAGCGATATAAATTTGAAAGTTTTTTTTCAGCAAACTTTTAACGCCTTTTTGGTTTTATTTTTCGTTTTTGAGTTTTTTTTTGTCGTTTCGACAAGTGCTGTGTGATTTTTGCTGGAGTTGGTTTCATATTGACTTTGTTAAGCAGCGGGCCTAATTATTTTGAAAACGCTTTAGTTCCGCCGCACGTTATCCCCTTTTCATTCGACGGGGATGCCAATTCCGGAGACAACTTGCAACTTACTTGTCACGTGCAAAAAGGGGACAAGCCGATTAAATTAACTTGGATGAAAAACGGAGAGAAGCTGTCTGGTGATTCGAGCGTGGAAGTGGCCAACATCGGAGATAGCATAAGCGTTTTGATCATTCCCTCCGTGGCCGAGGCCCACGCCGGAAATTACACGTGTTCCGCGAGTAATAACGCCGGAGTTTCCAATCACACGGCCAGACTGTTGGTGAATGGTACGGAGGTCCCTTTAGGTCCTTGCCGTCTTTCTTGCTTCTGCCAGTTTCCCTACAACGTCCTACATCCACGAGGTTTAGGGTTTCAGGTTCTTGTCTCGAATTGATTTTGTTTGTTTTAGTTCCTCCTCAGATTCTAGCGTTTAATTTTGGAGAAACAGCTTCCAATGCAGGAGATTTGGTGTTAGTTCAGTGTGCTGTTGTCAAGGGAGACGCTCTCCCGTTTCTATTTCTTGGGATTTTAATGGCGCACCTCTGTCTGAGAAACAAGTCGGAGTGGATGTTAATATTTTAAATAAGAGAGTTAGTTCGTTGACGATAGAATCAGTGTCTGCTCAGAATGCAGGGAATTACACGTGCACGGCACGGAATTCCGCGGGGTCTTACAGTCACACAGCTCAACTCGTGGTCAATGGTAAACTCCCTCCTAAAAATCAGTTATCCTGATCTGAATCTGTTAACTCCATCCTAATCCAGCTATCTGCTCCAACGACGACTTCTGTTACCATCCTGCTGTTGCGACGCCCACCTTTCAAAAGGTCCTATCCACCTTGAGGCTCTCATTTTGATTTTTGACTTTTGTTTTTAAGTTCCGCCAGAGATTTTGCCTTTTTCATTCGGTGAGAAAACTTCAAACGCAGGAGATTTAGTTGCTGTTCAGTGTTCTGTCACAAGGGAGACCTTCCCATTTCCATTTCTTGGTATTTCAATAACCAATTATTGGAGGATGGTAGTCGAGGGATAGAGATCTCACGTCTTAATAAACGTATAAGCACCCTTAGCATTGACTCCGTGGAAGCTGGTCACGTGGGAGAGTATACCTGCGCAGCTAACAATTCTGCTGGATTAGTTAGCCATTCTACTCGTTTACAAGTCAACGGTAAACAACATGGATGACGTAGATGTTAGTCTTTGCGACCTTCTCTCTCTCACATTCCTTTCCACTTTTAACGGTTTCTTCATCCGAGTTACTGTCGTTTATTAGGCCGTCAGCTCTGTCGACAATCGTTTTCTCTGTCTAAAGCGAGTTTTGGTGGATCTTTAATTCTAAAAGACAAAATTTAGTTTTGTAACTTTTGAAATTCGCAGTATTGCCCCATATTATGCCGTTTTACGTTGAGGAGGACCTGAACACGGGAGACAGTGTTCAGTTGAATTGTCACGTGACGAAGGGTGACAAACCGGTATCGATCAGCTGGAGTTTTAACGGTGAAGAGATCACGGCGAAAATGGGAGTGACGACTACGAAAATCAGCGATCGATCGAATCTTTTGATAATATCGAGCGTGATGGCCATACACACCGGAAATTATACTTGCACGGCTACAAACGCGGCTGGAAGTTCGAGTCATACGACTGCAATTCACGTTAATGGTACCCGAAGGATGTTTTCTGTTTAGTTTCTTTGTGTTTTTGGCTTTTTTTCGTTCTGGTCTTTTGTTTCTGCTCCTTTTTTTTGAAAATGTCCTCCTGAACCAATCCGAGACCACCGAGAACGTTTGTTTTGTTATTTTTATTGTTTTTATTCTGCAGTTTTGCCTCACATAACTCCATTTTCCTTTGACGATGAGGCTAATTTTGGAGATAGCGTACAACTCACCTGTCACGTGATAAAAGGTGATAGACCGTTGACTATTGATTGGAAGTTTACGAGTGGAGAGTTGAGTGCTCCTTTAGGTATCACAACTACTCGTATCGGGGATCGGACAAGTGTGTTAACGATAGCATCCATCGTGGCTGAACACAACGGGAATTATACGTGTATTGCTACGAATGCAGCAGGATCCGCACAGCATACAGCCACCATTCAAGTGAACGGTATTTTTAGAAACCTGTCAGCATCGTGATAAGGCCTAGCTATCCAATCACCCAAATCCCCGGTTTGATCCCTTCTTGGAGTGGAGTTAGTTGAAGTTTTGGTCTTGTTTGTTAATTCACTTCCTGATTGAATTGTAGCACTTCCCCACATAACACCGTTCGAAGTAGATGAGGACATTAATTTCGGTGATAGCGTTCAGATGAACTGTCACGTGTCCAAGGGTGATCAACCCGTTCATATAACTTGGTCCTTCAACGGTCAGAATCTAACATCGAGGCTAGAGCTCACAACTCAGAAAATCGGAACACGAACGAGCTTATTGACGATATCTAACGTGAAGGAGGAACACGGGGGAAATTACACGTGCACTGCGAGGAATGCCGCTGGAAGAGTTAATCACACTGTCGCGGTTCATGTCAAGGGTATAATGACAGTACTTGAGAAATGTTTAAACTTTTTTGTTTTGTTCTCTCCCGAAACACATTTTTTCCAAAATACCCTTCCCGGTAACTGTTTTGTTCACTTTGATTGGTTGAAGGTTATTGATGACATTAGTGGTGTTTAGTTTGCGGGAGTTGTTAGAAACCAAACGAAAGAAAATAATTTTTTGTTCAACTTTAGTTCTTCCCTCCATCACGCCGTTCGCCGTCGAAAGCGAAGTCAATTTCGGTGACGTGATACAGTTAAACTGTCTCGTGTCGAAAGGCGATCGGCCAATAAATATTTCTTGGTTGTTCAATGGCGAGGCTTTGAAAGTAGACATGGGAGCAACTGAAACTCAGATAGGTGATCGGGCGAGTTTGTTAATGATACCTTCCGCCACTGGAGCCCATGCTGGAAACTATTCGTGTCTTGCACGGAATAACGCTGGCTCCGTGAGCTACACCGTCGGAGTACACGTGAATGGTATTTAGCTAAGTTTTTGTTTTCATTTAAAGAGCATGATTCGAACATTACCTTTCTGTTTAAGTATTACCTTACATAACGCCCTTCGAAATGGATGAGAACGTTAATTTCGGGGATAGCGTTCAGTTGTCGTGTCACGTTTCCAAAGGAGATAAGCCGTTGGACATTGTTTGGGATTTTCACGGGAAGGACTCCTCGCCTAATTTTGACATAACCGTCACGAGAATGGGTGATAGGACGAGTTTTTTGACGATACCTTCCGTTAGTGGCGTTCACAATGGAAACTACACGTGCGTTGCTTCGAATTCCGCGGGTTCCACCAGTTACACTGCAGTCGTTCAAGTTAACGGTATTTCCGACCATGCTTTGAACTTTCATTCTGCACCGTTTTTTTAGTTTTTGTCTTTTGTTTTGCTGTTGGAATTGGTTTTACCTACATCCCCCTTTTTGTCCTTTTATATGATTTCAAATTTTCAGGATGAAAATGTGTTTCTATTCCAGTTTTACCCCAGATTCGGCCTTTTTCCTTTGGTGATGACCCAATTAATGCCGGTGATATTGTTATTACGAATTGTGTTGTCGTGAAGGGAGATCCTCCTTTGGAAATGATGTGGAAATATTCTGGCGAAGCTTTGTCATCCCGAAGCGTGATTATCACGAAACCGTCCGAACGTCTGAGTACGTTGACCATTCCTTCGGTGACGTCACGTCACGCTGGTGCCTACACTTGCATCGTTCGTAATGTTGCCGGAGAGACCAACTACACAACGATTCTTCACGTCAACGGTAGTCACCCTAAGAATTGAGATTTGACATGATGTGTGCTTGAGTTTTGGGGAAGACGGTCGTGTTTGCCTAACAAGACTAACCGTAAATATTTTGCTTGAACATGTAGCTTTTCACGGATTTTTGTTTTTCATTGAACTAGTTCCGCCCAAGGTGTTGCCATTCGCATTTGGCGAGAATGAATTCAACGCTGGTCAGTCTGCTACCTTGCAATGCACGGTTTCGGCGGGCGATCTTCCGCTTTCGATGTCTTGGTCTTTTAGCGGAAGTCCTGGAAAGAGACATCCCGAATATTTAACTTCTAACTTTGGCCAACGCGTGTCTCTATTGAGAATCGATTCTCTAACAGAGGAACACGCTGGCAATTACACGTGCACTGCCAATAATAGCGCTGGCGAATCTAGCTTTACAGCGTCTTTACAAGTTAATGGTGAGGCGACAACAGGAACCTGATTTGTACCTCGTTTGACCCTTTGTATGTTGCGCTCGGTAGAGAAGGTTCACAGCTTGTATTCTACCTTGTTCTTGATTTAACACTCTGTTCGCCTACTCCATTCTTTCTAGTACTTCCCCAAATCCTACCATTTGATTTTGGAAATCGACCCATGTCAACGGGTGAGGCGGCTCAAGTCACATGCTTAGTTTCATCGGGAGATCAGCCTTTAGATATATCCTGGAGCTTTGAGGGCCAAAGCATTTCAAATATCTCGGGCGTTGCTACTAGTAAAATTGGCCGGAAAGCAAGTGTCTTGATAATCGATCCTGTCGAACCAAAGCACAGGGGAAACTACAGTTGCACTGTTCGCAATCCAGCTGGGGTCGTGAATTTTACAGCATCATTACGAATCAATGGTAAATTTGGGTTGGTGTGAAAAATGTTTTTTGTTTTACAGAGGGTTCGAGCTTTCATCCTCCTTCGCCTGTTTTCTGTTTTTGCTTTTTATTTTTGTTTATTTGGTACTATCACGAAACTTTTGATTTCCTTTTTTCATAGTTTTGCCAAAAATCATTCCATTTTATTTTGATAATCCGATGAACTCTGGAGAAGCTGCCCAGGTTACTTGTTTGGTATCAACCGGTGACCAACCCTTAAATATCTCTTGGAGCTTTGGGGGAAAGGATATATCTTCCGTTAGTGGTATTACTACCGTGAAAGCGGGTAAAAAGGGCAGTATGCTGTTGATAGACACTGTTTCTGCGATGCATAGCGGTGATTACACGTGCACTGTTCGTAATCCGGCGGGAACGTCCAATTTCACAGCCAGTTTGCGAATTAATGGTAATCATAACTTGAATGGAAGAATGACTGCTGCTTGCTTGCATCTTTTTTAACAATAACTTGGAGATGAAATGTCCTCCATCCACCTTCTCCGTCCTTGTCTTAGTTGGAATTGATCGTAAAGAAAAATTTTCCTTTCATAGTTTTGCCCAAAATAGTGCCGTTTTATTTCGACGATCCGATGTATTCTGGAGAAGCAGCTCAGGTAACTTGCATGGTATCTGCCGGTGATCAACCACTCCACATATCGTGGACGTTCGAAGGGAAGAACGTAACAACAGTGAGAGGTGTAACGACCACTAAAATCGGTCGTAGAGGAAGTTCTTTAATGATCGATCCCATCGGTGCGGATCACAGGGGGAATTACACGTGCACCGTTCGTAATCCCGCGGGAACGTCCAATTTCACAACAAGTCTTAACATTAATGGTAACTAAAAACAAGGACTAACCTCTTGTTCGTTCGTTTTTTTTCTTTCTTTTGTTTTGTAGTTAAGCCAAAAATCGTACCATTCCATTTCGAAGATCCCATTTTTGCGGGACAGGTAGCTCAGGTGACTTGTTTGGTTTCCGAGGGTGACCTTCCTTTGGATATCACTTGGCATTTTCAGGAATCACTTGGGAAGGGAGTTACTAGCACGCAAGTAGGAAAGAGAACGAGTTTGTTGCTTATGGAATCTATCCAATACGAACACGCGGGGAATTACACTTGTAGGGCTTCGAACGAAGCTGGTACCTCCAATTATACTGCTACACTCAAAGTGAACGGTAATCGGAAGAAACTTTCGTTCGCTTTGTTATTGTTTTGTCTTTTGATTCCTTCTTCAAATCATCACCGAAATCCATTTGGTTCTCGTCTTCCTGTTGCCATTCTGGGGGAAATTCGATGTTGTTTACTGTCTTCATTCAAAAAATTTTTTGTCTCGTTTAGCTCTACCCAAGATTACGGCATTTAATTTTGGAGAAGGGTCGATATTCCTTGGACAGAGTGCTCAGGCTTCCTGTTTTGTGTCTGAGGGTACTCAACCCATAGAAATTTCGTGGAGTTTTCAAGGGAAGGACATATCTTCCGTGAGAGACGTCACGGTCACGAAAGTCGGAGGAAAGGCTAGCATTTTAGTTATCGACCCAGCTCGTTCCGAACACAACGGAAATTACACTTGTACAGCTAAAAATGAAGCTGGAATCACTAATTACACGACGACTCTCAATATCATTGGTATTTACCTTTGACTCATTTTGAACAAATTCATCCTGCACCCAAACTTTTTGTTTACTTTCCTTCAGTGCCTTCACAGACCACATCGTTTTGATTCACTTCCCGGACAAGATTCTCAGCTCGCCTCTTATGTGGTCCCCCGTTAAAGTGTTTGGGAGCTTTGAAGGAACCAATATATCGGCGGATATCAGTTACTGCAAAAGACATCTACCGAAGAACATCATTCTGGGAACTATACTTGTCGCGCTAGTAACCGTGCTGGAAGGACCAATCAGACTGTCTCTCTTGCTGAAAGGTTTTTGTTGGTTTTCGACAACCTTTTGTCTACCACGAATCAACCTTCTTGGTTAGGTTATGTTGCGTCTTGCCTCTCAGTGGGTTAAGGATTTTCCTTGTGCTTCAGACATGTCAGTTTGAGTTTTCCTATGTTTTGTTGAAAATTGTTTTTCTTCCAGCAAAGCCAGAGATCGAGCCGTTCAGTTTCAATGAAAATGGCGTGAACGGAGACTCGTCGGTTCGAGTTCTGTGTAGTGTTTTGACTGGAGATCAACCCATTGAGGTGGTTTGGATGAAAGATGGAAAACCTCTTTCTGAATATCGAAGG
This sequence comes from Columbicola columbae, assembly GCA_016920875.1. Taxonomy (NCBI): domain Eukaryota; kingdom Metazoa; phylum Arthropoda; class Insecta; order Psocodea; family Philopteridae; genus Columbicola; species Columbicola columbae. The sequence continues at coordinate 11,716,017 of JADMLL010000007.1, forward strand.
AAGACTCAAAAGTTAGACGAGAATACGGTGATACTTTCGTTGCGAACGTTGAAGTTAGAGGATTCCGGGAATTATACTTGTATAGCGAAAAACGTGGCGGGAACGGCGACCCATTCGAGCGTTCTGAGAGTCAAGGGTATTTTGGAAATCCGTTTTTTGCAATGTCTCATTATCATTATTATTTAATTTTGTTGTTTTTCGTTTTGGTATTTTTTATTAGATCTTCCCGAAACCCCCAAAAGTTGTGAAAGTTGGTAGCAGTCACATTAGCAGCGGTTTCATTCTTTGCTTAACAGATTTGACTTGACTACGTCCAAGGTTTTCCAATCAGGTACTACTTCATCGTGTATCAGGTTGATGTGAGGGAGGTATCGTTGAAGCATGGTCGTTGGGAGGTATTCAAAGGATTTGCTTATTCTGGGCTAGTAGCGCAACGCTCTTGGAGCTTTCGTTCGTCAGGAAATGCACAGTTTTGATCTTCCTCTCTAATCCTACTTCCTCACCTACTGTGCATTAGGTTACCTTCCTCACCCAAACCCTCACCTTCTCCATTTTGTTTATTTTTGGTTTTGATTTGCTTATTTTGCTTTTTGTTTGTAGATACTAACAAGCATGACCAGCACTTTTGGTTTTTGTTTTTGCTTTTTATTTTGATATTGACTGCTTGAAATGATAACAAAACTGAATTCCAAGTCAGTGAGGATGGCATTGCTTACTTCATCTCCAAGCAGTCAATATCTGCATGTTTGTAGATGTTAGCTTTTACTTGCACTTTATTTATTTTCCAAAAATGGTGCCGAGGTCAGGAGGAAGTGTGAGATTGCTCACTCATGTTACTATTGTCAGCATTCCTCGGCGCCATTTTCACAGATTTTTCAAAACATAAACTTGAAATTCGGATTTACTCTTTAAAAGACCTACATCAAGATTTGTGCTTTAGTCAGTTTATGTTTTGATAAATCTGGATTTGGCTTGTTTTGTAGTAACTGTTACTGATATCAGTTATTGGCAGCAAAATTTGTTTTGTATTTAACAATCAGACTTACATTAGTCATCCGATGTGGATTGAATTTTGTGTTATGATCCTGTCTGTGTTTTTGTCTTTCATTTGTAAGTGAGATGTGACGACAGTTTTAACTTTTCTGAATTTGATATTAAGTGATTGTAACATATCCAAATTTGTTTTTGATGATTCTCATCTTCAACAGATGTGTAGAGTCGATTTTGCTGCCGGTTTCTGGTTTAGTTTAGCTTATTTTTAGAAACATAATTAAAGAAAGAAGATATTTTCTCTTCCCTAAATTGTGAGACACCCTTTGAATTATATATTATTAATAATAATATAAATTATATTATAAAAGTCCTTTTTAAAGGTGTCAGATGTGAGCGGTCTGTAGAAAATTCTAAAAATTGTATTTTGGTGAAAGTGGAGCTCAGACACAGCCAATTCTATCGCTCAAATTAAAATTTTTCTTCTTAAACATTTTCAGCCTGAATTCATTTCATAAGTATTGCACACTTTTGAACTTTTTTTTCATTTGTTCATTTTCAAGTCGAATTCATTTCATAAGTAGTGCACACTTATCAAGACTTAATTTTTAAAAGAATTTGTTGCTCATTTCATAAATAATGCACACTCATACCAAGAAGTCCTCTCTTAAATGATTCGATTTTTCAAAAGAATTGATTTCATATGAATGCACGATTTTACCATGAACTCGTTTCATAAATATTGCACACTTTTTCAAATTTTTAAATTTAATATGACACTTCTTCCAAGACGTCATTTCTTACATGATGTTCACTTTCAAGTCGAATTAAGTGTATAAGTAGTGCACACTTACCAAGACTATTTCATAAGTAATGCACGATTTTATCAAGAACTCGTTTCATAAATATTGCACACTTTTTACCCAGAATTCATTTCATAACTTCTGCACACTCTTGATAATTTTTTTAATAGTGAATATGACTCGCTTCTACCAGGAAGTAATTTCTTAATAAAACGTTCACTTTCAAGTCGAATTCATTTCATAAGTAGTGCACACTCACCAAGATTTTATTTCATAAATATTGAACTCATGTCATAAATAATGCACACTTATGCCAAGAAGTCCCCTTTTAAATGATTCAAATATAATTAATTTCAAAGTACTGAACGATTTTATCAGGAACTCGTTTCATAAATATTGCACACTTTTACACAGAATTCATTTTGTAAGTTTTAAATGTGAAATGCTTATCTTAGAAGGGATGGAGTGTTATTGTATAATTTGGTTTATATTATAAATTATATCTTTAAAGAGTTATACTGTGGAAAAGTTAGGTTTGTCTATATGCAATCACTGGTGGCCTTTACCTTGACGAATTGTTAAACACTCTTTGAGAGTGAACTGGAGGTCGTTTTCCAAAAATGCCTTTTGAATTATTTATTAAAATATATTCAAGGTCAAAGGTCAATCGTGATGATTGAATATTAGAGAAATGAAGTAAGGCACAGGGGAAATAAATATCTTCTTTTTTAATAATACATAAAAAGAGAAACAATAGTTTTGTATTATAGCAGAAAGTTAGAGATGCTAACTCATGTTTCATGATCCGTTCAATTCTTTTTCAGTACCTCCGAGGTGGATACTCGAACCTACTGATAAAGCTTTCGCTCAGGGAAGCGATGCTAAAATCGAATGCAAAGCCGATGGTTTCCCTCGGCCTCAGGTCACCTGGAAAAGAGCTGCTGGTAAGATACATAGAGTTTTGTAGATAATATTTGGTTGGTAGATAATCGAAACACGTTTGGACGCTTATTTATTTTGTTTTCTAGGCGACACTCCCGGAAATTACATTGATCTCAAACCGAACAACCCAAACATAAAAGTGGATGATGGAACTCTATCGATTGCCAACATTCAGAAATCTAACGAAGGATATTACATGTGCGAAGCTGTTAATGGAATCGGAAGTGGATTGTCTGCTGTTATCTTAATCAGCGTTCAAGGTATGGTTGAAGTGCTTAAAACTGCTTTACCGCTTTATTTAATAAGAATCGGATGATTAATACATAAAATGGTAATGATTGTCACCAGCTCCTCCACATTTTGAAATAAAATTGCGAAATCAAACTTCACGACGCGGAGAACCTACCGTCTTACAATGCGAAGCCAAAGGTGAGAAACCCATTGGAATACTCTGGAACATGAACAACAAGAGATTGGATCCCAAAAGTGACAACAGGTGTGTTAAACCGACCAACAAACTCTGACGTTATTTTCTGTCTTTGATTTATCAGATTTAATTATAATTTTCGTCTTGTAGATACACCATCCGAGAAGAAATATTGCCGAGCGGAGTGTTGTCGGATCTCAGTATCAAAAGAACGGAACGAACGGATTCTGCTTTATTCACTTGCGTCGCAACTAACTCTTTCGGTTCGGACGATACAACTATAAATTTGATAGTACAGGGTAAGCGTATTGCTTGGTTTATAAATTTTTGGCAGTCGGAAAATATTGTCTGATGTTATATTTATAACTTACAGAGGTTGCTGAGGTACCGTATGGGTTAAAGATTTTGGATAAATCAGGCCGTTCTGTACAGTTATCTTGGGCTGCTCCTTTCGATGGTAATTCTCCGATTAAGCGATATGTCATTGAATACAAGGTGAGATGACTAAATTATATACAATTAGTATAACTCAAAACTATATAAATTATACACTGGGTTTGTGGTGGTATAGATTGCTCGAGGTACTTGGGAAGCGGATATAGATCGTGTTTTGGTACCTGGGAATCAAAACGAAGCTGAAGTGTTCAATCTAAGACCTGCCACAACTTACCATTTGAGAATTGTTGCGGAAAACGAAATCGGTACATCTGAACCGTCTGATGTTGTTACCATCATAACGGCTGAAGAAGGTATTTAGACTATTTTAAATTTGTTTATATTCACTTCAAAAATCTCTTGAGGTTATTAAGACTTATTTCTTTTAAGCTCCGAGCGGACCTCCAACCGGTGTCCGAGTTGAAGCACCCGATCAACATACCATGAAAGTTTTCTGGAAACCTCCTGAAAAAGAATTATGGAACGGCGAAATATTGGGTTACTACGTCGGCTACAAACTGGCTTCTTCTGAAAAACCGTACCTTTTTGAAACCGTGGAATTCAGTAAAGAAGAAGGAAAGGAACATCATTTACAAATTGGAAATTTGAAGTAAGATCCATTAATCCTAGTCACTGCTAGAAGTTGAATTACATTTTATGAAACTTCTGTGAATTTTTGGTTTTTGTAGAACTTACACTCAGTATGCAGTTGTGGTTCAGGCGTTTAACAAAGTTGGCCAAGGACCAATGAGCGAAGAAATCCGACAGTACACTGCTGAAGGTATACCAGAAGCCCCACCACATGATGCTACCTGCACGACGTTAACCTCTCAGACTATTCGCTTGTCATGGATTTCTCCTCCTCTCTCCAGTGCTAATGGAATAATTAAAGGTTACAAAGTGATTTATGGTCCCAGCGAAACGTGGTACGGTAAGTAAAAGGCTCCATTTTTGTGAATCGTCGAACGGAATGGTATTTAGAGATTCTAATTTGGATTTGTTTTGTTTTTTTAGATGAAAACACCAAGGACACAAAAATCACATCTTCATCTGAAACGATTTTGCACGGATTGAAGAAATACACCAACTACAGCATGCAAGTATTGGCATACACTTCTGGAGGTGATGGAGTTCGTTCTGCACCAATCCACTGCCAAACGGAACAAGATGGTGACTGGAACTATCATTTAAAGTGATTTATTATTGTTTATTTATCGGTTTATTAATTTTCGAAATTGTTTTTTGCAGCTCCCGAAGCACCATCTGCCGTCAAAGCTTTGGTCATGTCAGCGGAATCGATTTTAGTTAGCTGGAAACCACCTGTTCAGCCCAACGGTATCGTGATTCAGTACACCGTTTACATTAGGGAAGACAGTGACGAAGCCAAAGATGTGAGTATAACTAAATATTTCTAAATTGAGAGAAGTTATGTGTTGGTTATTTTGATGATTTTTTTTAAATGCAGGAGGAGCCTAAAAGTCAAAAGGTACCACCTTTCCAAATGAGTTATGAAGCTTCTGGTTTGGACAAGAAGAAGAAGTACGAATTCTGGGTTTCGGCTTCAACCAACATTGGAGAAGGACAGCCATCGAAGAGTGTAACCTTGTCTCCCGGTAATCGCGGTAAGTATTGCGTATATCTCTGTGTATAACTATACATTATAAAAGATCTAAACGAAATGTTTTTTATTTATACCATCCAGTACCTGCAAAGATTGCTTCATTCGATGACTCGTTTACTGCCACCTATCGAGAAGACGTTAAATTACCGTGTTTGGCTGTTGGTATCCCAGCTCCTGATATTGTCTGGAAGGTTTGGATTTGTTCATCAATATTTTGATAATAAAAACATTGTTCAAAGACTAAAAACTAATCATTAAAACGAACACAGGTGAAAGGCTCTGCTTTGACCTCTAATGACAGACTGAGACAGCTTCCTGAAGGAAGTCTTTTGATCAAAGAGGTTACCCGAGGTGATGCTGGCGAGTATTCTTGTTACGTGGAAAATTCTTTCGGTCATGACACTGTCGTTCATCATCTGGTTGTTATGGGTGAGTTTTTTTGAATTTATAATGTCACAATTTTATATTTTATAATGAAAATGACGAAACGATGACGATTTCTTTTAGCGCCACCTCATTCGCCTCAAGTATCTTTGACTGCGACCACAACCAATTCGATCACGATGAAACTCGCTCCTCACCCAACTGATTCTGCTCCATTGCATGGCTATACCATTCATTATAAACCAGAATTCGGCGAGTGGGAAACCGTTCAAGTTGCTAGTCAGGCTCAAAAGTACACTTTGGAAAATCTCTGGTGTGGTTCTAGATATCAGATTTATGTCACTGCATACAACAGGTATCGCATCGATTCTATTTGAAGAAATGTACTAACTGCTAACTTAACATTAACAATCTGTTAAAAATGTCTTTTAGCATCGGAACTGGTGATCCAAGCGACATTTTAAATATAAAAACAAAAGGCTCCAAACCGGTGATTCCAGAAGCGAGGAAATTCATCGAGGTGTCAACCAACAGCATAACCCTCCATCTTACTGCTTGGTCTGATGCTGGATGTCCGATGCTTTACTTTGTCATAGAACACAAAAAGAGGTAATTTTTAACACAATGACGTCCGAGGTCTGATGTAAATTTTTTCCTGTCGGTGCCGGTGAAACTGACTCTCTGCCTGAGCACCAATATTTTAAATTCACAACATATGAACTTCGATGGTAATCGTCCACATATGAGAATAAGTGTAGGATCGCTAGCGGCGAATGCGCAATAGTTTGTGACGTCACCGGCACTCAGCAAATAGTGTTTGTGAAATGTCATGGCACCACCGTGGGGTCTCCGGCAGTCAACGGTTGGCGTTTTTATGACCCCACGGTGGTACCAGCGGATGTTATAGTGTTAACTTTGTTAAATTCTCACTCCTATCTGTTTTTCTAATCATAAAATGTTTTTTAGAAATCAACTGGAATGGAATCAAGTTTCGAACAATGTGAAGCCCGGTGGGAATTTCGTAGTTTTGGATCTGGATCCGGCCAACTGGTATCAACTCAGAGTCACTGCTCACAACAACGCTGGTTTCTCTGTCGCTGAGTACAAATTTGCAACTCTTACGGTCACCGGAGGTACAAAACCTTTACTAGTTTCAAATCATATATAATAAATCATTCACTCAATCAATTACATTCATTTCTCATCTCATTTTCATCAACATCGCTTTTATTATGACTGCTTATTGTTTTGTTTTATCATTTTTTAATTGCTATTTAGTCGAATGCTAGCTTTCATTGTCATTCCACATCATGACCATTATCATTTGCTTCATCAGAAAAACTCAAAAGGAAATTATTCTCATGTCTGTCAAAGAATAAATACATAAGATGTTATTAAATTAGATCTAAAAGTTATGTAAAAATAACTTTTGATCGGAGAACAGTTTGGTCTTGTGAACATTTCTCTTTGACAGATTGAAGATGTAGTTTTCATATCAAAAACTTAACATCTTGCTTTGCATTCATTTTAGGATAATAGAAATTGACCAAAAATTATACTTTTTGGAAAGTATGGTTTGATGATGGTGATGACGATGATTGAAGATTGACTTCTCATTTCTAAGTTTTGTGTCTTTGAGTTTAAGTATTTAAGTTAGGTCAGATCAAAGAATTAAAATGTTTTTATGGGACTGGGGAGATTTGTTTGGATAGCAGTCTGGGGAAGTTTTGTGCTCTTTCACCCCTTTGTTTAGGTAGCAGTCACGAGTTATGTCTTGTTCAAAAGCTTATGCATCACTTTAGTCAGACTAAAAGAAGGATTATTAAGTAGATATAAAAATGTTGTAATTGCAGGTACAATCGCACCAGCAATTGATCAGTCAGGAGGCGGGGACTATAATTTCCAACTGTTATTATCTAATTTGAACTTAGTTGTTCCTGTAGCATCATCCATTCTAGTCATCATCGTTGCCATCATCGTTATTTGTGTCCTGCGCGGAAAGAATTCGCAGAACAAAGGTTTGTTCCTTTTCAGGTACTATTGCCCCTCCTGAAGGCGAAAGTCCCATTATAAACGAGCTCTTCCCATGGCTACCCGAGTGGGCCAATCTTAACATTGTCGTACCCATCGCCGCAACAATTGTCGTTATCTTCGTCGGATGCATTGTCATTTGCGTGGCCATGTCAAGGAAGTCAAGGGGTCCGGAGCAAACTCGACTGAGAGGTAGAAAAGATTCGCTGGCCAAAATATTTCGCCCACCTTAAAACAATCTCGATTATGGGTTGTAGATAATATCTCTAGATAAATTTAACCGTGTTGAATTGTGTAGATGATGTAGTGTACAATCAACCTGGAATGGGCTCATCGACTTTGGACAAGAGACGACCTGATCTCAGAGACGAACTTGGCTACATCGCTCCTCCCAACAGGAAACTTCCTCCAGTACCCGGCTCTAACTATAACACTTGTGATAGGATCAAGCGAGGTACAGTCATAAGTAAGCAAAACCAAAATCTAAGAATGTTGCATTGTTTCCCTTCTAGTGGTGCATGCGGTGTAATGCAACATTTTACGACTCAACCTCCATTTTTGGTTAATTTTGCTTTGCCATTATTTCTATATTTGGCAATGTTTTATGTTTTCCTTTTTTGATATTTTTTTAAACATGAATTCATGTTCATATCTCATCATCACTTTTTTCAAAACCATTCACTCATTTGACTAAATTAAATTTGGTCTCCCAAAAATCAGAAATCAATAAATCAGTGTATCAAAAGAGGTGGTAAAATATTTATAATTTAGTTATACAATTAAAAAATTAATGTTAGTCAAGTCAGAACTATTAATTAATGTTTTGTTAAGTTTAGACAGTCCCAAATTTTGATTATAAAATGTTGTTTGGCTCAAAAATTGATTTATAAACAAATTCAAGTTGTATCACTTTGGGGAAATAAAGCGGGATTAAGTGGAATATATGAAAAAGAACTTATTCAGAGGGATATATTATATACTATATACTTGTATATGTTTATAGGTATCTTGAATTGCCTTTTACATTCTTGAAGTGGTTAATTATATTAAAAGTATTTGCAAGACTGGGTGGTGTTGTTTCGAAAGGGCAAGAACATACAGATTCACTCATTCATTTATTCATTCAATCATTCATTCATTCACTCATTTTTTAAAATGCATTTTTGATGTTCAGAGAGCTGTTTAGAACCCTGTTTAGTTTAAATGTTGTTATTATTTATTCCCTGTGTTATTTTTATTTTATTTTTATTTATTTTTGTTTTTATTTCTCACCTTTTTTTGTTGGCTATGTGTTCTATTATGACAAGTAGGCGGCTACCGAGGTGCAATAGGTGCTACTTGGGATCCACGAAGACATTTATACGACGAATTAGGACAAAACGGTTGTCCCACAAGGCGCTTGCCGCCTCATCCTCATGGTGGCTCTGATGAAACCCTTCACACCTGCAGAGGTTAGTTTGCTTAGTTAGCATGCCAAAGCTTGTGTTCGATTTTTTTTTTTCAACATTGTCGGTGTCATCATATTGTGTCACTGTTACTGTTTTCATATTTTTTTTCTTTATTTGTGTTATGCTGTCGTGGATTTGATGATGACTTGGAAGATGATCACTGTTAATGATTGTAGTGGTTGGATTTGAGGTCCGTTGAAAAAAGGATTTTTGTTGTCGCCTTGCTGTCTGTTTCGTAGGTATGGAAGATGAAATATGTCCGTATGCAACTTTCCACTTATTGGGATTCCGTGAAGAGAATATGGATCCATCGAAAGCCGGAGTGAATTTCCAAACTTTCCCTCAACAGAACGGAAGTCATGCTGGAACTTTAGGCCATTCTCACAACTCTGGAACGATGCATCAGCGATCTGGCTCTCAAACAATGGTAGGGCTGTCGTCGTTGAGTAGTCAACTGGCGTTGCTGCTACCATTTTGTTATTTTTCTATGCTCGACTAATTTGAAATGATTTCCTTCAGCAACGTGGAACTCCAAGATACTCAAGAGTCGCCGGACCGAATTCCGCTTTCTCTCCTGAATATGATGACCCAGCAAACTGTGACGACCATGAGGATCCCTACGGCTCTCAATATGGCCCTTATGGAGGACCTTACGATCACTACGGAAGCAGGAACAGTGTTGGACGCCGAAGCCTAGGTATTTAGTCATTCCGTTTGAGTGTTAGCATTAACTGTCTTCTGCTTTCTTCTTGCAATTAATCATATTCTTTTTCCTTTGGTTCACACTCATCGAGGATGACTTATAAGTAAAAATATAAATTTGATTTAGGGGTATTTGACTTAGGAAAAAATTAATTAACAAAAGTATTATTTGATATAAATAGTATAAAGGTTTTAATTAAATATATCAGGTTCGATTCGCAACATCCCGATTGGAAACAGCCCGGAACCTCCACCACCACCACCACGAAACCACGATCCTAACGAATCCAAAGACAGCAATGAGGTATCTGAAGCTGAATGTGACCGTGATCAACTTTTGGGACGCCAGGGTAAGTTTTTATAATGAAAATCATATAAATCATATCTTATAATATTTGACGTCTCTGTCTATATCAAATTTTGCTTAGAGGGACTCAAAATTTTTGTAAATTATTTTCCTGCCAAAAAATTTTTTTCTTTAAACAGTTATCAGTATATATATGATGCAGATTTGATGATAATTTATAATATGATATGATAATAGGATCAATAATCAGTTTAGTGCGTAGAGGAGTTAAGTTTGGTCACTGGCAGAAACTGAAAGCAATTTTTATTAGATAATTTGTTTACTTGCACCTTTTTGAGTTTAATATTTTGCTTATTGACTTTGCCGCCATATTAAAATCTTTTCTTTTTAATCGATTACTATTTTTTTATTGAAGTCTTTGCCGCCATAGCTTAAACTAATTTGTTGACAAGGCGGTGGTTTGATTTTATTTATTTATTTTATTATTATTGTTTTGTTTTTGCCTTTTTTAAGTATTGATTTATCTATAAATTAAGTTGAAAGATTGTTGAATGTTAGTGTTGTGGACGTGGTAGATAGAAAGTGTTCTGTCTGTTTACAGCCAACAGCAGGAGCGGATCTAAGGATGGCATGACCACCGAGGAAATGCGAAAATTAATCGAGAGGTCAGTTTATCTCTGACTATAGCCAGACACAAACTCAATCAATCACTATCCCTTTATCAGTCATTCCTTATGTGTTGTTAATGTTTTGTTTATAACATGCTCGCTTCCGTTTTATCATTTGGCCATAGTTTCAATCTGGAACCTAGTCACCATCGTCATTTTAGTTTTGATCTGACTTCATTTTCATCATCACCTCTCATATATCTCAGTTTTGCAAACCTCTCTGTCATCTTCATTGCTCGATTTATGTAATTAGCCTGATTAGCCATCCATCCTGTTTATTGTCAGAATTGTTGTTCTTGTTAAATTAACAATTGACAATTTTTTTCCATGGCTGTGGAACAGAAAGTCGTAAGTCTTCTGTGTTTGGAATGCTCTTTTCTGTGTATGTGTGACTGTAAGTAGATATTTATTTGTCGCAGCTAAGCCATTTTAATCCGTAGCAACAGCAGCAGCTTGAGCTTTATCTTCATCACCGAGCCTGGTATTTTAATATCGTTATAATCTTCCATACAATTAAATAAATAATTAATTGATGGCATCGGAAACCTCTAAAAAAGAGAAATGTAACGACCTAATATGTCGGTTTGTCTTATTTGTCTATTAAAATTGAGAGTTAACCTAAAATAGTGTGACAAATGCGTTTTGTTTATTATCAGTTTTATTGATTACTTTGGAAAATAATTTAATGGTCGAGTCGTAAATAACTTCCTCTTTTTGTGAGGGATCTCACAAATACTTCCTTTCCATAAATATTGCACACTGTTATTGATATAAAGAATGGATATCAGTGTTAAGTCACAATTCTACAAAATTTGTTTAGTGAATTATATAAATTTTTAATTTGAGCATATTTCAAAAGTAATGCACACTTTCATGACTATTTGGTGGTATTAATGATAATCAGATTCAAGGATGTTTTAAGGGGTTGTTTGTTTCAATAATTTATTTTTTATTTGTCATTATTATAATGAAATCTAAAATTTTGGCACTTTGTTTTCTATAACTTTAAACAATTTATGATTTGAAATGGGAGTGTAGTGGTTATAGTGTTTGATTGTAGGACTTATATTTATGTTTTCAAATCTTTCTCCCATACCCTGTTGTACCCAAGGGTGAAAAACAAATTAAAACTAATGATAATAATAATTTATGAATTGAAATGAAATGAGTTTGTTATAAGAGCGTGCAATATTTATGGAATGAGTTTAGTGAGAGTGGAGAGTGTTTATTGTTTATGAAAAGAATTCTTCGTGAAAATATTCGTTATTTATGAGATTAATCGGAAGTTATTAATAACTCGGCCTGATAGTTCGTTTTTTTATCAGATATTCATGTGTTAAGCATGGGCGTTGCTCATTACAAACTACTAGGAAGTTGGTTTGTCGTTTTGACAATTTAGAAGATCCCAGCCAAAATTTTTTTAAGAACCAATCAAACCGTCTTCATTTCAAGATTCGTTACCGGTTTTGTTAGTCATCATCTCATCTCACAAATTTATTTTTATCTACTAATTTTAATTTATTTACCAAAGTAGAATTTGTTCGACTGAGTATTAGTCTTGGTTTGAAATAGTAGGTAGTTGGAGTTGCACAGTGGAGCACATTTTGCATGAACACTGGATCTGGATGAAGCACGAATGCATAATTATTAATTATCATCGTAGTGGTTGGTTTTAGTTAATAGTTTTTGATAGTTAGGCGAAAAACATGCACGTGGATAGATAAGAATTTTAAATGCACCATGGCGGACACTTATACTCTTCGTCCTAAGTGTTGAAAATGTGTCTTCTCGCCTTTAAGCTGTTGGATGTTTTTTCAGAAACGAAGCAAGCTCCCAACAACAATTCCAAAACGGACTCCTCACAGCCTACGATACTATGGCAGTGTAATCTGTAGGATACGGCGTCAACAAGACCTGGCCAAGATTCTGAAGAACAGGAAGGAGAGAAGGAGGAGGAGTCAAAGGAGTAAAGGAAAATTCTGGAACGTGTTCAGTCTTTACCAACCAAACTAATTACATTTATAAACCTAGTCGTTTGTCGTATCGGTTAATAATAGTCATATTGCATTTATTTGCTTGCCGTTTTAGTGTGAGTGCCATCAAATTTTATTTCTTTAGCAAACGCACAAGATTTGATGCTTGCTTTCCTGCGAAATAGAATTTTTAATCTCTTGCCAGAGAGTTTAATGCCGATTTATAGACAAATATTATTTGAGGCCCAATGAAATTAGATTAGATTAAATCTAAACTATAACAGTATATCCTAAGAAAATTTTTGTTTACATTCAATAGTTTCAGTGAGATTTAATTAGATTGTAGTCAGCTTTTAGATAAGCATTTCAGTCTAAGCTTGAATATTCGGTAAAGACTTGTTCAGAATAATGGCCGTCTTGTTAAATAATCAGATCATCCACTCATTTGTAAACCTGTGTTTTTTTTAATTGTATTATTTCTTTGTAAGCTAAACTAGACTGATTTTATTTTATTTGTAAATATTGCGTATATAATTTAAAAATCAATTAGTCTCATTTCGTGAAGCTTGTTTTTCTCTCTCTCTTTTTTTTCTTATTTATTTTGTTAACGTACTTTTCTTGTACATTATCAGTGAGATCACATATTTACAACTTAATAATTTCGGTGCCAACAATTTTTTTTATTATTTTTTTATGAATTTTTATGTGGTATCTGTGACATTTTACAAAAATTTTTATTAATAGGCCCACTTCAAAAGTTTTTGTATTTTATTTTGAGATTCGCCACAATTAGACCAAGCACATTCTTTTCACCGAATATAATTTAAAGAAAAAAATTTTTTTTGAAGTGGTGAATATTCGAAGGTTATTTTTAAAATGATTTGTTTTATTAATCGGCTTTATTATTGCGTGGTTGGGCTTTTTTTTGTTATTGATGTCTTCGTTTTTCTTTAACCCATGATTTTTGTCTTTCATTTGTATTTTTTATTATTATTTAATCGTGAAAAGTTCACTTTATTGCGTTGAAAACGGATAATTTGGAGATTTGGTTTGTGGTTCGGGTAAGGGAAACGTTGATTTATGGGTGAAAACGGAAATGCTTTGTCACCGGTTGTTTAACTCGGAGTTGCTACTGCCACGACAATTTTTCCGCCATGACGATTTTTCAGACGTTTTTAACGGTTTTTTTAAAACGTTCCAAACGTTTTATTTTTGGAATTTTATTTTATTTTGAAAGTTCAAACGAACAAGTTAGTGCCAAGACAACTCAAAAATAAGTTTATCCGTAAGTTTCTGATTCAATTCAATTAATAAACTCAAAAAACGTTCTTTTAATTTAGTCGATGGGTTTAGTTTTGTGGAATGCGATGGGTTTGGCTTTGAAAAAGCTTTCCCTAATTATTGTATGGTGGCAGTAATCTCCAAATTTAGAAAAAGTTTTCATTTATATCAACCCCAAAAGTGAAGTTTTCATGTAACTACATTTTAACCAGTCGTCGGCATTAATAATTTTAATAATTTGTCCTTGCTTCAAATTTGATTTAAATTTTTATGAGTCTAATTTATAAAAAGCTTATTATTTTAATCACAGACTTCCTCGTCGACGCTCTGGTAAAATGTAAAACAAAAAAAAAATAGTATATAATTCGTGTGATTATAAGATAAAAATATTAAATATTTAAAATTGTGTAAGTTTAATTCCAAAGAGTTAGACAAAACATTGTAACCGTTTCGTGTTGTGTTTTAAAAACGATAACTAGCTTGAAATTATAATTATAAATATATATATAATCGGCGACTTTGTGTCATTATGCAGTAGAATTTGAAAGGATTTGTATTATTATTATTATTTTCATTTTTACCAGTTTGTATTAATTTGTTTTTTAATTTTCCATCCGAGGGCTCAATGGAAATAAATGCAGTGATGCTAAGCCCTTAGTTTTCTGGTCAGGGAATAAAGGAAACCAAAGGTTTGATGATATCTTGATGGTTTTGGGAGTGAGATAAATACAATACGGTTACTATTAAATATATAAATAAATCACTGCGTTCTAGTCATGTCCTTTTTGGGCCATTTCTAATTTCTTTTCGTTTATTATTATTTTTTTTGTAATTATTTTTAAAGTCAACTTGGGTTGCGAAATATTACCCATGACCTTTGTTTTATGATTTCTTATTAATTTCTAATAATTTCATTACGTTTTTTAATCGGCTTATATATGTAAATTTTAGTGAATGAAATAGTTATATTATAAATTTAAATAGAAATCAAGAAACTATTACTCATATTTGATATTGAATGAAATTTTGAATTTCTCTCAGAGTAGGAATGAAAATGATTTCTTTGCTTTTTTCTCTAATATCAAAAGTATTTATTACAAGCAGTTGTTAACTCTCAATTTAATCCGTGTAATTTATTGATTAATTCGGTTGTATTGTATTCGAATTTATGTATATTAGATTTAAATTTTCGAAATTTCGTCGCAGAAAGCGTTGTGGTTAGATATTTAAAGTCCAGGGATATTATTGATGCAAAGATGAGAATAAGGCTGGAGTTCTTGTTGGGGTGAGAGAGAAGGAGATAGGATGGGGATTAGGTGGTGATGTGAGGGTTGAAGGGTTGAGAATTTCTAGCCACCTTCCCGAAACTTTTCTGTCTTAACGACTACGCTCCTGCGTTTTAATTATTAACAAGTAGAGCTTCGAGTTTGAATGATAGTAATATTAATATTATTAAAGCGTTTTTTGAAAAGTATTCTTAAAAGCTCAAACTATCGGCAAATTTTTTTCTGTTGTGATATTTATTTCATATTGAACAGCTGTATTTCTTTCTTTTATGAGGGGGAGGAGAGTTTTTTTGGGTTTCGAACTAATTTTTTTGGTTTTGTTGGTGTGATGAGATGTCCCAAAACTTGAATGGAGTTCTGATAATTGCCAACCACAAAGATACCATTCGGTTTAATAACTAAAAATCTCTTTTTATAAGGGATCCATTCAGAAACTAACAGTATTACAGTCGCATGACGTTGTTCTTTAGATGGGAACTTGTGTAACTGCCATTTTGTACAAACACCTCAAAATTCGGTCTCGGGTCCAAGTAACATAACTCAATATTGGTGATTGGAACCAGTCATCAAGAGCTCAGTTTAGACTGTAGGTTAACTAGAGAGGAACCTAACTATCAACTCTGGGTTGTGAGATAATGAGAAGTCTGAAAATTGAGAGCATCACACCAACTTTAAAATGATTTTCGACATTACTCAAACTTTTAAACTTACTCATTTTAAGAGATAAATAGTTAAAATTGATAGATAATAGATAACAGTATTTGAAAATTAGCGACAATTTTATTCAAGTATTTAAATGAATAGAGGATTTTCTTAAATGTTTCAGTAGAGAAAAATAATTAATGATTATTCAATACATTAGTGGAAGAAAGAAAAATTTTTGAATTAGATGTTTTGCTGAGTTAAATAATTAGCATTGGATAAAAAGTTTCGCTTAAAAATTTGACATTTTAGATGTGGTAGGTGTTAACTTTAGTTATCAACCTTATCCCGTGAACGAAATTGAACACAAATAGTTTTTGCCGGTTTGTTAATTTAAATTTTTGTTCTAATTATACTAGACGGCTCTTCCCCACTTATGATTTCATTTTTATATTTGGTTTGCTGCTGGCTTAATTATTGCGGCTTCATCCTGGTTGATGACTGTGACGAACATGAATTTGAGTCATCATCTTGGGTGGGTCGCACCCGGATACTTTTTTTGTTTTACCCCGACAAAAGCTTTTTACTATAACCATTTAAACTTTAATATTAATATATATTATTCGAGTAAACTTACAGTGTGTTTTTGATGGCGCCTTGAATAAGCTCTTTAAGTTATTTATTTTTATTTGGATGGATTGTGAATCAAATGGTCTACATTGATGGTGAGGATGTGTTGTGGTTAGAAGAAGGATCTTAAAACGATTTTAAGTTTTGATTATAAAAACTTTTTGGTGTCAGATTTTGAAATTAATTTTGAATGGTATCATCGTTATTTTATTTATTTTATTTATATGGATAACAAAACCCAGAAATAGAATTTGAACGAGCTGATTCAGGGTGTCCATCAATCAGTTTTAAAATTTTTTAATAAAATAAAATATTTCATATTTAAATGTAACTTTATGAGTCTTCTCGACATGATTGATGAAAACATGTTTGTGTCATTTGCAGATTATCTTCTCTTAACTGAACGGATTTTTGGTTATTTATGTTAATTATTTGGTTTTTCATATAATTTTAATTAGGTTGTGAGCGATTAGTTTCTTCTTGTGTTTACATTTAGTTTTGAATCTGTTCTGGATTGGAATTGGATGATGTTGTCATGAACTCAGTTTGGCTTTTATCTGAGGGAGGTTGTTCGGCTCTTTAACACCAAGAGTAGGATGGGTGGGAGTATATGTATCATTTGTATAAACAACAGCTTAAACCAGTTAAATTTATTTTTTGTTTAAATTGATGTCTTGTACATCACAATTTGTGATTCGAATTTTTATTTGATTGGGAACAGATTCAGGTTCGGCTATCAGTTAAGACTTCTGTAAATGATGCATCATTCTTTGTATTGTATAATAATATGTACATCTGTCTATCATGTTCTTTGTAATGAAATTTAAGAAATAAAGATAATTTGAATATGAAGTATAAATACTGATGTTTTCATTTCTTCTTTCCTTTCTAGTGGGACGTGAAATGTTGTGATAATCTTGACTGATTAAATTCCACTTGTCGCAGTGGGATTGTCTTCGGTCGGCGGAAAACTTACCACTGTAAGTACTTTTGATAAGTATTTTTATTAATCTAAGGATTTAGGGATGCCAAATTCCAGTATTCTTGAAATTTATACTTTTTTGAAGTGAGATTTGATTATTAGACATTGTGCCTATCTCTCCAAATCCCAGGGATATTGTTCTGATTTCATTTTATTTGAGAGCATCGCGTATCTTGGAACCTGACAGTTTGAGTATATACTGTATGAATATACTGATAATGAAAGATCAACCGCCAGTCATTTCGGCATCAGAATGACTTTCTTCGGACAATCCGGGTGTTTTGAAGTAATTAAGCGTTTTGAGAATAATTTAAATTTTATTTTTATTGTTTTTGTGATATATTTTATTTATTAAACCTTTCCTTCCTGTCTGCAGCAAAATATGACATTTGCAAGCAAAAATCTGAGTTTTAAAAATCGGTTAAAAAGTTTTTATTTTAAATCAACAAGTTAACTGCGTTTAATATTTTCTTCCCAGGTTATTTAAATACTTCAGCATCTCTGAAATAAATTAAACTGTAAGAGATAATCGTCGGTGATAATTTATAGCGTCATTATGTCTTATTCGCAGGTCTTGAAACAAGGGAAGGGGATGGGAGATTGGTCTCGTACTAGGGGAGGGTAAACGTGTTTTATACTACAAGATGGCGACCGTGAAAACATTTGAGTAATGTTGCAAAGATTTTCGGGGTGTGGGAGAGGTCGTTAACACTTATAATCCCCAAATAACCAAAAATCGGTGTTTGTTTGCGTCGTGAGTAAATGAATCCAATGTATATTTTCCAATTATCCCCTGGCACAAACTCTTAATATCCGTGAACTTATTTATTGTGGCGGGAAATAAACAATCAACAATTATCAGGACTTTAAAGTCAGGTAAAATGACTATTTTTGGTCTGTGTTTTAATCGTTGTTTATTTCTGAAGTAAACTTTTAAATTGTCGTATTTTCGTGTCAACCTTTTTTTTGTTATTATTAAAATTGTTGCTTGTGTGTAATGTTGTTAAATTTTTTTTTTCATTGATTTTTCAAGTTTAAAAGAAAAATTAGGAATTTAATTATTGGTCAATGCAAATAATAAAGGCTCTCATTGGTGGAAAAATAAGAATGACGTCATGAGTCCGCTCAAAAATAACAGACGCCCCACGAATTGAGATCAAAGGAGGCCTCGTTCATTTTGTCATCGATTTCATATCGAAAGAACTTATAAGTTAAATAATGTTGTAACATTCGAGCCTGTTAATATATTGCTGTGTAAATAACTGTTTAAATGAATTAATTATTTATGAATTAGTTTATAATAGTAATGAAACATGAGTAAAAGTGAAGGACAAGTACTGGATTTTGAAAAAATATGCAGACTTTGTCTCCTAGAAAAGCGTTCCATGTCGGCGATTTTTTCAAAGAAAAAGGGTGATAAAAAGGTGCCTTTACCTGTACGAATAATGTCTTGTGCATCTCTTGAGGTAAAGTTATAATTTTTTACGTAAAATAATACGCTTTTTCAAAGCCAAATGGCGTATAATTCGTTTTAGCGGGTGGTACAAAATTATTGGCCAAGTTTTTCTTGAAGCCTCCGTTGTCGCCATATTGTTTTGAGTTATCTGAAAAAAAATTCCGAGGGCTTCATTATTTGCTGCGCCTTTTCTGTAGTTATTTACGTATTTTGTTTATGGAATCGTGAAAAAAAAGTGAATTTACCGAGATTTTTATGTAGGATTTACCGCATAACTAGATATTTAAATTTCGCCCGTACGAAATTTATTATTAGAGTTCTTGGATACGTTGTTTTCTGTCAATCTATTATAAACTGTTCCTCTCTAATTAGTCAAAACAAATTTTCTTTTGAAGCTTTATGAAGGAGATGGCTTACCTGCTTCTATATGTAACAAATGCCTACTAAGTGTCAACCAGTCTTTTGCATTTAGAGAGCAGTGCGAACAAGCTGACACTACCCTCAGACAATATGCTCAACGAATGAATGAAGCCAATGAGGAACCATCTACGGTAAGAGTTATTATCATTTTACTATTTGCCTTGGCTATGAGTTGTAAAAGCTGCTGTTAAATAAGGTAATACAGAAGAGAAATGTTTTAGTGTCATTTTAATATGATTATTTCCTGCATTCTTTGCATTTTTTGTATTAGTCGAAATCTTTTAGCAGCAGCTTACTACCTTAAAAATTTTTATTTTGCATATAAGTGTTGCTTTTTATATATATAAATAAAAATGAAGAATTAATTATGATTGAATAAGGCTGTGGAAATCTCTATCATGAATATCATTGTGTTTAATTCATTTCATCGTTTTAGGAATGTTTTAGTGAGAGTTTTTAAAACTGAAGTTCATGGTAAATTTGGAAAGTGTTTATCGAAATAGTAGATGAAACACACAAAAAGAATCCTTGATTGTTCTCCTTGATGTTTTAAGCCCCATTTAAAGTCCATAAAATTTATAGGTGGCATTGATAATGGTAAACTAGTTTTACGAATCATTTTAAAAGTGAATGAAAGCTTTAGTAAACACACTCTACTCACTTATTGCAAGATTTAATAATCAGTACGAAAACAGGCCACTGTTCATATAATTTTTATGAACCATTTTATTGGACATAAATGAAAAAATAGCTTTGAATGTTATAGTACATTGCTGAGGTCATGATTTTTCATTCATTGTATCCAAACAGTGAAACAAGTGTAGAGGAAATTTATTTTTTAGCTATTTAGTATTAAATGTCCTGTTGAAGAATTTTCACTAGTTTTTAAAAGAACTCTTGATTCAGTTTTTTATTTTACTATATCTCTTAAAATATCTCGACAATAGAAAGAAATTAGTGTGTATGATAAAGGTAAGGTAATATTTAATTAATTATGTGTTGATTTGAGGTTATTATAAACATGATAGAGAATTCTATTCCAGTTTGAGGATATTGGCTATGTGAGATTGTCACTAATTAACAGAATCGTTTAAATGGTTTGTTCTGAATTGTGAAATATTACAAGATATAAACAAAGTAAGAGATCTCGAATGTTTAGTGTAAAACAAATTTTTTTCATTTGTTCGATGCAGTATGAGAAGTTTAATTCATTTTTGTTCTCAATAAGATATTGAAAGCTCATAATTTTGACATAAGATTTGTAAAAATAATTTTATTCATTTGAGATAGATAATATAAAGATAATCATCAGCTATAATTTTACGAGTGACAAATTTAGTTATTAATTATTATAATTCATTCTTCAAATTGGAATTTTTGCTTTTGGTGGTTGGGTAGGTTTGATAGTCATTGATTAGTGGACTTAAAGTCTGTGCCTGACAAGCATTTGAATTAGTTTTTTTAATTTTGTACTTTAAAATTAGATTTAATTAAAAGAATCCAGTCAGTGTAGTGAATTCATGTTCATATATGAAGTTATCGATTAAGTGTTATTGTTACCTCCTGGTATTTTGAATTAAGAAATCAATAGCTTGTCCGGTAAATGTTTTCTTATAGTATCTTTAACTCGTGGTAAACTTTAAAAATTCTTTGTTGCAAATATTTAAATTCTTCTTCGCCTGCAAATCTTTTAATTTTTCTTTTTTTTTGTTTTAATTTAAATTCTGAGCTGAATTAAAAAACTAAAATTGTAAATATTTATGCTTGAACAGTAATTTATGTATTTATTTACTTGTTTTTTGGGGGAGTGGGTGACTGTAGGGATATCGCATCCAAATTCGTTACTTTCTGATTAATATTTGGTTTATGAAAGAGAGTCGCCATCACTCTGAGCTATCTGTTTTGTTATGACTGCGTTGAATTTATTCTGATAGTGGTCTGAGTAAAATTTGATTTATAAAAACTTTAGAAGGTTGTGTATATCGGTTGTATTTAAATTGACACTCTGATACTGTTTTTTAAAGATTGTCAACCTTTGGAAGTTTTTTTTGTATACAGTCATCCCTTGGTCAGAGAAAGAGATATTGAAGGTAGTGTAGGGAGATGGGTTTAAACATGGCTGAGGAGTCTTAGAACGTTGTTGCACCTTTTTTGTGATAATTAGGAAATTGATAGAGTTTAGTTCCGATGAATCAAATTTTGTTTTCCTTTGACAGAACGTATTCACCCTTTAAATGCGTTCCCTAATCCAGAGATATACGGGAATTATATGAATAAAGAAAAAAAATTTTTTTAGTAGACTAATCAATTTTGGAGTGGGTTTGAATGACTTTGTCGAAGTTATGTCGAATATGATAAGCAGTGTTGAACAAGAAGTTGATCTGCATTTCTAAAAATATTTCTAAAAGGTTCCTACATAACAAGTGATAACGTGTAATTTTTAGAACTGAAATGAAATAGAGTGGCTAATAAATTGAGAGTGTTTGTGTTAGAATAAAAATTACTGAAATGGAATAAAAAGTTATTTATCGGTTTACTGACTTTATAATAAGTTGAGAAATGTTATTTAAGAGCTAACACCTGGAATTTCTGTTTGACGAATTTATATGACAACAAAAAATTTTAAATGAGTTTGATATTAAAAAGCTATTTGCTCGGTGGTCTGTTGAAAACCTTTGTGTTTGAATGAGAATGTTTCTCTTAACGAGGAACCATGAAACAGGTTTATTCATTGTTATATGTATTTTGTTGTGTTATTAAAGTTTTGCTAAACAAATCCTCAGAGATTCTCCCAGTTTATTGAAACAATATCCGGTATGTGGGAAATCAATATTCGTTGTGAGATGAAGTTATAAATTGTTAGCAGAAGTGGATGTTGGGATTTAAGCTTTTAAGGTTAAACTTTGAATTGTGTTTTGTTTTTGGAGGTCGAAGGGAAAGGAGTTTAGTTTAAAATTGGAGTGGAGACCATTAATTATTGGTCGATTTTTTTGCTG
Source organism: Columbicola columbae (assembly GCA_016920875.1). NCBI lineage: Eukaryota > Metazoa > Arthropoda > Insecta > Psocodea > Philopteridae > Columbicola > Columbicola columbae. The sequence goes on from JADMLL010000007.1 coordinate 11,738,441, forward strand.
TTTTAATTAAAATGTCGTGAAATTTGGTTGTTAAATGTATTGTAAGAAATCGAAGGATTTCAAAAACGAGATTGTGTACACAGACACATTCGGAAATGATTCCTAGCGTGTTGTGATACTGATTTTTCGTTTTTCCAGAATCGCGAACCTGGGGAGCGTATCGCAAATATCTCCCTAGAACCCATCGCAGATGTGGGAATTAAAAATAAGGAAGGCAGTGGTGATGGTCGTGGTGTTGGTGGTGGTGTTGAAGAGAAGGAAGTCGTCGAACAAGACGAAAAGTGTCACAGAGGCAAGAATGCTAATAAACTTTTTGGTTTAGGGATGTCTTCTTTTGTAAGCGAGCAGAGTTCATCGTCAAAGACTAAAGTGAGGGGAGAGTGTTTAGGTAACAATATGGGCTTGTCGAAGAATGGTAGGAAGAAAGGATCGTCTTCGACGAAAGCGAAATCACTAGGTTTTAATAAGATGAAGTCAAATGAAAATGGTGGTGTAGGGGTAGGTGAGAAGTTGAATGTTTTACTGATAGATAAAAAGATGAAGAGAGTGTCTAAGAGAGACTTAAATGAGTTTGAGGTGAAAGAGGAGGAAGGAAGGTCGGTATCGCCAGCTTTGAGGACATGTTTCAAGGAAGAGGCTGAAAATGTTATCGTGGTCGCTGATATTGAAACTATAAGTGCTAACTTTCTTTCGGGTATGGAGGGTGAAGATGATGATGATTTCAAAAAGTCGATGTTGCTGTCGGATTATGGAAACCCGTGTGGGAAGGAATCTGCAGTTAAAAATAATTCAAAAGGAAAAGCAATTCCGTAAACGATATTCATTTGCAGCTTCAAAAACTAATTAAAAGTAAAGAGATTGTAGTGCAGAAGAGACCACCTAAAATACTGATGGTGAAGAAAGAATCCGATTCAGCGGTGCGCCAAAAAGAGAACGTGCAGGATTTCAAAATGAAATTGGAAGAAGTTGACACAAGACCGACTCATACGGAAAAGAAAGGAATTCCGGAAGGCAATAATGAATGTCAGATTGCCAAAAAGTTAGTTCCTAAGCCAAGGAACAAACCGGAAATAATACTTGAGGAATTTAGTGACGAAGAGTGCAAGAACGATGAAGGAGGAAAACAGAAATGGAAGCACGGGAAAGACACAGTATTCTGTAAAGACTGCAAAATATTTTTATTAAGGAGTAGCTACTGTAATCACATAAAATTCGTTCACAAAAAGGTTCGGAAGTACTTATGTCAGTCGTGCGGATACGCAGCTTGTACGGGAACCATACTAAGGCAGCACGTTCAAGCCGTTCATGGCGGTTATTCATTTTATTGTGATCAGTGTCCAAGGACGTTCAATCTGATGAAAAGATTACGGAAACACATGGAAGTAGAACATTTGGGCAAGCCTGTGGAACGTAATCACGTGTGTCAATACTGCGGAATGGCATTCACGAAACCCGCGTACCTGAAACGTCACCTAAGATCTCACACGCAAGAAACTCCCTACCAATGTCGGTATTGTTCCAGGCGGTTCAAGTATCATTGGCCAAAAGTTCAGCACGAGAGATTGCACACGGGAGAGAAACCTTATAAGTGTTCGTTTTGCGATGAAAGATTCACGCAGAATTGTGTTCGAAAGTTACACGAATACAAGAAACACGGAAACGAAGAATTCAAACCTAAAACTCGAACCGAAAAAGTGGTAGTGAAGAGGATTAGAGTGACAGTGAACAGGAAGAAGCAGCAGTCGGAAGATTCTCGAGGATCTTATCATTCGGGTTCTGAGTGTTAGTAGTTTTGGTGGATTTCACTTTATAGACCAATATAATCTATGTTTGAGTGAGCCTTCCGCTTTTTGCTTTACTTTACTTCCGCAATTAGTCCCATCGACAGTTAAAACCAGGTAGGCAAACCTCCACCCGTTAAAATCCGGATAGGTGAGCGGTTGGTTGGATTGTGGAAAGGAAGATTAAAGGAAAGTTGCCGCAGGTTCTGATTTGAAGTTTTTCGTTTTCCAGAAAAAAACAACGAAGACAGAGAATGCCGAATTGAAATTAGAAACAGGTTGGGAACAGCAGTCGGAAGAGAAGGAAACGGATGAGACCGTTGTCCTGAAAGCAGAAAATGAAAGTAGCGACACAAGTCGTTCGTGGGAGGAGAGTGATAGTGATAGTGAGACCGAAAGTTTAGTTGAAGACAGAGAACCTTCCGAGGTATTCGATTTAGTTCAAACTTTGTCGAAAAGTCATTTATCAAAAGAGGATTCTGTAGGGGAAATAAATTTGTTGGAAAAATTGTTGAATAACAAGAATGTCGTAGTCGAAAAGAAAAGTTCGAAAGAATCGATCGTAACGGACGACGAAGAGAAGTGGTCGATAATAAGGAAACTGGTGAAGAGTTCGAAGGAAGGAAAAGAGGAAGTTGGTGAAGACAAAGAAGTCATGACGGGCGAGTCGTTTAGTCTCAGTTACTCAAAATTAAAAAGTCTGGAATCCATGATGGCGAAAGTTCCAAAGAAAGCGGACAATATTATGGTTTTCTGTAAGGAGTGTAATTTATTCATGAAACGTTCGAGTTTTGGTGGTCACAACAGATTCGTCCACAAGAAAATTCGGAAATTTCTTTGTCAGACGTGTGGCTATGCGACGCACACGGGGAGCATACTCCGTCAGCACATACAAGCCGTTCACGTCGGCTATACGTTCGAGTGTAGTAAATGTTCTCGGAAGTTCAACCTGAAGAAGAGGTTGCGAAAACACGAGGAAACGTGTCATTCGAAAACGGAACGCGCTCCCGACAAGAAGCACATCTGTCACTGTTGCGGACTCGGGTTTTCCAGATTGTCGTACCTGAAAATCCATATGCTCACGCACACGGGGAAGCTCCGCATCAGTGTCAGTATTGTGATCGGAGGTTCAAATTCCGTTGGGCGATGGTTCAACACGAAAGACTCCACACGGGGGTGAAACCGTACAAATGCGATTTCTGTGATGAGTGCTTCACTCAAAATATCGTTCGGAAAACTCACGAGTATAAGGTTCACGGGAAAACGGGGTCAAAACCGAGGGAAAAGCTAACGAGAACCAGATTTCGGGTTCCATCCTAAACCTGAAGTTTCTAAAAATTGTCTCAATTAAATTTTGAATTGAACTTCCTGTCGATAGTCTACATTTGATTCAACAATTCATTACCTCTTAGGTGACGAGTCTTGAATAAGATAAAAACGGGCGAAAGTATTTGATATTTTTATATACTTTTATGGTATTTGGAAAATTTCTATTTTTTTATTTGAAATTGTTTGAAGGGTTGTAATCGACTGACAACTGTCGTCTTATTTCTTATTAGCTTATACTGCCGTTATTATACTACTAAACTACTAAACGAAACTACTAAAGTCTGAATTGCAATAATATGCATAAAAACAATGTCAACTTATAATTTTTCTAACTCATTTTTGTAAATATAAGAAGACGAGTTATTTAGTTTCAGTTATACGTGTAAAATAATTATCTTAAAATTTTCTGTTTGTTTTTAATGAAATGTAAGAAGACATAACTTAATTGTATTATTTAGTTAATTGTTGAATGATTATTGACACTATGTATGTAAATGATATATCCTTCATAAGTGTAATTAATGTGTGCTCAAAATGCGCGTTTCGAGAGGGAAAAGCATTTTAGCTGACTTCAGTGATAAAGGGAAATTAATTTTTTTATTTATAATAACTGAACGAATTTATATAAGTTTCCTGATTAACATATTTAATTAATGATGATTAGGTTGTTGTTACAACCGCGCACATAAATCGTGAGACTGAATTTTTAATAAAATTTATTATTATTTTGGAGAAATTAAATAATTGAAATGTGGTACGTGTGTGATGTTGATTGGGGGTGTTGTTCCGTTGCCCCCGGAACGTTTCCTTGTCCACCTTCATCCCCAATATCCTGTCGGTCAGTTGGTATATTGTAGGTGATAAGTTGGTGACTGTCTGGAAGACGTGGTGATGTTACTTTATTGATTGTCTACATGAATTATTATAAAATTGAAGTTTGTAATGCTAAATAGGTGCTTGTCTGTTTTTATTTATTCATAAATTTAAATTATTGTGAATATTTTGGTGTCTGTCAACGCTTTTTATTGTAATTATTAGTATTGTAATATAAAGTCATGTGTGGGGTATGTGTGGTGATGATATGATCGCAAATTGTATTCAAAGTCGATGAGAAAATGGCGAGGGGATTCGGGTTTCGAAGAATAATTTAAATGATTTTGTTGAATGGATTTGAAATTCTTGGTTATTGATGTTGTTTTGTAATGAGAACACTACAACGGCAAACGAATGTTCGTTTTAGTTGTAGATTATTATTTTGTTATGAATTGCAGTGAATTATCGGTGCGAATCCGAGGTCGTTTGTTGTTAGTAATCCGCGTCGCTCTCTTCGTCTCAAAAAATGCTTCTGGTGAAGAAACAAATCAAAGTCAAGATAGACCAAACACATTGACACGCAACGTTTTTCATTTTGCAGAAAGTGTGCGATTCTGTTGAAGAGGGTTTAGCAGAGCCGAAGCTTGAGAAGATTGAAGCTGAAGCGGAAGGATACAAGGAGGTACCTTTCGAGGCTGTGAACTTCAAACAAGAGCTTTTGGAGACTGAAGAAGATGATGAGAAATACAAAGAAGAGCGGTTAGAGGATGAGGAAGCGAAATTAAGAATGGAACAGTTGGGAGAGGAGGGAGAGAGGTATAGGATAGAGCATTTGGAGGAAGAAGAAGGAAACAACGAGGTTGAAATAGAATACTTGGAAGAGGATTACGTGGGAAATAGCGAAGAGCTGGTGCGGGGAGAGGAGGTGATCATTTTCAAAGCGGATAACGGTGGGGATGAAATCGAAATCCCGAAGAATGTCAAATTCGAAGGGGCGTTTACATTCGACGGAGAAAAGATGGCGTTCATGGTCGTCAACTCGGACGGAGAGGCGGAGGAGATGGAAGTGGAGGAAGAATTCTTGGAAGAGGAACAACAACACACCGGGGATGAGGACGTGGTCAATTGCGAGATGTGCGAGAAACCCATTCGGTTGTCGGATTTCGAGGACCATGTAAAGACTGTTCACACATTCAGGTACTGCACTTTGTGCAAGACCGAAGTAAACGAAAAGTTTTACAAGGCTCACATGAAGGCACACGAGGAGAAGAAGGTTTTTTGCGATTCGTGTAACAAATTGGTTAAAAAAGAAGACTATAATAAGCATTGTAGGAAGCATGAAATCGAATCAAAGCTTGTTGAACCCGTCGACAAGCGGGATAAGACGAACAAGAAAGTGTGTGACATATGCGGGTTTCAAGTGGACCGGAAAACAACTCTAAACAAACACATGCGAGAGAAACACGACGAAGGACAGAACTTCTGCGATCTTTGTGAGAAGTATGTCTGGATAAAATGTTACGACAAACACATAAAAGACGTGCACGAAGACCACGAGGACTTCTGCAAAAGATGTCAAAAATCGTTCAAGTACTACAAGACCCACATGAGAACTTCCCACAAGGACGTGATTAAGTTCTGTGACATATGTCAGGTGGACGTGGATACCGAACTGTTTAAAAGTCACCAGGCGAGCGTTCATTTCAAACAAAGTCGGTTTTGCGAAACGTGCAACAAGGAATTTTTCGAGTTCATCTGCTATAAGAACCACGTGAAGAACATCCACCTGAAAGTGAAGTCGTTCAAATGCTCTGAATGCGATTTTACGACAGCTTACCGCACCTCGATGGACAAACATATCTTAGGCACTCACACGAGGAATCAGAAATACGTCTGCGAGATCTGCGCCAAAGAGTTCATCGTGAAAGACAATCTCAGGAAACACATTCGAATGATTCACAACGGTCAGCAAAGATCTGTTTGCACTTATTGCGGGAAAGTGTGTCACGCGAATCGAGAGCTCATAAATCACGTGAGACTCCACACGGGGGATCTGCCCTACCAATGCGAATTCTGTCTTCGTAAGTTTCCGAAAAAGTGGACCCTCGAAAATCACAGGAGGATCCACACCGGAGAAAAGCCTTATAAGTGCAGTCATTGCAATATTGCATTCGGGACTTCCGCTCAAATGAAAATACACGAATACAGGGAACACGGTGTGGAGAAGTACAAACATGTGGATCGTTCGGGTAGGAAGAAGAAAGGTTCTCACTGCGAGGGCTCAACAGGATCCTAATTCCACTGAAACCGATTAATTTATTCCATAATTAGTTTGTCAATTTTATTTTATTTTCCTCCTGTTTGTAAAAATATTTCCGGATAAGATAAAAGCGTTTGTTGTAGTTGTCAAAGAGATTTGTGTTTGCTTCGTGGTTGATGGTCTTGTTTGTTTGAATCATGGACCATGGCTACCGGCATCGTTACTCGACAGCGTTAAATCGCTGAGTGGGTGAATCGAAAGGCGAGAAGAGGAACTCATTTGTTGATTATTTATTTGCATTTACAGAGGGTGAAATCGAATTCGTCTGCTTCTTTGCGCTTGGACGTTTTTCAACCGGAAATGATTAAAGTAGATTATAAAATCGGAAATGGAAACATCTCAGAAGTGGATGGGATCGAGTCCAAGTTAGTTAGATATGAAGACTTCGTCAAACATTCCAAATTAAATGTGCCAGAGAATGAAAAGAATGTCGAAGAGGAGCAGAAGGAAAATGGCGGCTGTAGGAAGAAGAATGTGTCTGGGAGGAGGAGTGAAAAGACTCGAGGTTGGAGAGATGACGTCATCAGCTCAAAGCACAAGAAATGTGAAGATTGTTCGAAAATGGTGTTAAGGAAGAATTACACTCTCCATTTGAAGGTGCACTCGCTAGTGAAACCTCACATGTGTGACATATGTGGGTGTTGCTTCAAATTTAAAGCAGCGTTGGAAGGACATCGAAGGACTCACACTGGTGAGAAGCCGTATCTTTGTAACACATGCGGAAGAGGGTTCACGACCTCGAGTCGGCTTTCTCAACACGTATCCGTTCACACGGGCGCGAGGCCACACGCCTGCGATTCCTGTCCACGTGCATTTCGCACGAAGAAAGATCTCCAAAGACACGTTCGCTCACACACCGGAGAAAACCATACACGTGTGCCTTTTGCGGTAAGGGATTTGCTCAGAGCTGGAATTTGAGAGAACACACAAGAAGACACACGGGAGAATTGCCGCACGTTTGTCACGTGTGTCACGCGGGATTCTTGAGGAACAATCTTTTGACAGAACACTTGCGGAGGATACACGACGAGAAGAGTCTGAAAGCTAGTCAAACGGATGGATGCGACGTGAAGTGGATCTCGGGGAAGGGTTCCAGCATGGACTCGATGGGTTTACGCCTAATCGATGAAACTGTGCCTGAAGTAAAAGTGAAACCTGAGATTTTGACTTGATTTCATGGCAGCCATCTTAGTCAGTTTTTTAAATACGTAAACACCCTCGTGTAATTTGAAACGAAACACAATTAAAACAACTTTGTTTTGAAATTTTAAATTTATGTTTATTCATCTTCTCCCAAATATCCTAAATTTTATCTCGTGATGGTGGTAACAGCCACACTTTGTCATCTCTTTCAAGTCCTTAAACGGGAAATTCCTTGAAAGAAAACAACAAACCGGAAGTAGAATCATTTTCTCTTCACTTCCCTTCGACTTTGCGCATTGATGTTTTCTCACTTCCTCTTCCTTTTCAATGATAACATGTTTTAGGCTGTTGATTTTGGTGACATTATGACGAATTCAGCTCTCAGAGGTCAGGTCTGTGACTTTGTTCATTGATTAATAACTATTTTTATGTATTCTGTTGCGAGCTCGAGTTTCTGTCGGTGAAACCCGAGGAGAGAAGTGGCTAACTATATTGTGTGAAGTCTGCAGTTGGAATTTATTCTGTTTGAGTTGGGTGTACCGTCAGAAGAGGGGGAATGTGGGGAAGTGATGGAAGTAACTTTAGACTAGAACCAGTTTGTGTGTGTGTCATTCTAAGTTAAAAAAAGAAGTTTGGAAAATGTGCGAAGGACTCAACTTGATATAGGTTTTTACTTTCCAGTGTTCAGCCTCAGAGCAGAAAGACGAATTGGAAGACTCGTCGGCCTACTACGATTACCTGCAGGTGGAAGTCAGTTCTCCGACTACGAGCCTGGAAATAAAGACTGAAACATGTTTGTTAAAAGAGGACGATGTTACGAACTCGGATTCGAAAGACCTTTGGGCAGATGATGATGACCTGAAACCTTTGGCCACGTTCAGAGAAACCGAATCCAGAATCAGATCGAGCGGAAGCGAAAGGATAAAGATCGAGTGCTGTGATAGCGATGTAGTGACCGAGAGCAAAGGGAATGAGGATGGAAATCCGGGAGTTTTGAGAATTCCAAAAGTTAGGAAAGAGTCTTCCGTCGGCGTGGCCAAACTCAAGATACCAAAGCCGCCGAAGAAAGCGAAAGCGCAGGTGACGAAGGCTCCAAAGAGAGACAGAGTTCTCAAGCCTCAGTTCATCGACTGCGAGGTGTGCGGGAAAAGCGTTCAACGGAGAAAGTTCAAGCTTCACATGATGGTGCACAACGGTGAGAAACCTCATCTGTGCGACACGTGCGGGAAAAGTTTCACGTGGAAATTCGCGCTAGTAACTCACAAAAGAATTCACTCGGGTGAGAAACCGTACCTGTGCAAACACTGCGGACAGAGTTTTAGGTCTTCGTCCCGATTCGCGGAACATTCGACCATTCACACGGGACGAAGGTCCTACGTATGCGAGCGATGCGCTCTCGCTTTCCGAACGAGCGGTAGGTTGAAAAGACACCTGAGGATTCACACGGGAGAGAAACCATACGTGTGCTCGTTCTGCGAGAGAGGATTCTCAGAAAGCTACAACCTGAAACAACACAGACGTCTACACACGGGAGAGAAACCTCCTCACGTCTGCTACATTTGCACACAAGCCTTCATCAGGAGAAAGATGCTAGTTGACCACCTTCGGATTCGTCACTTAATAACATCACCCCCACCCGAAATGCTTTTGTTTGGACAACAGGACCAAGTGCCACCGGAAGAAGAGGAGCAACAACAGCAGGATCAATCAAAAAACCAGTCAGAGGGCCAGTGTCAGGAAGGAACTAATTTAAATGTTTGCGCTCCTACGAACGAGCACATCGTCCCTCTTGCCGTTCCTACTATCGTAACTGTTTCGGGTTCCTATGAGGAGGCCAAAAATTTCAATAAAAACTTTCCGAAGGAAATGACGGAGTACAAATGACCCGAATGACATGATGATTCAGGTTTTATGGACCCAACTGCAGGGTGTGACCTCGTCTGTGACACTCAAATGTTTTCTGTATAACATCACATCCCCCTTCAACGAAATTTAAGGAGAAAGTTACTCTCCAGACACTCAATTTGCTCTGATATTGAGATATATATAGATTATCTACTGTAACGAGTCCAGTGAACTGTATATAAAATGGAGTCAAAGATTTTTTTTGTCGTTTTTGATTATATTGAGAGAACTAGACTGTGTGTTACAATGTTTGTGATGGATTTTCCTGTTGGGAGAATTTTTGTGTGCGAAGTGAAAAGGGGCTTTAATATAATTTTTTTTTTCCAAAAGCTGTTTGATTATGTTGGCGTTTATCTCTTGAACTGACTACCCTAAATGCTTTACAGTGATTCGAAAGTTGTTTGGTTAGCCATCTTTGAGATGTCAACGGTGTGGTCAGGATCGAGTGTAAGGTGCGGTTGTAGTTTTCTATTTAAAACCTTGGATAGTTGAATAAGTAAGAATTCGGTTTTGGGATGGAACACTTAATGTGTGCATTATTTATGAAATGAGTTGTTTAGGAATGGTTGACATGGTTGGTGTTTGAGTTTGTGTAGAACCAAAGGATTTTGGGTTTGGTTTCGCTTCTTATCCTCTCCTCTCAGGGTTAGTTCAACTCTTATTCAACTTCCGTTTTGTTGTCTTTCAGCTGAGTGTAAAATTGGGATTGTTGTTGGACAAAACTTGACGAGTTTTGTAGTGAGCTAGGTACCTTGATGCCAACCCCGAGGATGATGACTTTGTGAGAAGACCGGAAGTTTGATGTGCGGATATACCCTCTGACGTGAGTCCATGTACATAGACTAACCCAAAGTGGGGACAAGAGTAACCCAGAACTCGTGGAGAGGTGAAATCATAACCAAACTCTAAAATGCCATACAGGTACACACTCACTTCCACTCCCCCCCAAAATGAACTTCAAAGTCTGTAGTTATACCCGAACGATTGGATAACCTAATCCATCGCTCTTCTGATCTAATCACTAAATCTGGATGGAGTCGTTGTAGAAAGGTTCTTATTCCAAATTCTATCGGTGAAGGTTTCAACAGGATGAAAGCTGGCGGGATGTTCTAACAAGTCTGACGCTTTTTTCATTAACCAAAATCGGAATTCGTAATTGAGGAAAGGATGGGCTTCACTTCCGAGGCTGTTGGTGGATGGTTCTCTGCATGATGATGGTCATCAAAGCTTTGGAAAATTGAAATGTTTTTTAAATTTTTGATTTACAGTGTTTGGACGACGAGTATATAACCATACCTAAAAGTGAAGAACTTATTATTGAGGATACTATATATGAAGAACCTTCTCCGGCTAATTCCATGGATGATTTAAGGACGTTGACAGTGAAATTGGAACCGAATCACAATTCGGTTCAGCCAAACGAAGACCCGAAGAAGGTTTCAGATGAACAGACTGAAGAACCGAATAAGGATTCGGTTGAAAACAACCCGACGTACGTTATTGTGAAAAAGGAGGAACCTGAATCGTCTGAGAATGAAGAGAATGAGGAGATCGAGGTGATCGATGAGGATGAGGAGGAATCTAGAAATGAAATAGAAGTGACGACGGAAGGAAGTGAAAAAGTGGTGGAAGATGGCGGTAAACCAGAAGAGAGGAAGGTTAAGATGACGAGGAAGGAGAGGGAGAGAGCCAAAGAGAAGGAAGCAGATTATAACAGAGTTCGGTTTCTGAAACGCTGCGATGTTTGTTTCGAGCCCTTCCGTTATGTTTCCTCTCATGGACCATAAGAAAGCTCAGCATCCGAACCAAATGGAATTCGAGTGTTTCGATTGCGGGGAAAAGATCCCACATTGGGTGCACTACTATAAGCACGTGAGAAAGCACGGGAAACAGGACAAACCTTTGAAAACAGTCAATTGCGATGTGTGTTCGAAAGAGTTCGATCATATCAATTCGCTGATTCAGCATCGGAAGTTCGCACATCCAACAGAGACGACGTACAAGTGTCCGTTGTGCGACATGAGCACAGACTCGTTCCAAGAGTACAAACTACACGTTAGAATGTCGCACAAGGACTCCGGCGTCAAACTCTCTCGCTCCTGTCTCGTTTGCGATGTCTGCGGGAAAGAATTCCTCTGTCATTACAATCTCTCGATTCACCGGAAGTATCACGAATCGCCTCAGTTCAAGTGCACCGTGTGCAATAAATTGTTCAAGACGAAGAAGACGCTGCGGGGTCATCAGAGGATTCACACGGGGGAAAAGCCGTTCACGTGCGAGACTTGCGGGAAAAGTTTCCCCGGGAAAAGCTACCTCATCAATCACAAAATCACTCATTCCGGACAGAAACCTTTCGCGTGCGAGGTCTGCGGGAAAGCTTTCTCGAAAAAGTGGAACATGATACAACACGAGAGAATACACACGGGAGAGCGTCCTTACACGTGTCCCGTGTGCCGTAAAAGTTACATACAGAACTTTATACTAAAGGGACACTTGAAAAAAATTCACAACAGAGATTTGAAAGACTTCGCGAAACCTAAGAATCCCGAGAGCTGAGTAAGCGTGGAGGTTAGAGAGGGTTTCCATGAATTTTGTACCATTTGGGACCTACCCAACCTACCCCATCCTACCCTATGTGTCTTACCTTTAAACGGTGTCTTGGAAGTGTCAACGATGATGACCTCTATGGTCTTTATTGACCTCTTTTAGCATTGGAAAGACATCAAAAGGAGAAAGATGACCGGAAGTGAAAGCTTTTGACTTGGTCGGACTTCTTGAACTCAATGACTTTAATAAAAATTTATTTTTACTTCCGTTTTGGTGGTCTTGTAATTGTCGGTTCTTTCTCATCCCTTCGATCTCTTTGGAATTTGGGCGAAAGTTAGTTTTGGTTTCCGGTTTTTGACTTGTCTTCCTGTTCATTCCGAACATATATTTTTATACTCTGTTACTTATTAATACTTTAATTATCTTTTAATTGATTAAATGAATTAGCAATTAAAAGACATGGAGAGAAAGAAATTATATTTAAAACTTTAGTGCCTTAAAATGACTGACTAAATTGTCAAAGAACCTGATTTTAGTTTTAATGGACTTTTGCAGACGATAGACGAAATCAAGAAGGAAAATGAAGTGAAGACGAGCGTTCAAGGAGTTGAATTAGAAAAGAATGACGCGGCGGAGTCGTCCTTAAAGTCGAAGAACCGCTGAGTATATCCGGAAAGAGAAACGGGACCGGGAAAGTCGCAGAATCCGCGTTTGATGTAAAAGACGATCCTGAAATCGAGATCAAAACAGAGGAGGAGGACATTGAAGTGGAATGGGTGATTGTAGAAGAAGCGGTAGAGGAGGAACAAGAAGAAAAGGAGAAAGACGGCAGAGAAGAGAAGGAGGAGGAGAAAGGGGGGAAAGAAGAAAAGGAAACGGAAGGTTCGTGTGTCGTCTCAAAGAAGAAAAGGAAGGAAAAGGTGAAGAAATCGGATGGAGAACCGTGTCTGTATCGATGCGAACACTGTCCGAAGGTGTATCCGTCTCAGGGTGGTCTCAGCTATCACAAGTTCATCAACCACAGCACGCAGTACACGCCGCCGGTTTGCGATATCTGCGGGAAAACTTTCAGGATTCAGAAATACCTGGAATCGCACAAGCACACGGTTCACGACAAGCAGAAGGATCACCTGTGCGATCTGTGCGGGAAAGGATTCGCGTCCAAGTACAGCCTGAAACTTCACAAAGGCTGGCACAGGGGTGAGAAGAACTTTTTCTGCGACGTTTGCGGGATGAGGTTCAGCACGATGGGGAAAGTGAACACTCACAAACAGGTTCACGGAGGGCCTAAGAATTACATCTGCGAAGTGTGCTCCCGGTCGTTCAGGTGGAAGAAAAGCCTTTTCACTCACATGAGAACTCACTCGGGAGAACGGCCCTATAAGTGCGAACACTGCGAGAGAACGTTCGCTGCTCTCTGGAACATGCGACAGCACGTGAGGATACACACGGGCGAGAAACCTTACAAGTGCGACATCTGTGGGAAAGCTTTCGCACAGAAGGCCTCTATGAAGGAGCATAAAAATCGTCACAGCAAAACCTAACCGGTTGTTTAACATTCCACCGCCTTCTCTCAACTTCCGGCATATTTTTAAAAGCTTTGGTCTTTCATCTTGACGAATATAAACGGAGCTTTTGAAGCTTAATTGCTTACAGGGGGGGATGAAAGGAAGTTTTGTTCATCACTTTAAAATCAAAATGGCGGAAGGTGAACCGATGTTGAGATCATCTCAAACCTCTCGCCAGTTTTTTAATCCAGGAAACTATTCACCCATCTATCTGTCTGTCTATATCCTCTTACCAGTTGTTCAGGGACTAAACTGCAGGCTTACCAACTTCGGTGTCATCTCGACCAACCCAAAGGAAACTGTCAGAATGTCTGAAAGCCGTTGAATGAGACCCAACCCTTTTGACTCCATTCCCAAATTATTCTAAGAAACCCTCACTACTCCACGCTAATCCACTTACAAGACTTAGTATTATTATAGTTCGTAATTTTATACAAAAATGATTAACACTTGAAAGATGTCTTTCAAGGTTTTGATTTGTCCAAGAAGGTGTGATTTCACTGCCTTTCCAAAAATCAACCACCACCGCCTTCTGATAATTCCAAAGTTTTGTTTTATAGGGATTAAGTCTGGTTTATTGCTTTAGGGAGAAGGTCTTGAGGACGAAGTTTTCGGACCCGGAAATCATACTGAAGCAATAATCACGAGAAAAACGCTTATTTTATGTTTATATTATATAATTTTATAATAAAATTATAATTTTTTTAATAAATTGGTACAAAGATGAAAGGTTTTTGATTGATTACTTTATTGTTATCCGGTTGATTATTCCATTTCCGGTTGGGAAGTCTGAAATCATTGTTATTGGCACGGAGACTGTTTTGAGTTAGTTTCCGGTGTTTTGAGAGGACGGAGGTTAGAGTGAATTTTCGATTAGATCGAACTTAGTATATTGTGTGTTATTACAAGAACGAAAAAGCTGGAGAGACAAGTAGGAGAAGAACAGCCAGAATGTGGTGAGGGACGCCATTTGATAACGTACCGAACGTTTCCGCCTCGGAGTTCGTCTCTTGAAACGAATTATCTGAGTGCTGAAAGCCGAAAATGACGTCACCAAGTGCAAAAAGTCATCGTAGTCAGTGACCCAAGTGTTGGCTTAATGAATGAGTTGTCCCGCGTTGCGTGTTTAGACTTGTCATCGTTGACGTCATCATTTGTCGGGCCTCTCGTATCCAAAACAAGTCTCGGGGGTTCTTTTTAGAGGTTCTTCTTCGGTGAAAGGTTTTCTATGTGCTCACGTTGTCGGTTGTCTCGTGTCACTAGTGTGAGGGTTTTGATTGTGCATGTCAGAGCTGGCATACTAAAAACCTGAAAGCATATCCAAGAGAATTGTTAGCGTCTTTTGTTGTGTGTCCGTTTTGCATGTGACCGTGTGCTAAAGACAAATGACAATTTGAGTAAATGAAAATTCGTTTCCGATTTTACAGACTTTGTCGAACGACGTTACAATCAAAGTGGAATGCATTCAGTCGCAAGATGATTTATCGCCGGTTGATCAATTGAAACAAGAAGAGAATCAACCACAAGCCCTCAAGGAGGAAGCACCAAAGGAAGAAGTTAAAAATCCGAGTGAAGGGGAAGAGGAGGACGAGGAGGAGGTGGAGGAGGAGGAAGAATCCTTCGAGGAGGAAGAGGATTTCGTGAACAGTAGAAACCCGGTGAGCGATCAGGAAGACACCACTCCGATGGAGGAGATGTGCGAACCTTTTTCCATGGTCGAGACGAAGATGGAGGTCAACGAAAAGGAACACATAGATCCGTCGAGGTATTGTATCGTCGTAGAAAACCAAAAGAAAAAAAGGCGGAAAATGAAAGATAAACTCCGGGCTAAGAGGAAGAGAGAGGAAGGAGATGAGGATGACTACGACTCGACGAAGAAGCGACAGAGAAAGCAAGACAACCCAAAGAGAAAGTCGAAGAAGAATTTCGCGTGTGATATATGCCGGGAGGAGCTTGGCAACGAAGAAGAGTTGAACACACATCGAAGGATGAGACACATAAACGAGAAATCCGAGTTCTTTTGTGATTTTTGTCTGAAGATCTTTAAAACGAAAGCCATCTTGAAAGGACATCGATACAAACACATAACCGATCCCCAGTTCCTTTGCGTGAGGTGCGGGAAGAAGTACTTCACGATAAGCAACCTAAACGAGCACAGCCTCTACTGTCTGGACGAGAAGAAGTTCGAATGTCCCGTCTGTAACAAAAAATTCAACGTCAACAAACAGTTCAAACGTCATCTGGTCATTCACGAGGCCGACCGCTATATCAAGTGCACCGTATGCGAGCAGACGTTTAGTAGGAAAGACAATTACAGGCAACACTTCCGGAGACACACGGGAGAGAAGCCATACACGTGCGATATATGCGGGAAGTCGTTCCGTATCAAAGCCACGTACAACTATCATCGACGGACTCACAGAGATGTTCGACCTGGTGACTTGGACAATCTGAAAACGGAAAACGTAACCGATTCCGAGTATAGCGTGTTTAGAACGCCTAGGAAGGATGTCCCGCAAGAGTCGGAGTACTACTGTCCACGCTCTGAAGGTGATGTCGAGTTTTCCACGCGAATCTCAAGACGAGAGGGAGACTATGCTGGCTATCCATCTCCTCAGAAAGACGGTTCTCTCATTCCGGAGTATAACGTTAAGAGAGAACCTTCGGAACCTGAATACCCACCTAGAAAGGATAGCGGAGGTTCGGAGGAAAATTTTAGTTCGAGAGAAAATTCTAATTCAGCACCGAGAAAAGAGGGACAGAAGGAGCAGAAGAAAGATGGCGTGGAATATCCCCAAAGGCTCGGTGTGGACTATATACCACCTGCCACTGGGCCTGATTATTCCAAACGGGACCTTTCGAGAGCGCAATTTGAATACTATTCGAGAAAAGAAGACTACCCGCAACGGGAGATACCTCCTCATCCACCTCCTCCTCCACCTCATCCTGACTACATACCAAAGAGAGGAGGAATGATGAACGAGGAGTATCCACCGAGAGCGGGGCTACCAGATTTCACAGCCAGACGTGACACCACCACAGAGCCCGAATATCCTTATTCAAATTCTAGAGTCAGGGAAGGACAGGAGTGAGGGTGGTCGTGGTGGGGTCTACAACCCAGAACAAAGACTGGAAGTAAGTTCAGCACTCGTCATGCCAACTCAACGGATGGAGGAGTAGTCAAGGTCACTTGCCGAGTGTTTGGGATTTAGTCCCCGGAAGTGACCGCCACCAGCCAGAGTATACCGGTCGCTGACGATGGCTGAAGTTACCTTTAGACTAAAAGGTATGAGATATAGGACAGTGTTGAGTTACCTTGAATTCGTTGGAATTTTTTCTTAAATTCCGTTTCCGGTTCCTGACCGGAAGTGAAGATCATCCAAAAATTAATTTAAATGGAAAAGAAATCTATCGAAACTGAATTATATTTTTTATTGATCTCATAAAATCGTATTTTCCTTTATGTATATATACAGATCGACTAATTAGACAATGTATAATTAGGTATAAATTGAATTTATACGTAGAACTAATGAAAGAAATAAAAAATTATTTGACTGAATTGTAAACGGAGTCTCGTCTTTATTCTAGAAAGATTCTCATCTTCCTCGTTGTCTTTGACGTCTTTCTCTTTGTACAGAAAGTTTTTTCTGCGCTTTCTACCTCCCAGTTAACTACAATCTATACCTGAATGGGGTGACTACAACCTGTACTAACGCCTTAGTCAGTGAATCAATTCCTCTTGAAAAATTGCAACGTTACTCATAAGATGTCTTCGTCCTGAAGTACTTGAAAGTATTAAACTATCGCATACTTAAAAGAACTGTGCATTATTTATGAAACGAGTCCTTGTGGGTGTGCATTACTTATGAAATGAAGCCCTGGTCAAAGTCACTAAAACCTGGTTGCACTGGTATACACTTAGATGTAGTTGCTATGTGATCAGTGAAGTGTGCATCACTTTTGGAATAACATCTTCCAGAAGACTTATAAACCAAATATCTCGTTCAAGTGTGCAGTATTTATGAAATGAAATCATTGAAGAAAGGGTGGAATACTCATGTAACGAGTTGGTTTTCTCATGAAAGTGTGCATCACTTTTGAAATCGATTCCTCGTGGGAATGTAAATTGTTTATTCCGTGAAGACTTTATTTCATAAATAATGCACACACGTACGACGAATAGTCCACTTCACTAGTGTGCATTATTTATGAGAGAGAGCCTTAGGAAATGCTAGTTCGTCGTAGGTGTAAATTGTTTAATCCGCGAAGACCTTATTTCATAAATAATGCACACTCGTACGACGAATAGTCCATTTCTCTACTGTTCGTTATTTATGAGATGAGTTTCTCAACAGGAACATACAAAACTTTGTGAGCAAAATCTCTGGTTAGAGGGTACACTAGGTGTGTGATAAATTAGTCGTAGGAGTGTGCAATATTTATGGAATATCTGCCTCGTAAAAGCGTCCATGATTGACAAACACAGAACCGGTCAAACAAGTCATTTTGACTGGTTTATAGGTATGCTTAATATAGGTGCAGGTGTTTCTAGTGTTAAATTGCCTTGGATATAGTGTGCATTACTTATGAAATGAAATCCGTTCATGGTGTCTGTTATTGTTTTATTACTTCCGGTTGGTGATTGTTTCTTTTGTTTATTGATTTCCTTTATGGAGCTGTGGTGGTCTTTATCTAAAAAATAGTACCGCCTATGTTTATCTTTTGGTATGATGTCAGTTAAGAACGATCGGAAATAGGTTCGGGTCAGGTTGTTACCTCTTGACGAGGACGATTGTCCTGTTTCACGCTTGACTGGATTCGAAAAGTAGTTGTTACAGTAGATGTTGCATAAAAATTTTCACTAACTCACACAACTGTCGTCGAAGTAAACTTTTCCAAAAGCTCTTCCGGTTGATTTAGTTCCTAAATTCCTCCTACTTCCGGTTGTTATCTTCTAAGTATTTTCTGTATCATTAGTCAGTCATTCGATTCACCTTCTTGTTGTAGTCAAGCATTCACTCTGTCTTAGATGTTAACCGATCCTACTGCTACTTAACGCCCGGATTTCTTTTTCAGAGCTTTCCCGAAGGAAATGTTAACACTAAGACGGAAGACGTTTTAAAAGGTTCCATTTCACTTCCGGAGTGATGAAGGAAAATGAATAAACGGAAGTCAGGCGAAGATGAAACAGAGACGAATCGATTGGTCTGCGATTTCTGTCTCAAACGTACAAAGACAAAGCGAGTTTGAACAGACATCGATTGGTTCACACGGTACAGCCACAGTTCCTCTGTTCGTCCTGCGGGAAGAAGTACTACTCCGTGTCCAAGTTGAACGAACACCGGGTGTACTGTCTCAACGAGCGGAAATTCGTGTGTTCCATGTGCGGGAAGACGTTCAGCGTTCGCTCTCAGCTCAGGAGACACCTGACCATTCACGAGACGGATAGCTACATCAAGTGTTCTCTGTGTGAGAAGGCGTTCAACCGGAAGGACAGCTACGATCAGCATTTTAGACGTCACACTGGAGAAAAGCCGTTCACGTGTGACGTCTGCGGGAAGAGGTACAGAGTTAAAAGCAGCATGATGCATCACAGGAGACGTCACTTAGTTCTCACCAGTGTGCAAAACTTATGAAATGGTTCCTGCTGTCGCTTGTCAAATGAATTCTTGACGAAAGTGTGCATCACTTTTGAAACCGATTCCCCGTGGGAGTGTAAATAGTTTATTCCGTGCAGACCGTATTTCATAAATAATGCACACACGTATGACGAATAGGTCACTTCACTAGTGTGCATTATTTATGAAAGAGAGGCTTAGGAAATGCTAGAGGGCTTAGGGAAGAGAGTGTGCAATACTTATGAAATAGGCTGCACCACAGCTTCACCAATAGACTGTATAGTTCATCTGGCACAGACTGAGATCAGATTATCGCGCAGACAAAAGCAAAAAGACTTTCGGCCATACTTAATGATCATCATGCGAGAAGAATGTGTGTGCAGCTGACGACATGACACATGACACAGACGTGACACATCTCCTTCCTGCGAGAGATTCATCTTTATCCTCTCAACCGTAAATTGAAAAAAGGATTTGAGTGACCTTGGCGCTGAGAAATCATTTTCGAAACACATTTTTCACTGAGCCGGACGTTCATTTGTCATCTTCAGAACAGACGAGGAACAGGGACGGAGCCGAAGAGAATCGAGGTAAGTGAGCCGTTCGATTGATCGAAGACAAAAATCGTTTTTCAACGTGACATCCGACCTGACCGTCGAGTTTCCTTTGTTTCGAGCGCTAATTACATCCATCAATCAGTTCAACCTTAAAGCCGCGGCCTCGTTAAATTAGTCACTGAACCATCGGGACATGATTCCGTTTATTGGAATCAATCAATCAATCAGTCAGTCAGTCAATCGCATTCTGGTTCAAAGAATGTTTCCTCAGGTGCTTTCCTTCTTGTACCGGTTCCTTTCTCTGTACGTGACTTAAGAAGTTGGTTTTACGTGTGAGTGTGCAGTATTTATGAAATGGAATGTTGCCGGCTGTGTGCAATATTTTTGAAATGGAATACAGCCGATGGTGTGCATCATTTGTGAAATGAAATTTCGTCAGGGGTGTGCATTTTTTATGAAATGGAATTTTGCCGATCGTGTGCATTATTTATGAAACGAAATGTTGTCAATAGTGTGCATTATTTATGAAATGGATTGTTGGCGGCTGTGTGCAGTATTTATGAAATGGATTGCTGACCAGAGTGCAGTATTTATGAAATGAAATTGCTGATGGTGTGCAGTATTTATGAAATGAAATTGTTGGTGGCGGTGTGCATCATTTGTGAAATGAAATTTCGCCAGCAGTGTGCAACATTTATGAAATGAAATATTGCCAGCAGTGTCAATATTTTTGAAATGGTCATTGATGTGTGCATTATTTTTGAGAAATTATTTCTTGACTAAAGTGTGCAGTATTTATGGAGGCAACCAAATCAACACGCCAGGACTTGATACAAACAAGTCACATACAGGCCTACAGAACCTTGAAAGACGCTCTCAGACTTGTAGGAAAGAATCTACAGGATAAATAGAACACGCGAACAACAGTCAATCAGTGCAGTACAACGAATGAGAGAAGTAACTCGAACGGCTATCAGAACCATTATGCTCTTGGAAACGTTTCTATAAATTAAATGTCGTCCGGAATTTATGTGCTTGGCCTCGATAAAGTCACATAATCCAGACAATAAACTCTATTTAAAAGTGTGCATTACTTATGAGAAAAAAAAGTGATGAAAATTGTTGGTGAAACGAGTGGATGGTGTGACCGTGTGAGTGGTGTGCCGGTCGAAGATGGTATCAGGGAACTCTCTCCTCGTACAAGAGTCTAACAACCCATAGAATAATGGAGTTATGTAAATGAAATTAGTGGAATCCTTCATCTCATTAAAATATTTCCCACCGCGTAATTATTAATTAATAGCGGAACATAAATCCGCGGTTAACTCGACGAGGAATCATTTTGCGCGTCGTCTTCGTCCGAAACGTTGGGAACAACAGAAAACAAATATTTCTCACAACAATAGTTGCTCCCATTCTCATTTTTATTTATTAATATATTCTAATTAGAGTGGTTATCTGTATTATCTACATAGATAAATACGTAAATGTCCGTTTGTTCTCGGAAACTACCTGCCCGATCGATGTGATTCAAAAACTGAAATTTTTCTCTCAGTGGCGGCCATGTTTAGTTTTAATGAAACTGTAGCCCATTCCAAAGGGGTGTAATTTGGAAGGAATACACCTCCCCCAAAAGTGACTCCGCCCTTTCATTCAACGAACCTGTCGACCTCCACACTGATTGCTTATAACATGCATCGTACGTTTAACTATTTAAAGCCCACAACAGCATAACGTCAGCGTAACGATTAATCGGCTGTGGTTTTGGCCATTATCATCGTCCCCCATTTCAGGTAGGTTTTGGCTGTCGAACGGTTCTAACATCACAAACTTACTTCATGGAGTGCTGTAATTGGTTAGGACAAAGAAAAGAGGGCCACAGCGACGAGTGACCGGGTACAGGTAATCCATCTATATACGAAAACCGGCCCCAAGTATTGTCAAATTTCGAAAAACCGGAAATGGTTGATTTGAAAACAACCCGGGAAATCTCATCGGATCTCGAAATACCGGATATGGTCCAAATTTTAACAAAATCCAGTCATATCCGGTATTTCGAGATTCGATGAGAAATCTAACTAGTGAAATGTTATCGGATCTCGAAAACCGAAATAGTTGATTTGAAAAACCGAAATCCATGGATCTCGAAAAACCGGATATGGTTCCATTTTAACAAAATCAACCATATCCGGTATTTCGAGATCCGATGAGATTTCCAGGTTTTAAATCAACCATTTCCGGTTTTCGAGATCCGATTACATTTCACTAGTTCGTATTCTCTCATCGAATCTCGAAAAACCGGATATGGCTGAATTTAAAACCGGAAATATCGGATTCGAAATACCGGATATGGTTGGATTTTGTTAAAATTTGAACCATATCCGGTTTTTCGAGATCCGATGAGATTTTCAATGTAGGTTGAATTAGGAAAATGAAAAGCATCTTAATCAAAGTGAAAAAATTATTTTATTGACATTGAATAATAACCAAGGTACCTAGGTACGGGTCATCAAACATAAAGGTACACAATTAAATTACAATTTTCCCCAAAACTCGCAACGTCCAAACCTCCCATATCCGGTGTTGTCCAGACCAATCGAGCTTTCACTTCGCCAGGTATATGCTACAAGAAGCAAAAGATCAGCCATCAAGTCAAGAACTCGTCCAACGGAAGCAGCAACTTGAATGCTGTTGATGTCTTCTTGAGTGAAGGTCAAAGTTACCGACGGTAACTGCTTCTGAATGGTGACAGAAGGAGAGGTCATTTGACTTCCACAGCAGGGTTCATCTGAAAGCAAGAACCGAATCCAGGATTATTCAATTCATAAAAATTTATATCATCTCTGACTATTTATGAAATGAAGTATTGCGGCAGTGTGCAGTATTTTTGAAATGGAATACAGCCATCATTTATGAGTGAAATTTCAACAGCAGTGTGCATTATTTATGAAATGAAGTGTTGCCGCAGTGAGCAGTATGAAGTAGATAACTCGTAAGAGTGTCCATTAATGATGACGCCGTTCCTTGTGCACCATTATTTATAAAATTATCTGTTGATGAAAGTGTGCAATACTTATGGAAGGCGACAGGTAGCCAGATCAAAATGCCAGCACTAACATCTACAGCCATGATTGTGTCCTTCGTGTGAGTACTAATTCACAAAACACCGAACAACATCCTCCGTCTTCTCCATCGGAAATGTTATCACCAAAGGCAAACGAGAGTCATCCTCCAGATAATTCGGGAGACGGATAAATTAAAACCAGATAATGAGAGAGGAACCCCCAGGGTCGTCTCGAGGAATGGGCCATCTTCGACAACATGTGTTCGGTTCGGAATAAAGCGTAACCACTAGTCTCCATGTAAGAGAGGAACAACCGTGTTTCCACTCTGGAATTAACGGTTTTTCTATCTCCAGCGAGAACGCAAAATGTTTCTCTCGAGTTGAAGTGGTCACGTGATCTCTTCGCCCAGAGCTCTCTCTCAAATCCCTACGAAACGCCATTTTTATTGTTTGAAAATCAAAAAAATTTTTTTCAACCAAAACACGATGAACTCAGACGCACCTGGACTGCTGGAATGAAATTGATGACGTCACACACGAACACCTGTCGATGAGGAGGAAGGCTCTCTGACCACTTTCTACGAGAACAAAGAATTTTTTTGACAATTTATGAAAGTAATGAAATCCTTCTGTCGAGTACTCTTTTAAGACGGTTGACAAAAATATTGCGACTTGTACTCATACAGTGCGGTTAATGGTTCCCTATAAAGCGGTTAACCTTTTGACATCGTTTCCGGTTTATTAGTCTGGGAAAAGTCTTCTTTCTGGAATACTTGATTAGTAGGGCCTACATACTTAAGAGTACTGTGCATTATTTATGAAACGAGTCCTCGTGGGTGTGCATTACTTATGAAATGAAGCCCTGGTCAAAGTCACTAAAGCCTGGTTACACTGCTATGCACTTAGATGTAGTTGCTATGTGATCAGTGAAGTGTGCATCACTTTTGGAATAACATCTTCCAGACTTATAAACCAAATATCTCGTTCAAGTGTGCAGTATTTATGAAATGAAATCATTGAAGAAAGGGTGGAATGCTCGATGTAACGAGTCCGTTTCTCCTGAAAGTGTGCATCATTTTTGAAACGGATTTCCTCGCCTGAAAAATGCAAAACTTGTAAACAGGATTTCTGGCCAAAGTGTGCAGTACTTATGAAATGGCTTGGAATTTCTTATATGAAAACTTCAGTCTCAAAGCCCGTTAGCCTTCAGACTCTGCAGTGATTTATTAATGAATATTTGAGTGAAGCTTCAGTTAATGGTCATGCTCAGATGGCTGATGAAATAAATTGTGGTCTTATAGATGATGGTTTTTCAGATTCTGGTTCGTATTTTTTTTGATAACGAGCGGAAGGAATAATAAGTCGGTTCTTCAAAGTGTCCGTATTAACGAATACTGTGCAGTATTTATGAAATGAATTGTCGGCTCAATGAAGGTATGTGGTATAATATTAACACGATTATACCAAATTGTGCGTAATTATTGATAATATTCGTTGGAGAGATTTATCGAATTTCACATTACAAGTTGGATATGTATTATAAACTAACCGGTAAATGTGATAAATTAGATGTTACAGTAAAAGTGAGAAATCAGGTGAGTATAACTATGAGTGCCGGCGACTATTCATAATCACCAACTGATCTTGGTAGATGTGACAAATTATTGAGTATTTATCACATTTACCGGTTAGTTTATGAAATATCCAACTCGTAAGTTGAAATTTAATAAAATTTGCTCAGATTTAAAGTTGACTCAGTTTAGAACCGGTTAATGTGATAAATACTCAATAATTTGTCACATCTACCAAGTTCAGTTAGTGATTATGAATAATCATCGGCAATCATAGTTATACTCACCTGATTTCTCACTTTTACTGTAACATCTAATCACCACATTTATCACATTTACCGGTTAGTTTATGAAATACAGTATCCAACTTGTAATGTGAAATTCGATAAAAGATTGCTCAGATTACGAATAGGAAATTTCATAAACCAGCCGGTAAATGTGATTAACATTTACAATAATATTATCCCCGGCGACCATTCATAATTCGCCGGAAACGCACAGAACCGACATTATTTCCGGTTCACTCAATACAGTATAATCGTGTACAACACAAGCTGGATAGAGAAACCGCGCTATCTAGGACACACTAAGACCACAATTTTAGCCCATCACCTTCATTGAGCTTTGAACGAGACGGACAGTTCACTATCACAGGTGAATGTGATAAATATTCATTAATCTGTGCCATAGACCAAGATTAGTGGGAAATCGTGGATAATCCGCCTGATTTATCACTTTTACCGTAATATACATCTACGATATTACTCTCCGGTTGGTATAATATTTATGGAACCCATCCAGAATGTCCTTGCGAACTACATTTTGTTCAAGACTTTGGATTAGTGTCATCGAGGTTTGTGTCGCGGTTAGGAATTTGGGTTCAGCTATCACAAATCGCTCAAATGGCTGAAGCTTAAACACTCGGATGCGTCCTATTTAGGGCACAAAAGCAATGAACAAATAGTAACAAACAAAAATGGCGTTGGATTACGAGAATTTGGGAAAAAGTTTGAAAAGCACATCCGGTCCACAACTCGTCGAACCGGAGTTGGTGTTGTTGTTGTTGTTGTTAAGACCTCGGGTTAACGCCCAGGAAACAAAAGACTTGACGAATCCCACGAAAGAGCAGTTGCATCGTTTTTCTGCTACACTGCCAACCGACAACACCGAGAACATTTAAGAACGCTATACCTACCTGTCTGCTTAGTGTTCTTCTGATGACAGTCAGTTCAGGATCGTGGTTTTCGACGAATCGCTTTCTTTCTCTCTCTACTCGTCTCACTATGCTACGGACGTGTTGATGTTTTCATTTAGTCATTCCGGTCAGTTTGGATTGATTGATTGACTGATTGATTTGATGGTTTCCTGGTGTCACCGATAAGGAAACAAAACCATAAATGATGCACGGTAAGTGACGGTTTTGACTTTACTGCCATTTTGGTTTTGTTTTGTCCGCCATTTTAGTGCCGCTTTAGTGAGTCTATGTTTTGAACGGGTGTCTTGGGGAATTTTTTGACTTTTACAGCAGTTCTGTCTTGATTGATTGTGTTATGGTGTCTGGGATTAGTGTCACTAACCAAAATTCATTTAGAATACTCACAACCTAAGCTTTCCGGATGTCGGCTCCATTTATCTCTAAGTAGAAGTTTGTAGGGAGCAGGCCAGTGTTTTAGGTTTAGAATCTGAGACAAAGTCAAAATTGTAGGTTAGGACCTCGTGGAGTGGTTCCCGTCCTAAAATCTTCCTCCTGTTGACGATTCTCACCCTGGAAGATGAAGGAAACAGATTTTAGCTTCACCCCCCTCTCGACTGGTGGTCCATCCGCAGCATCCCTGAACCACAAGACTCCATACGCTTCTATTAACCCCTTCTACCTTCTCTATCTATCTTATCTCTGCTTTTCTGTCCCATCAGTCTTCTTTCTCTGTAGTACTTTACTCTCCTCCTACTGACCGAATTCCCAACTGTGTTCTTTATCCCATTCCCAGAGGCTAAGACTTTGATCTTAGATGTAAAGCTCACAAAGTCAGGTCAACTACCTGAGGTGCTGAAACTAAGCACAGGTAGATAACCTAAGGGAGGATGATGAGATAAATCAAAAGCGACAGAAGTTTGATTCGATTCAAACCAACAGCTTGTCTCAGTCAAGGTTCCTGTTCCCTGATTCAAAAATGGAGGTTGAACGTCACCAGATCTTAAACTCTGGCAAATTAAAAATGAAAAAAGCGGAAAATGGCCGTCCCGGTTCTCACTTATTGTAACCACAAACCTCAAACATTTCTGCGGTTCTCGTTTCATTCACCTCCCCCGAAGTCTTCTGTTGATTTCCACGAAATCCTCTTCCGATAAACCATCCACCACCTCCTCCAATACCATCAACCCCCCGCCCTCGCCCCCCGGGAAGGACAAAATAAGAAAAATGCAGTCAAGTGTGACATCGCATCCATTCCTCCAGTCTTTGTTTGCCGTCAAGGTCAAGGAGATTCAACAACCCGTAGATCGGATGGAATCCTAAGTGGATGTTGAGCCTGAAGGAAAAGAGGAGAAAGGGGGCTGGGATTGATTGAACCTGAACCAACCTGAAAAGCAATCGTCTGAACGGATTCAAACATGTATGTTTCGATGAGTGCTAATAAATGAATTTCAATTTTCCAAATTGGATACCTTTGACTTGGGTGTTAGGAAATTCGCGAACTAACTAGCCATTTTAATAATCTGAGCAATTTATTCAGGAATGATAAGAGGGATTCGGATTCGTACCTGATTCTTTAACCGATGCTACCGAGTGTGAGTTTTGGCGTCTTCGCGACTGTTACACTAAAGTCTTGAAAGAGTGAGAACCGATTTTGAGCAACCCTGTTTCATAAATAATGCACACTTTCAACGTGATCTTGATGCAGCTTTGTACTAAAGATTTGTTCCATTAATACTGCACACTTTTAGAACAAGCTCACTTCATAAATGTTCTACCCATCCCATTGAATTTGTGTGGATTTCGTTTCATAAATAGTGCACACTATCAAAGAGATTTATCTGGTAAATAAAGTACATAATTCGTTTCATAAATACTGCACAATATTTGAACAAATTACTGCATAATTTTTGAAGAAACTAATTTTACAAATAGCTCAGAGGTTTAGGGCCGACTCATTTCATAAATACTGCACACTATTAAAGGAATTTGAGTTTATAAATAATTTAAGCGAAGAAATTTATCTGCAGCTGGAGAACCAGACAAAAGTTTTGGTAGAGGTAACAGTTTCCACTCTCCTCATACCCAAAACCCAACGCGGTGTATTAGACCAAAGACTAACACAACTAATCGTAGTAGTAGCTGCCAATCTTAAAGACAGCTGCAGTAACTAGCAGTGACTAACACTAATTATTCAAGCTGTCAACAGGACGGTATACTATTCAACAGTTTGTCTAGCTAACCAAAAAATAATATCAGCTCTATCTTAATATATGTTTCGGTAAAAGTGATAAATCTAGCAAATATATATGATACCCGACGATTATTCATAATCACCGAGTAAGCTCGGTAAATGTGACAAATAACTGACTATTTATCACATTTACCGGCTAGTTTATAAAATCCTCAACTCTTGATGTGAAGTTTAATATAATTCTGCTCAGATTACGAGTTGGAGATTTTATAAACTGCCGGTAAATGTGATAAATAGTCAGTAATTTGTCACATTTACCGAGCTTACTTGGTGATTATGAATAATCGCCGAAATTATATTAGGTATACCGGAAAATAATGTCAGTTCTCTGTGTTATTATATATACGTTACGGCAAAAGTGATAAATCGAGCAAATATATATAATACCCGGAGATTATTCATAATCACCAACTAAGCTTGGATAATTGAAAATTTATCGCATTTACCTGTTAGTGTATAAAATTTGGTTTAATAAAAGTGCCAAATTACTGAATATTTATCATATTTACCGGGTAGATTACAAAACATCAACTCGTAATCTGAGCAAGACTGTATTAAACTCCACAAAAAGAGTTGAGGATTTTATAAACCATCTGGTAAATGTGATAAAGGTGAAAAGGATATGTTACGATGAAAGTGATGAATCGAGCAAATATATATAATACCCGGTGATTATTCATAATCCCCAAACTTGGTGAATGTGATAAATTATCGAAAATTTATCATATTTACCGGCTATTTTATAAAATATTCAACTTTGGATGTATCCAACTCGTGATGGGGACTCTTTAATAAAAGTTTGCTCCGATTACGAGTTGAATATTTTATAAAATAGCCGGTAAATGTGATAAATATTCAGTTATTTGTTACTTTTATTAAACGAACTTGGTGATTATGAATCATCGACGGGGACTGTATATATATTAGGCAAATTTATCACTTTTACCATAATATATTACTTTGCAGTTCACATAAAAAGGAGAAATAAGATGGTTGCCAAGAGTATGGGGTAAAATAAATATTAAAATATATTATTTTTTATGATTAGCGTAGAAGTCGGCGCCAAATAATATCGATTATATACTTTCAGATAAATTGGAAGAGGAAGGGCGTCACGCTCCCGTGGAACACGCACGCGTCGACACTCACAAGGTCCTGCGACTCTCGCAAAACAGTAATGGAGTCCAAGACAGAGAAAATCCGAGTGAATTCAACGAAAAAAACTGTTGTCACTTTGTAAATGCCGATAATAATGAGTCGAACACTGGTGGAAAGGAAAAGTTGACGATATCGAAAATCTCTCTCGCGGAAAATTCCGAGTCGTCTACTAGAAACCATCTGGGAAACGGTGTGATTCGAATCGAAGATGAAAACGGTACGAAATATTCGAAAAACAAACTTTGGACGAATAAGGTTGACGGATTAGCCCCGAAAAAGGCCAAAGGAAACGTCGAAAATGATGAAAACGACTTTGGTCAAGTCCCCGAGTCGAACGTCAAAACTTTCTTCAGCAACCTACTGAAATTCTCTCTGAAACGACTCTACGGAACAGAAGAAGTCGAAGGTGATGACCGAAGTGATGAGGATGGAACGTCTGAGGAATTAGTTGAAGGAACGATGGGTAATCTGCAATCGGGAGAAGGTAAGAAGAATAAAGATGGCGGGAAAAGTCCGGCCAAGAAGAAGGGCGGGTTCCTGTCGAAGAAATCGCCAGCCAAAGCGTCGACGACGACGACGGGGACGAAGGGACCGGCGCCTCAGCCACCGCCTACTAAAAAATCGGTAGAAGAGTCGTTTAGTCGTGTAAACAGTGAATCGGAAAGAGTCGAAGAGATTTTGAACATAAGCACAGAAGAGGAGAGAAAAGTGGTTCCGCCCGAGGGGATCGTGGGAGCCGAAGATTCAACCGTGACCGGACCTAACGGAAATGTTGCGCCGGATCAAGCTTCACTGAGTAGCGCGAAGTCAGTAAAGGCTGATCCGGAGCAACAGGCGGCCACGAACATGATTTCCGATGCGAAATATATTAGCACGGACTCGTGGAGACAAGTTCAGACATTCGAAATCAACAAAGAAAGACTGTCTCTCAATTTCACCGCGTTGACTCCACAGAGCCGAGAATCCAGTTCGGAAAGTGTCTTCACCGATCCTCTCACTCCTCGAGCTCTCGAAGAGATGGAAGTGATGAAAGCCGACAAGACGATCGGATCGGGTAGTTCGACCATCTCGAAAACTTCCACCGCGTCACAGAGACAAGAAACCAATTTCGAAGACAGTACTTCCCTCGACGACGTCACGCTCATCGACGAACAGCTGACGGACACGGAAGCGGACGTATCCATGTCGGCGCCCGTAGACAAATGCAGAAGTTCTTCCCTGGACGTGTCCGAAGGAAGTTTTTCGATAGCATCAGCCCCGTGTCAGCGACCGTTCACCCTACAGACCTACAAGAAAGTGGATTTGGAGCCCCTACCGAGTAAGTAGTCGCATTTGGGCTTTGGGGGTTAAAGGAAGCCGCTCTCGCCGCCGCTAATTAACAACGAGCCAGTTTTTCAATGTCATTGATCTTAGTTAATAACTTTCCATCTCTAAGGAATGTAAACCGTTAGAACATCGCCGGATCGAAATCAATTTTCGGTCGGAGGAACCACCTTTTCCATCTTTCGCGTCCATTTTCTCTCAGCTAAATTACGACGAACAATATCGGCTTATAGAAAGAAATAAATAAAAAAAACCAAAAACAAAATGGAAGCCTCGTTGTTATTGTTTTTATCATTATTAGAGTTCGTGCGGACCATGTTCTCGAGGTCACGTGATTGCGCACAAAAATCTCATCTTCGTCATAAATTGAAATTCCTTTCAAATATCACTTCCACGCTCTTTTTTATCTTCGACCAAATTTTCATTCTCAAATATCCGAAACGAAAAATTTCCGTCTATCCGTCCGTCCGTCTGTCTGTCTTCTCCTCTATCTATCGGGAGAAGGGGTGTACGAATGATTTGTCACGACTTGGAACGATCGACCTATCGTCGTCATCAAAGTTAATCGGATCGTCTATTTTGAAACTGGTCTAACTCCATTTTTTTGTGTGTGTGCTTACAGAAATTTAAAGCTTTGAATTTAAGCCGGGTGAGGAATTCATATTCATTTCATAAGTAATGCACACATTCGATTTGTAATTGGTAGGAAAATCTTTCACCCATTTCATTTTTCAAAAGTAATGCACACTTTTAGGAAGAATTGGTGTCGTAAATACTGCACAATAATCTTGTAGTGTGTATTTTGACCCATCCCCTGCTACCTAATCCCTGCAAAACCCCAACTTACACCACTTTCATAATCAGTCACTATGTCAGTGCTTTTACTCACTGATTTCAGACAAAAACTAAAATGTTCCGCACTGAATTATTCAAAAATTATGTGATATTACTGGTTTTGTAAAAAACACGTGAACTTACACCACTTTCAAAATACACGGTCCAATTATTAATTTCATAATTTGGGACTACAAAACATGCATGTTTCGAACCGAACTCACTGCCTTTAGCAAATCTCCCATCATCAGGTTTGATCAAAATGGACTAAAGTTTAGACTTTAGAGGGTGGTCTAGGTCTAGATGCAATCAGGCTGTATAACCTTGACTCTCTTGAAGTTAGAGTTATGATTTGGAAAACGTTTTCCGGCCCAAATTTGAATAATCGGAGCAATAAACCTCCCTCGACACGACATGCACAATCCACGACCGGCCATTTTTGTTCTGTTCGGTTTCGAAAGAAGCGGGGATTTGAAAAGTCAGGTTTAAAAGTCGTATAAGTATATATATACCGAAATGTGGGTTATTAAATTGAGTTAGATGAGCAATAATGGCAGATATATCGCAATTAAATAAAAAGTAGGTCGACAATCTGTTTCCCTTCCACTTCAAAAATCAGTTACGAGTCATGATAATGATGCTCTTAAACACTGCAACGAGGCTTCGGGTTTCCGTTTTGTTTGTGTTCCTCTGTGGATGCGAAAGAATTTAGCAAATCAATCGAAGCAAAGAGGCGGCGGTGGCGACTCAACAACAAACACATGAAAGAACAACAAAAATTAGCTCCAATTGTCATAATTGTGTTAACTTCCCGTAATTTAGGCGCGGAGATTTTGGTGGAAATGCAAACAAACGTAACAAAAAAAATGGAGGCCCCTCTTCACCGCCCTCTGTGACGGAATAAAAATGAAGTCATTTCCTCTAATTGCTTTTTAACGGTTTCCGATTGTTAACGCGGGGCTTGTCCCGGTTTTATTTCAAATTTTTGGTGTGTTTGGTTTGTTTGCAAAATAACCGGTGTGTTTGTTTAATGACTGGCAACGCGAAATTTTTATAGCAGAGCCGAATTTAAAAAAAAATGGCGGCAGGTGGTGTTGTGGATATTGAACAAATGAGCTGTGGATAAGCTGAGCCTACTATCTTGAGGGTTTCGTTGATGCTTTGATTCTCAATCAACTTTTCAGGGGAAGTGTGCATTATTTATGAAAGAGGTAGATAAATTCGTTGGTAGCTTCACCCCATTTAATTACAACCTGGATCTACAAACTACTTGATGTCTGTGGTTTGGAGGATGAGTGAAAGTGAAAGTTTGGGACGTATTAGAACGAAGTACCCCTTCTTTCATAAATAATGCACACTTGTCAGGTTTTTATTTCAAAAGTAATGCACAGTCTTATCGATATTTCATTTTGAAAGGTTGTGTTCAAATAATTAAAATTTTAGTGAGGTGGTTTATAGAGAACAAACGTCTTAGCCCCAGGAGCGGATAAAGGATTAGCCTAATCGTTTTGTCTCTCAGGTTTCACTTTCTTTTTGTTATCTACAGTATTATCTACCATCTTAGTGTTACAATTTTTCTTTATATTCTATCCTATAGACCAATCATTCTCAACGTGGGGCGCAGGGCCTAACGGATATGTTTTGGTAGGTCATAGGCAGGACGTGCACCCTCCGCCCTTTTAACCTTCCTCTAAGTGAACAGCCGTAAAATTTTGAAGAACAAAATTTGAACAGAGGGCATCAGGATTTTAGAAACGCCTATGTGGGTCATAGTCCGAAATCGGTTGGGAACCACCGCTATAGACTGTACCTTCAGTTACATCCGTTATCCAATTCCTGAGGTCCGTTTCTGAGTTATAGGGCCCATTTATAGCCGGACCAAGTACTTGGAGGCAGTGTACTAAGACACTGTTACTACACTATCACACACCCTCTCTCTGTCTGTCTATATTTTTCTAATTACTGTCGTCTTCTATTTTTGTAGTTATTTGTTCCTTTCTGTCGGTAGTTCTGTCGCTAAGCTTAGACGACGCTCATGCGGTTTAAGCTTTTGGTCATTTTTGTCATGTCTACAGAGGTTAGTACCCGCTATTGGCACTTTTCCTGTTTGTATAACATATAAATTTATAACCCATAGCGGCAATAATAGTTGACTTACCTTCATACATCCTCGAGACAAGCTAAACCCTCAGCCTAATTACTCGAAAACAGGTGGTAGTTATCTGATGGATATCAAAACCAAGCCATCCATCTCCATCAAAGGCTATCCCACATCCTGAAACAACAATAACAACAGCGTCAATAGCTGAGCTTTCAAATCAAAGAGAAAAATAAGAGAAAACAGAAAACGAGAGTGTGACTCCATGATTGATGACCTCGAGACCTTTCTGACTCTGACTAATTCATTATTTATATATTTTACGACAGAATCGAGAGAGAGATAAGGAGAGGAAATATGTTCAAGGTCATTCAAGTAGCCTCCATCTTGCCAACTACAACAGGAATCTTTGAGACAATGCAATAATTGTCGGGATTAATTAAAAAAGCCATAAACGCGGTAGAATGATCGCAATCGGAGGCGGTGGATTCGTAACAAGTGTCTCTCTTACGTAAAGTTTATAACTAAATAAGAAATACCGTGTGTGCACGTGCACTCTGTGTTTATATATAAGTGAGAAAATCAATTTTTTTTATTTTGTTCATTAGTGGCACGCGATCGGCTGTGATTTTTGTTGTAACCGTAATTATAGCTCTGATGAGATTTGTACGCCATTTTTGAATGATCGAGGGTGAGTTGAGTGTGGTGTCTGTCTGTTTTGATTCTCTGAAGCTGTATCCTTGGTAGTTTCTGGTTTTGTGTTATCTATCAGTTTGTTCAAAGGAAGTTCACACAAAAGAGGTAGCATTCTACTTTAACATTTTCCTGTCTTCTGATTGGTGCTTTTGGGTGTGTTAGTTCTTTGAAGAAGTTACATTAACAACTCCTCCTGTTGGGTTATCTCTGTTGAATGTTTCTTCAAGAAAAGTGCACAGTACCATCTTCAGCTACTTCCATGTTCAGTCTAATTGTCTGCTTCATCTGATTCAGCTAAAACTTTCTTCAACTTTGGCCATTTTAGTTTGATGTCTGTCTTCTGGTTAGAATGTTGATCAATCAGCAATCAGTTTAAACCAGGCTCTGATCATTGTTGCCTTTGTTTTGATCTCTGGAGTAGTGTCTTAAGGGAACTCTGATTTTGGTTTATCATCCTGTTTGTGACTAACTTGGGTTTCGCAGAATGTTCTTGAAGGATAAACAAGAAACCAGATTTCGGTTAATGTGGGTTTGTATCCTCATTGATTCCAGAGGAAGTTCTGATCGTTTTGATCTGCATCACGGCCATGAGAATTTTTGGTTTTGCGTTCCATAGAAAGCTGTTGGAGGAAGAAATCAGACAAGTTTGAGTTCGTTAAGTCTGTTATGCTTAAGTGCTGATTGATTTGTGTGTCTGTCTTGATTCTCCAAAGCTAGTCACAACTCCTAGTTCTGGATCATTCCTGACCTATCCTGTAGTCTAAGAGAAGTTCTTGATGTCTGTCTATCTTCTGACTGGTTTGCTGATTCAGTTTTTGTTATTTCACAATAGGTTCTGATGGAATTAGACATCTTCTAAAACTCCCAACATTTAGTTTAGGTTGGTAGCACTGCTTTCTAGTTTGTCGTCTATTTTTCGAAAAGAAGCTCGTAAACCATCTTCTGGCCGATTCTTTGTGTTTGTCTTGATTCTCTAGAACCCTGTCATCCACAACTCTTTGTTGAAGGTTGGCTACAATGTAACTTTGTAGTTTATCGAATGTTTTATCAAAAGAAACGCCCTGCGACCTAAAGTCTGCCTGTAAACTACACTTATGTGTTGCAAAAGTCTAATCCGCAAAAGATTAGTGAAACCGATTCGATGTGTTGCGATGAATTAGTCACGAGGCCCTCGAGGAAAATGGCAACCGATTTGCAAAAACCCTGTCAGACTTCCGGTAGATCTTTTCAACTAGTCAATAACTTAATAGACAAAATCAAATTTAAATTTTCAGGTGCCGCATCCATGATATCTTCTCAAGACCACCTTCGAAGATATTCTTCAGTAAGCGAAGTCCCGGGAGAGAGCAACGTTCTCCGGAAGGTGGCCAGTTTGACTCTGGACAAGAACACGATCGAGCAAAAAGTTCACAAACCTAGATTCGTACCTGAGAAACTAGATTTTCAATTGTACGAGAAATTCGAAGGTGAGAATACCATTTTAAATCCCGAGTTGTACTAACGGCTAGAGTGAGTGAGACGACTTGGAGGTGATTGTAGGGGGGGGAGTGGGGCTGTTAGGCTTATCAACCGAAATTTGCGAGGGCGTAGACAATGACGACGAATTTCCTTCACGCGCATTCCTTTCAATTTCTTTCTACAAAATGAAAACAAAT
Organism: Columbicola columbae; assembly: GCA_016920875.1. Classification (NCBI taxonomy): domain Eukaryota; kingdom Metazoa; phylum Arthropoda; class Insecta; order Psocodea; family Philopteridae; genus Columbicola; species Columbicola columbae. Next base: position 11,773,870 of record JADMLL010000007.1, read on the forward strand.
ACGATTCGAAAGATGAGAGGCTGGTTCTCAAGGATGGTGACTGACAGTGGAAGGAGACCGTTAGCGAGGCGTTTCAAAAAGTAACGCTTCCAATCGACAAATTTAAATTTTGACTCATCGCCTAAGCTAGACATGAGTGGAACATAATCGAATCACCTTGCTGAAAAGAATCTTCCTGAAAATGAGTCCTTCGTTAGAGTGTGCAATATTTATGAAAGAATAGTACAGAAAGAGAGAAAGGAACAGCCCATCAAACCCATAACTGATTTTTAAAAATTTTTCTATGTTCCAATAAATAAATAAATTAATTAATAACCTAAAATAATTATTTGGCAAAAATGTGACGTATGTTTAATCACACTCCATAACTTGTCGTTTTATTTATTTATTTATTTATTTATTTAAACAATAAAAATTTTATCGGTGTGAGTCATAATTAACTTCTTCTAATGAAAGCGTGGTTACTGAGCTCTGAAATGGTTGATCTCCAGTTTTATAATTTGAGATTTAGGTGTCATTTGGTGTTGCTTCTCCTTCTCTCTCTCTCTATCGCCTGTTCTTTCATAAATAATGCACATTTTCAAGACTAAATCGTTTCAAAATTACTGCACACTCTCACGATGGGTTTCTTTCAAAAATATTGCACATAGTCATGAAGGGTTTACTTCAAAATTACTGCATACTCTCATGAAGGATTCCTTTCAAAAGTAGTGCACACTCTTATGAAGGTTTATCTCAAAAGTATTGCACACTATCCTAAAGAATTCCTTTCGCAATTACTTCACACTTTCATGAAGAATTCCTTTCAAAAGTCTTGCACAATTTTTAAAGGATTTCTTTCAAAATTACTGCACACTCTCATCAAAGATTTGCCTCAAAAGTATTGCACACAACCATGAAGAATTCCTTTCAAAAGTATTGCACGCCCTTTCAAAAATATTTCAAAAGTACGAATAATTTCCTTATTCATTCATATAAATGCACACTTTCATTAAAAATTCAACTTTCTAAAATTATTAAATTCCTCATGAGTTTGTTTATTTCTTTCAAGAAATTGATTATTCAAAATAGGTCCCAATGGCCACTACTGCATATCAATCTAGGTTCTTTGGACCAGTCACTTTTTGACACGATCGTAAATTGTGATGTGAAATCAGGCGAGTATATATAATTTCCGGCGATTATTCATAATCACCAACTAAGCTTGGTAAATGAAACAAATTATTGAATATTTATCACATTTACCGGGTAGATTATAAAATCCTCAACTCAAATTCTCAGCAAAACTTTATTAAATTCCTCATTATGAGTTTGTTTATTTCTTACAATACCCGGTAAATGTGATAAATATTCAATAATAGACACATCAGCAATGGGTGTTGCTCTCCCTCCCGCCCTCTCGCCTACTCACCTAACAAGCATCTGTTAGTCATATCTACGGGGCTGAAAGGAGAAACTATTGGAAACCAACACCTCCGTCACTTTTTGACACGATCCCCTGTGTATTGTGTGCATGTGCATCAACTCACTCAATTATTTATCATCAAGAGTGTCGCGTATCAATTAATAAGTGTGAATTCTTTATTTATTTATTTATTTTATTTATTAATATGCCGCGATGAAAGTCGCATCTCTTTGTTGTTGATCGGCAAATTCCACGTGTGGCTAGTGATTAATGAGACGGAGGGACTCGTGTGATTGTTACGTAAGATAAGCATAGGTGGTGTTTAGAGTTGATTTAATTAAGCCAGTAGTCTTGTCTCCGAATGAGTCCTTTGCGGAAGTGTTCGTTGTTTTTCATAAGTTTTGCACACTTTTAGTCAAGTATTATTTCATAAATATTGCACGTGTGTTATTCGAAAGTGATGTTTCTAATAATGAATAGAAGGTGGAGGTAGGAGATATCCGCAGCCAAGAGCTTATTTCAAAAATACTGCACAGTTTAACCTCGGATTTGTCTCAGAATTATTGCATTACTTATATGAGGATACCTTTCAAAAATATTGCACAGTTTTGAAAATGATTTTCGTTTGAATAAAAAATAAGAGACGCACACAACCAGAGAGCGAAGGATTTGTTTCATAAGTACTGCACACTTTTGCAGTTAATTCATTTCGCAAATACTGAATGCTTTGACCAAGTGCTCATTTCAAAAATAGTGCACACTTCAACCTCTCATTTATCTCAAAATTATTGGATTCTTTAGACGAGAATTTCTTTCAAAAATATTCCACACTCTCATGAAGAAATTCTTTCAAAATTACTGCACACTTTCTTGAAGGGTTTCTTTCAAAACTATTGCACACTCTCATGAAGGATTCCTTTCAAAATTTCTGCACACTCCCTTGAAGGGTTTCTCTCAAAAGTATTGCACAGGTTCATGAAAGATTTTCTTCAGAAATATTGCACACTCATGAAGGATTCCTTTCAAAAGTATTGCACACTCATCAAATTTCTTTCAAAATTACTGCACACTTCATTGAAGGATTTCTTTCAAAATTACTGCACACTCATGAAGAATTCCTTTCAAAATTACTGCACACTCCCATGAAGGATTTCTTTCAAAAGTATTGCACACTCTCATGAAGAGTTTCTTTCAAAAATATTGCACATTCTCATGCAGAATTGCTTTCAAAATTACTGCACACCCTTGAAGGGTTTCTCTCAAAAGTACGGCGCAGTTTCATGAAAGATTTGTTCCAAAAATATTGCACAGTTCTGAAAATGAGTTTTGTTTAAATGATAAACAGTGAATGGCGAGCGAGGTAGGAGACACTCACACGCACAACAACAACAACAACAACAAGAACACAAATTGACCGCGAACCTGACTAAACGTGGGAGAATCAAAGAAGGAATCGGAGAAGTGAAAATGAGCTCGGTTTCCGTACCTGAATCAACTTGTCAGTGTTGTTAATCCGTTCGAGGGGATAAAATTCGGCGCCTCGATCATTTCGCTTTGCTTTTCCTTTTTCTTTCAATAGAGATATCCAGTCCAATTTATTTATTAGTTGAGAAGGCGGTGGAATTATAATTTTAGTTAGTCAGTTAAATTACAGTTTGCGTATCAGCAACGGAACAGTACCAAATCTAGTATTAGTGGATAATTAAGTGATAGTACTTGGTGACAGCTTTGTTTTCGTTCTGAAAATCCATTTTTGGGTCTTCAAACATGTCTGCCCGTTCGGTAAATCAAATTTAAAAATTTCCTGCGACAAATTTAACGAAAATTTTCATGTGTCATATGTCACAAATTCGGTATCCGTGTTCAAGCGGTCATCGATGTGATCGTCAGCAAAATTCCCTCGCTGTCCCGTGTGTTAATGATACTGTAGTCTTCTGTTAGCGACAGTGTTAGTGGTTCCTAGTTGAGTGAGACGTTATCCTTTCGATCACTTGAAACATTCGACATTTATTGAAAGGTGGGCTTTCGACCACCCATACTAAGTCTTCGAAGGTCGCTTCACAAAAAAAAATTTTTTTTCTTGTTTTCCTCCTTTCGGTTTTAGTTTTTCATAAATACTGCACACTTAAAACTGCTTATTTCAAAAGTAGTGCACAGGATTCATAAATTCAAAGGGATTATTCGAGTACTCGTTTCAAACGTAACGTATACCCTCCTGTTAAAATCCGTTGTAACTACTCTACAATTTTAGAAGCGATTTGAGCATGAACTCGTTCCATAAATAATGCACACTTTCACATTCACTTTCGTTTTGTTAACGTTAATCTTTTAAGTGGTTTCAATCTTTTGTCGGAGTGCTTTCAAGTTGTGCTATTTGTGTGTTGAATAAAAAACGTTGTCATTTGTACAAAGTTTAACACGACATGTGTCAATAAAAATGTGTGCAATATTTATGAAATAATTTATTTAAGAAACTGTGTACTTAAAGAGAATTGTTGGCCAAACTGTGCAACATTTGTGAAATGAATCCTTGGTTTAAGAGTGCAGTATTTATGAAACAAACCCTACTCTAAAGTGTGCAATATTTATGAAACGGATTCTCGGTCAAACTGTGCTATACTTATGAAATGAAACCTTGGCTTAAGTGTGCAGTATTTATGAAACGAATTCTTGGTTAAAGTGTGCAAAATTTATGAAACAAATCCTTGACTAAGGTGTGCAATACTCAGGAAACGATTCTTTGGCTTAAGTGTGCAATATTTATGAAATAATTCTCTATTTATGTGTGTGTAATATTTATGAAATGGATCCTCGATTAAGTGTGCGATACTTATAAAACGAATTATACTCTAAAGTGTGCATATTTTTGAAATGACTTATCGAAAAACTGTGCAACATTTATGAAATGAAACCTTGGCTGAAGTGTGCAGTATTTACGAAACGAATTCATGGTTAAAGTGTGCAATATTTTTGAAACGAATTCTCAATCGAACTATGCAATACTCATGAGATAAATCTTTGGCCTAAGTGTGCAGTATTTATGAAACGAATCTCAGGCTCAAGTGTGCAACATTAATAACATCAATCCCGTATGAAATCGTGCAGTATTTACGAGACGAATTCATGGTTAAAGTGTGCAATATTTATGAAACAAACCCTACTCTAAAGTGTGCAATATTTTTGAAACGAATTCTCGGGCAACTATGCAATACTCATGAGATAAATCCTTGGCCTAAGGGTGTGCAGTATTTATGTATGAAATAAGTAGTCGATGAGGGTTTGTACTGCTCTGCGTTTGTCGGTTGATTTGGTGAGCCAGGGAAACTGTTCTAGCAACCGGAAGCAGATGGTTGGGTTGTAGCCTGAAGGTCGTTGAGGTGGTCACCGGTTTTCTTTTTCTAAATTTCGCAGGTCATCTCAATCAAAGGTCAAACAACTAATAATTAGAGAATTTTTCATTCGAATTTAAATTTAAAATTAAAATTAAAATGTTAAGAGGAGGTTTTTTATATTAATATTATAAAAATAAGGAGAAAATTAATTAAAATCCGGGGAAACGATTTGAATTTCAATTAAATTTCCGCGGAAAAAGTTTCGCGTTTTTTGTCAACACCTTTTTAGAAATTTTTAACATTTTACAATCTACTCCTCCTCCACTTCCTTCTTTTCCTGACTCCACCCGAAATGAGTCTCGTTTTATGCGGTTCACAAGTTTGAGGCGAGAAATCGCTTTCAACCAAAATAAAATAAAAATAAATTTGAAGTGAAATCACTGCCCCTTTTACAGACTTCATACATATTACATACTTGAGCCTGAGATTTGTTTCCTACGTCTTTCTCAGCTTAACCGATAATTCGTTTCATAAATATTGCACACTTTAACCATGAATTCGTGTCTCATAAATACTGCCCGATTTCATAGGGGATTCATGTCTTAGAATTCGTTTCATAAATGCTGCACACTTAAGCTTTTGTTCATTTCTATAAGTATTGCACAGTTTGACCGAGAATCCGTTTCATAAATATTGCACACTTTAGAGTAGGGTTTGTTTCATAAATATTGCACGCTTTAACCATGAATTCGTCTCATAAATACTGCACACTTAAGCCAGGGTTTCATTTCATAAGTACAAGTTCATTTTAAAACAGTTGACCGAGAATTCGTTTCAAATGCACACTTAGAGTAGGGGTAGGTTTCATAAATTTTGCACACTTTAACCATGAATTCGTTTCATAAATACTGCACACTTAAGCCAAGGTTTCATTTCATAAATGTTGCACAGTTTTACCATAATTCGTTTCATAAATATTGCACACTTTAAACCATGAATTCGTCTCATAAGTATTGCACAATTTTTTCGGTAAGTTAATTCATTATTATTGAACACATAAACAGAGGACTTATTTCATAAGTATTGCACACTTAAGCCAAGGATTTATCTCACAGGTATTGCACAGTTGGACCGATAATTTGTTTCATAAATAATGCACACTTCAGGCCAGAATTGCACATTTTACAGAAAAATTCGTTTCAAAAATATTGCACACTTCAGAGTAGGATTTGTTTCATAAAATTGCATAATATAAATCAAGGATTAATTTCATAAATGTTGCACATTTTTTTCGATGGTTCATTTCATAAATACTGCACACTTAAGCCAGAGATTTGTTTCATAAGTGAATTACTGAATCCTTTGATGTGTAAATAACTTTGATGTCGACTTTATCATGAACCAAGTTCTTCTTCTGCGTTAAACCAGTCCCACCAACCTATGAAGACTCATAAACGTCTTTTCAAAGACAAATCATAAATCAAAAGTGAATAAATTATAAAACTAATAACACGTTACACTTAATTATTTCGTAAGTGATTAGCTTAAATTAAAAATGGAATGTTCCTTAGGTCACCGTCAAAGGACAATTTTTCTAAAAAAATTTTTGTTCTGGAAGGTCATCAAGGTTTCCATCATGGCACACCACCGTCCCTTCCACGCGAAACCTATCAACTTCATTAAAAGACTTATGCGATACTATGTCGACACCTAACTGTTAGTCTGCTCAAGAACTTAGTACGTGTGTGTATGTGTTACATGTGTTTTGTGTGTTTGGTTATATTTTCCGTCACTTTTGTAATCTATTGATGACGTCAATGTGGTACCCCATCAGAAACATTTTGACCATCAGGAACATGTCGTCAAGATTTATGACGTCGATCGTGGTAAGAACCAAGGAGGATGTTTCGACTGCTTTTGTGTGTGTGTTTCTAACTTTCGGTTTCAGGTCAGCAACTCATCAACTGGTATGTTTCGTCTTTTTCCCGAAGACCACTACCTAAGGATGATTCTCGCACCACAGGATTTAAAA